>CM065725.1:307030-309530 GCA_033310375.1 Conus canariensis | reverse complement strand
GGGCGCACGCGCGTGCCACACACACACACACCACACACACACACACACACACACACACACACACACACACACACACACACGCACGCACACACGCAAGCCTACTGGTGACAGTAATTGCTTAGTCGCATTGCAAAGCCAGCTTGATTGAAAGCCCCCTGCACCCCCCACCCCCTCCCTCCACAGGCCGTCGCCACCACGTCCGTCCAAAGACAATCACCAAGATCTTGCCAACACTGACGATCCCAGTAAGGTAAGGTAAGGTAAGGAACGTAAGGTAAGGAAAGGTAAGGTAAGGTAAGGTAATGTTGCTTATAGCCCAGCCGACCGCAAAGGCCATATCAGGGCTGTCACCACGTTGAAGTCAACTCACAAGTCATCAAAACACACACACACACACACACACACACACACACACACACACACACACACACACACACACAAATACCATTCACACATCTCTTTAAAATACACGTTCTAAAACCGCACAACAGAAACTTCGTTAAAAATCTTTCTTCCGTCAAATCTTAGATCAGATGAAAAATGTTAATCTCCCTCAGAAATTCAAAGATCACGTCAGGCGGGACATATCTGAACAAGGTTTTCATGGAGTCTGCGGTCAAGTGTTTTATGTCTCACATCGTGCAAGTCCCAGTACTCTGAAAGAATAGGTTTCAGGATAGTCACCAAGCGCATAGACGCAAAGAGGAACTCGAAAGTGAGGTCATCACAATTGCAGGGCATGAAGGCAACAGAATTCCGAGACTTTCAGGAATGAAAGAAAAACGAAAGAGATGGAGGAAGTTGGAGGGGGGGGGGAGGTGATAGGGGCTCATGTTAAGAGACAATCAGTTTAGACAGCACAGAGTGTTGTTGAAGAGTTTAGCAGAGACAGGCAAAAAAAGACAGATATAGAGAAAAACAGACAGACAAACGGAAGATACTGGCTCAGGTCTATGCATTAGTAAGTAGAGCACAGACAGTTGATGATGATTCAAGCAGACAGACAGATAGTGCGACAGATATGGAGAGAGACAGAAAAACAGACAGATAAACGGGGGAAAAACCCAAGCATAGGTCTCTACTTTAGTTAAGAGAGCAGAGAGCGCTGCTGAAGCAGACAGACAGACAGAGAGAGAGAGAGAGAGAGAGAGAGAGAGAGAGAGAGAGAGAGAGAGAGAGAGAGACTAGAGGTCTGGAAATATACCGTGAGAGAGACTGGTTGAGGTCTCTGCCATGGCAGCGGGTTAAACATGAGGGCGAACAAGGTGTTGATGAACATCTTCAGGCCTTCATGCCCCGGGTTGATGCCTATGTACTGCAGCAGGGAGCTCTGAAATCAATCAACCAATGAATGAAACAAAGCGACCAATTAGCCAAGTAATGTGTGTGTGTGTGTGTGTGTGTGTGTGTGTGTGTGTGTGTGTGTGTGTGTGTGTGTGTGTGTGCATGCGCGCGCGCGCCCGCGCGCGCGTGTGTGTTTGGGAGGGGAGAGTATCCTCCAACCTCCAATTTTTACTTTTTCCTTTCTTTCTTTTTCTTTTTACAAAATATTAACATTAAAAGAAATTCTTTTTGAAGAGATGGGGCCTCCATCCTCTTATTTTTTCCCTCTGGCGTTTTTCTTCCTTTTCCTTTTTTTTCTTAAATAAATAAATACTAACTCATGCTCACCATTCAATGTCTGTGTTATTTACAGATGGACAGTCGCATGATGACTTTTTAATGTTTTAACGGTTGATACAAAGCGTCTGGGTTTATTCGTATGGTGTGCTGACACTTTCATTCTGATATGCTTACGACACGTTAAACACATAAATGAATCCCATCCCCTTATTCCCACTCAATTAAAAAAAAAAGAAAAAAGAAAAAGAAAAAGAAAAACGTACACATATGTCCCTCCCCCACTGGAGAAGTAACTTATTAGCAACCAATAACGACAACCTTGTTCAACCAATGACGACAACCCCAGTCTATTGTTCGAGTCAGGGAAAAGACCAGATTTTTTTTTCTTTTTTTCCAAATCGCTTAAATGTTAAAGTCGATGGTCTTTCTGTGAACTGATAAACGGAGGTGCACTACATGCACAAGGAGATATCCCCAGCGACTGAAAAATATGAACAATCTGCAGATGAGGATACAGAGATCAGTCTGTGACTTCTCCATGGCGACGCCATTTCCCAGGAGAAGGCCAACTGTCAAAATTTAAGACGCGGAGAAATCTATTGCGTGTTAAAAACAAAACAAAACAAACAAAAAAATCTTACACGATACCATATTACTCAGTCCAACACAGTTCAATACGATTCTATATCAAGCAGTCACTAAACCAATCGACAATCAAAACGAGTCTCTATGGTTTGGACTGGGGGTAATCTTGCGGTATTCTAAATCACAGGTGCCATGTCTTCAGCCACCAGAGAATCAGCCAGGAAGATGAGTGGGGTGATAACGCGCAGTTGCAGTGCAGTGAAACGTGGTCAGGAGGTGTTGGTGTGTTTGA
>CM065725.1:297030-299530 GCA_033310375.1 Conus canariensis | reverse complement strand
TGGATTGAGCACCGTCATCTTCTTCACGGACCTGTAGATTGAGCACCGTCATCTTTACGGACCTGTAGATTGGACACCGTCATCTTTACGGACCTGTAGATTGAACACCGTCATCTTTACGGACCTGTAGATTGAACACCGTCATCTTTACGGACCTGTAGATTGAACACCGTCATCTTTACGGACCTGTGGATTGAGCACCGTCATCTTTACGGACCTGTAGATTGAGCACCGTCATCTTCTTTACGGACCTGTAGATTGAACACCGTCATCTTTACGGACCTGTAGATTGAGCACCGTCATCTTTACGGACCTGTAGATTGAACACCGTCATCTTTACGGACCTGTAGATTGAACACCGTCATCTTTACGGACCTGTAGATTGAACACCGTCATCTTTACGGACCTGTAGATTTAGCACCGTCATCTTTACGGACCTGTAGATTGAACACCGTCATCTTTACGGACCTGTAGATTGAACACCGTCATCTTTACGGACCTGTAGATTGGACACCGTCATCTTTACGGACCTGTAGATTGAACACCGTCATCTTTACGGACCTGTAGATTGAACACCGTCATCTTTACGGACCTGTGGATTGAGCACCGTCATCTTTACGGACCTGTAGATTGGACACCGTCATCTTTACGGACCTGTAGATTGAGCACCGTCATCTTCTTTACGGACCTGTAGATTGAGCACCGTCATCTTTACGGACCTGTAGATTGAGCACCGTCATCTTTACGGACCTGTAGATTGAGCACCGTCATCTTTACGGACCTGTAGATTGAGCACCGTCCATTTTTACGGACCTGTAGATTGAGCACCGTCATCTTCTTTACGGGCCTGTAGATCGAGCACCGTCAGGCAACGGAAAGTCATTCTCGTGCAGATTTCTTTTGCCTCGGTCCATCGAGGAAAATCTATTCACCATGAAACGTGTTTTTTTTTTTGAGTGGGGGAGGGGGTGGGGGAGGGGGGTTAAGGAGGTACGAGGCACGGAGGTACAGGGGATCGAATACTTGGGAAACTGGCAAACAAGGGAAGATACTCAAAAGAGAGGGAGGGACACACACACATACACACACACACACACACACACACACACACACACACACACACAGAGGGTAAAATAAAGAAAATAGCAAACAGAGAGAGAGAGAGAGAGAGAGAGAGAGAGAGAGAGAGACATACATACATACATACAGACAGACAAAGACAGACAGAGACAGAGAGACAGAGGCAGACAGACAAAGACAGAGACAGACAAGGAGAGACAGAATCACACACACACACAGGCGCGCACACGAAAACTTGCACATATGCACGCACGCACGCACGCACTCACATACACGCACAGAGAGAGAGAGAGAGGAGAGAGAGAGAGAGAGAGAGAGAGAGAGAGGGGGGGAGCAAGAGAGAGAGAGAGAGAGAAGAGAGAGAGAGAGAGAGAGAGAGAGAGAGAGAGAGAGAGAGAGAGAGAGAGAGAGAGAGAGAGAGAGAAGAGAGAGAGCAGTACACATATACACATAGAGAAAGAGACTGGCAAAGACAGTTGAGGCACAAGAATTTACTCCCCACAAATTTTGCTTCGGAAGTAAACCCTCGTATGAGTAAAACCCTCCGGAATAAAATTCTAATACGTGAATGTTGAAACTCTAGTACGTGAATTTTGAAACTCTAGTACGTGAATTTTGAAACTCTAGTACGTGAATTTTACTCGCCTGCCAAGAAAAGTGACGTGCAGAATTTTACTCTAAATTGAAAATTCGTATTGGGCTTTCACTCGTTTGCTAAACAACATTAATGTTATGCATCTCTTTCCCTGTGATGTTTGATTGTGGTGTGTGTGTGTGTGTGTGTGTGTGTGTGTGTGTGTGTGTGTGTGTGTGTGTGTGTGTGTGTGCACGCGCGTGTGTGTATGTGTGTGTATTTCTCTATCTTTGTCTCTGTGTTTGTCTCCGTCTCTCCCTCCCCCCTCTCTCCCTCCCCTCCCCCCTGTCTGTCTGTCTATCTATCTGTCTCTCTCTGTCTCTGTCTCTCTCTCTCTCTCTCTCTGTCGCTCTCTGTCTCTCTGTCTGTCGCTCTCCTTCACACACACACACACATGCACGCGCACGCGCACGCACGCACGCATACACGTACAAACGCGTGCGCGCACACACACACACACACACACACACACACTCACACACACACACTGCGCGCGCACGCACGCACACGCGCATACACACACACACACACACACACACACACACACACACACACACACGCCGATAACATCTTCAGACCCTTCTGCCTCTCTATCCCCCCCCCCCCCTCCCTCAATCAGACGCTGTACGCTTACCTCAGTTTGTTTAATCACCATACACAGACGAACTTGTTCATGTGTATCCAGAAAAAAGATGAATGTATTCTTGCGAATCCCGCAGTCACAAACTCATTTCAATATTCTAAAATTGACAGTTTACACTAGTCACGCTGATACCAGTCGAACAG
>CM065725.1:274530-292030 GCA_033310375.1 Conus canariensis | reverse complement strand
ATTTTATCTTTTTTTATGTGACCGAAAACAATTAGTAGCTGTAGCTGACAAATTGTCAACATTTATGCCTGTCAAATATGGTGTTCCTCAAGGCTCTGTGTTAGGACCTCTTTTGTTTACTATTTACGTTAATGATTTGCCTTGTTTTGTTAAATGTAAATGCGAAATGTTTGGAGATGATACATCTCTTCACGAAAATGACTCTGATGCCTATGAATTAACAATTAAGCTTCAAGCAGATATCGATAAACTTACTGAATGGACACAACTAAACCATATGTCTTTAAACGCTATTAAAACAAAGTGCATGTACGTGTCTACAAGACAAAAACGACAAAAAATGAAATCAAATTTTCAGCCTTTACTCATATCCAACAACAAAGTTGAGGAAGTCAGTTCACACAAAACACTAGGTGTCATTATTGACAAAGATTTATCTTGGACTGAACATATAACTTTCTTAGCAAAACGCCTTTCAAAAAAATATTTCAGTTGTCTCGGATAAAAAATTTTCTTGATGGCCACTCTCGAAAACTTTTTTTTTTCTGTGCACATATTTTGTCATTAATTGATTATGCATCAACCCTTTGGGACAACTGTAGTGAACATAATTTAAAATTAATTCATCGTCTGTACAAACGAGCATTGAAATTAGTATTGTTAAAATCGAGCTCCCGAACTGATGAAGATTACAAACAACTCAAAATATTAACCTTCCCAAACAGACTCTTTTTCAATAAAGCCCTTTGTATGCATAACGTTATTAATGGAACACCTCCCCAAAAGATTACAGAAACATTTAGAGTCAATTGCCATAGACATAATCATTTATTGTCCATTCCTAGACCACGCAACAATTTATACAAATCCAGTTTTGTATATTCAGGTGGAAATCTGTGGAATAAACTCACAAAACCCTTAAAAAAAAAACACACACACATTTAAGAAAAAATTGAAAGATTATCTCATGAATCGTTAACCACATATCATACTGAAAAATGTCCATCCTGTGCAGAAAAGAAATACATTGGTAAAGATATACACTTCGTGAATGTAACCATAGGGGCGGCAATGAGCATTGATACCTTTTACGTGAATGGAAGTGAGTGGGGAAAAGGGAGGAGAGGGGGGGGGGGGGGGGGTAAGACGGTATGTTTACTTTTCTTTGATGAAAGGCATTGTACACGATTTGACTTTTTATTATTATTATTAGTTGTTTTTTTTCATAGATGGCTTGATGTAAAAAAAAAAAGCAGATATGCTGCTTATTCAATGTTTCCATCTCTAAATAAAATTTTGACTTTGACTTTGACACACACACACACACACACACACACACACACACACACACACACACACACACTCACTCACTCACACACACACACACACACACACACACACACACACACACACACACACACACACACACACCATAGATTGTTGAAAGATGGGACAACATCAATAAACCCAACGCCCTAATTTCCTGTGCCTGTGATTTTGATGTCACACAGTGCATGAAGCAATTCGGTCCACACCACAGTTTTGGAAGCAGAAGCCAATGTCCAGAGTTCACGTGCCAGTTATTGTCACAGCATCTCGGTTATCATCCGCTATCACCACAACGCACGAAACAGGCTACACTCTTCATCGTCTATCTCCCAGTCACTGTGGGAGTTTCTCGACACAGTACGAGAGGTGCCGTGATCAGACATGCTTTTGGGATCGTGTACGTGCGCGAACGTGTGTGTGTGTGTGTGTGTGTGTGTGTGTGTGTGTGTGTGTGTGTGTGTGTGTGCGTGCGTGCGTGTGTGTGTGTGTGTGTGTGTGTGTGTGTGTGTGTGTGTGTGTGTGTGTGTGTGTGTGATGAGGGCACAAAGTACTCTCAAGATGCAGGTCCGGTACATGAGAACAAAGGACTGATCTCGTGCCGACCAAAGACCATAAGGATAATTTGTCCGTTTTAGGCGGTGTGTGTGTGCGTGTGTGTGTGTGTGTGTGTGTGTGTGTGTGTGTGTGTGTGTGTGTGTGTGTGTGTGTGTGTATACGTGTGTGTGTGTGTGTGTGTGTACGTGTGTGCGCGCGCGTGTGTGTATTTAAAAGAGCGCGTGCGCCCGCGCTCGCGCGTGTGTGTGTGTGTATTTGCGTGGTTGTTTGTCGGATAACTGCGTGCGCTTTGTGTGTGTGTAGTTATATTCAATTTCAGTTTCACCAAGGAGGTACCATTACCTGTAAACTAGTCAATATACGCTACACCACATCTGCTGAATTTCCAGACCACCCTGCCTATGATTTATAGATAATGGGTAAATGAATTAATGACTGAGATGAGAGAATTTAAGAATGGGGTCTCGTGGCTACGACTTAGCGGATGTCTGACCTACACTTTAGCCCAACGCACTGGGCCCAACCACCAAAACACCACACACAAACACACGCGCGCGCGCACGCGCGTGCGCGCACAGGCACACACACATACGCACACGCACGCACGTACCATGCACGCACGCACACATACGTACATTTACACACACACACACACACACACACACACACACACACACACACACACACACACACATCCATCGAAACACTACATATTCCACACCTATACCTACCATTACAATTCTTCACAACACACACACACACACACACACACACACACACACACACACACACACACACACACACACACAACACACACACACACATCAAAACATTACGTGTTATACACATATACCTAATATTACAGTCCTTTATACTACACTGCACACACACACACACACACACACACACACACACACACACACACACACACACACACACACACACACACACACACACACACGCACGCACACATCAAAACATTACATATTACACACATATACCTACCATTACAGTCCTTTACACTGCACTGCACACACACACACACACACACACACACACACACACACACACACACACACACACACACACACACACACACGCACACACACACACGCACACAATGTCTTATACAACTGGTGACATTTTTTTGTTGTTTTTGTTCGGAACAAATGCAGCATACCAGCCTACGTCTGTGTGTAGCTAAGCTCCAATTGTGTTAAAGCGACATATTTTATTTGTTTAGTTACCTGTTTTTTCAAACATGAAATTTAACAACAATATAAAAATACTGCAATGGAACTGCCGCTCTCTCTATTCTAATATTGACTGCTTACGTCAATTTTTAGTGTCGTCTGACTGCCACGTTCTCTTATTCCAGTCTGTTAATATCAGTAAGAACAAACTACCAAGACTGGAACAGTACTACTATCCACCAGTAGTAGATAACAGAAAAAAAAAATGGTGATAGAGTAAATTGTGCTATCTATATTCACACTGGACTACAGTATTGTGACAAACAATCACCTGTGCCTAGTGGATTACATGGGATTTTTTCATGTGCTGTAACTGTCAAGTTTTCGGACTCCTTAAAAGTAAACTGTGCTTCTGTATATTTACCTAAGGGTCCAGATGAAGCTAATACTGAATGGATGAAAAATATCAAGAATGATAATGGTAAATGGTTAGTAGGAGGGGATTTTAATGCCCATTCTCCTTTCTGGGAAAAAGAGTGCACACAGGTCAGTAGTAATAGGTTTGTGGAAAATGTTGTAGACTCAACTTTATGTTTACTCAATGATGGTTCTTATACCAGAGTTCCTGATGTATCTACACCTAGACCTACTGCTATTGATTTAACTATGGTTTCACCTAAAATGGCTTTGTCGTGTGCATGGGAAACGTATAGTGAAACTCTTGGGAGTGATCACATACCAGTCATTATTACAATTAATCAGTCCCCAAGTTTTGAAGACACAAAACCTGATGATACAATCCCAAGATTTGATTATAAAAATGCCAAATGGTCTCAGTTTTACAATACACTTAAAGATCTAGACATAAGCTTGTCCCCAGATAATGATATTGATACAATGTATGATATGCTTTGTACTTCTGTTCTAAAAGTGTCTGGTTTATGTATTCCTAAATTGAAGAATCATGGATCTAAAGGGGATAAACATCTCGGTAATGTTTGGTGGACTGAAGATTGCGATAAGGCAGTTAAAGAGAAAAAACGGTTATTCAAGGAATACGTGCACTCTAAGAAAAGTCAAGATAAGAAAATGGTAGATGAAAAATTTAAAGAAATGAAACACTCAAATATACATAGTAATAGAGTTATGGAACAAGCCAAAACGGATTATTGGGATGATTTTTGCGAAAGAAACACATTCGATCATAAAGATAGTAGAATGGTATGGAAAGAGATAAAAACGATAAAAAATGGAATCAAACTCCCAGAATATCCTATTATTCTTGATAATAATAAGTTACCATCATCCGCAGACAAAGCAGAAGCGTTTGTCAACCAGTTTGCTAAAGTAAGCAGATGGGTTGTCTGAAAACCAAAGAAAATTCAGAGAGGATAAAGAATCTGCCCATGTCTTTAATGATGTATCTGATAATGACACAAGCGACATCAACGCCCCAATTACATTACAAGAGGTGAAAGACGCCATAGATTCTCTACCAAACAAAAAAAATAGCTGTTGGGATTGACGCCATTTCTAATGAAATGATTAAACATTTTCCAGACAAATGGATAAGCATTTTACTTAGTATATTTAAAAAATGCTGGAGTTCAGGTCTTTTGCCACAAATATGGAAAGAATCGGTAATAGTACCGATTCACAAGGAAGGTAAACTGAAAGAAAGAATAGATAGTTGCAGACCTATTTCATTAACTTCTCATGTCTGTAAACTTTATGAAACAATTGTTTTGAATAGGCTAAACTACTTTTGTGAAAAGAACAGAGTTATCCCAACAAACCAAGCAGGTTTTCGAAAGGGAAGAAGTGCTATTGAACACTTGGTCAAACTTACCACTCAAATTAAACATCAGTTTTCCAGGAGAAAATGTTTACTAGCAACCTTTTTTGATATCACTAAAGCTTACGATCAAGTATGGCACTCTCGTTTGCTTTATAAACTTAAAGAGATTGGATTATCAGGAAACATTTATGAGTTTTTTAAAGACTTCTTAGAAAACAGATTATTAGAACGAAGGTAGGGAACTCCTATTCTACAAGAAGGAAATTACACATGGGCATTCCTCAGGGGTCTGTTATTGCCCCTTTACTTTTTAGTATTCTTATGTACGATTTACCCACAAAAATTACTAAAAATATAGAATTAGCCCAATATGCAGATGACATATGCATATGGATGAAACTGACATTAAAAAAATGTACATCTGTCAGATCACAAAACTATATTAAAAAGTTATATCAAAAAGAATTAAACACCTTTTCTGCTTACATGACTGAAAATGGTTTGCAAATATCAACAGAAAAAAACACACATGATGTTATTTAATACTGGATCTGATCCAGTTAATATGCCTTCATTTCAAGTCAACGGCATACCCATCAAATATACCAAAATAGTGAAATTCCTTGGAGTAAATTTAACATCAAAGTTGTCATGGAATTTTCATATAGAGCATATTCTAACAAAAGCTCGAAAAAGTTTAAATCTATTAAAGATTATTAGCAAGCATGCTTGGGCTCAGGACACAGTTGCTCTTTTGCACCTTTCTACTGCACTGGTTAGATCAAAATTAACGTATGCACAAGAGGTGTTCTTCAGTGCACCCAAATACTTACTGAAAAAACTTCAAAGTATTGATTCCAAAGCATATAAGATAGCCATGGGACTACCAGTCCATGCCTCTTGTACAAAAGCATACAGTGCTGCTGGGATATTACCACTGGAAGAATATAGGAATCTTGCATGCACCAAATTTGTTATAAGAAGTTCTACTATAGACAACAATATAGGCCCTGAAATAAATATTAAATCGGACATTGATTTTCCCAAAAGGGCTAAAAACATATCATCTCAAACGACTCTAAGAACATATACTTCCTCGATTTTAGAATCCTCAGATATCAAACTAACATCTATTGCAAAAAGATCTATTGTGTCTCCTATCCCCCCATGGAAACTAATACGAGCACATTTTGATATTGACCATACAGATTTAACAAAGGCTGAAAATACTAATTTGTTATTATCCAATATCAAAATGCATTTGCATGATCACTATTCCAACCATTTTAAGATATACACTGATGGGTCATTAATCAATGAACATGCAGGTGCAGCATACATTATCCCAGGTCTTAACGAAGAAAAGTCCTATTATCTTGGAAAAAACAAATCTATATTCACTGCTGAGTTAACTGCTATAATTATGGCTTTAAAGTGCGTTGTTGGTTACCCTCAAAATTTATTTAAAGTTGTTTTATGCGTAGATTCCAAGTCAGTTCTTACTGCAATGAAGAATTTTAGATTAAAAGTTCGACCTGAGATGATCACTGAAATAAATAATTTAGTACACTTCCTCTCAGCCAGAGACACTGAAATAACATTTCTTTGGGTGCCCTCCCACTGTGAGTTATACTATAATGAAAAGGTTGATGTTCTGGCAAAGAGAGGAGCAAAACGATCATCAGATTCGCATTTTTTGAACTTCTCTATGTCAATGCAAGAGTGCTATACTTTGGCAGAGAAAGTACAGTTTTCTAACTTTCATTTGATAGAAAGAGAAACTGGGTGTTTTGGTTTACACGATGAAATGAGAAGTATTCATGAAATGTTAAGTAAGTACGATCAAAACATTTATCGTAGACGACAGATAAGTTCCTTGATCTGTAGATGGAAATTGGATTGTTTTAAAACAAAGTATGTCAAAAATATACATTGTATATGTGGTCATAGCATATCAACTGATCACATTCTTTTGTGTAACTTGATGAAAAAATTTATTCCAAAAACGTCTGTACAGCCTAGTCAAAATGTTTTCCGGTCACTGTCAACAAGTGAAACGTATCTTTTCTTTTTGCACTTAGCTAAAAGTCAAATTGGCAAATATTTATAACATATAACAGTCAGTGGTGCGATGAGACAGAAGAGTTACATGTTTCGGGGTTTTTTTTGTGTGGGTTTTTAGTTTTGTTTTTTTTGTTTTTCAGTCTTGGATTAAGTGGATTTTCTACTTTTGTGTTATTGCTGTAGATAAGTTAGTTATTTTACCTCATAGTGTTAACCTTTTTTACCCTGACCCCCCCCCCCCCCCTCCCCTTTTTTTTCTTTTTCTTTTTTTTTCTTCTTTTTTTTTGTCTAATATCACGTAATGTGGAAAGACGTAAAACAGAACAACAACAACATACGCACGCACGCACGCACGCACGCACGTACACACACACACACACACACACACACACACACACACACACACACACAACACACACACACACGCACACACGCACACAGTGCGCACACACACACGTACACACACGTACACACACACACACACACACACACACACACACACACACACACACACACACACACACACACACACACAGAGGCGAGAATCAAGGGGGAATGAAAAGTTTTCTTTTTATTTGCAATTCGGAACGTATTATGTGGACATGTTCCAGAAATAAGATTCAAAACAGGTTTTGTTTTTCGAAAAAAAATCTTTTCAATCTGACATTATAACACATTCCAATTGAGAACATCAACAAGGATAACGTATTCATGGCTTGTTTTTCAGATCTCTCTCTCTCTCTCTCTCTCCTCTCTCTCTCTCTCTCTCTCTCTCTCTCTCTCTCTCTCTCTCTCTCTCTCTCTCTCTTTCTCTCTCCATCTTGTGTATTAAAGATCAATCTTTATTACAAAAAATCTCCATCCTTGTGTATTAAAGATCAATCAATCAATCTCTCTCTCTCTCTCTCTCTTTCTCTCTCTCTCTCTCTCTCTCTCTCTCTCTCTCTCTCGCGCGCGCGCGCACACACGCACACATACGCACGCACACATGCACACACACACACACACACACACACACACACACACACCCCACACATATATTATATATATATATATATATATATATTATTTTTTTTTTGGTTAAAAAATATTTGAATGAAGTATTAAAATCTACAAGCTTGTTTCAAGCCTTGCTATCTTCAGGATGTCTTTTGGGGCACGCCAACGATCTTTTATGGCGTGCGGGACTTGACTTCAACTCTGTGTGCGCAGGCGGATCTCATTTGCTGCACGTGCGGCCTGTGGTTCTTATTGGGGCCTGTTCAGATGGAATGTGCTAGCAAAGATTTCCACTTGTGCCTGCAATTGTTTACAATTTCTACTTTTGTGTTCAGAGTTGCTAAGTGTGGTTTGCATAATATTAACCATTTTTCTGTGGAGCATATATTTCATAGATTTCTTCAATCTAAGACATAAGAGCAAGCTTTGTTTATAATTGAATATATATATATGTATATATATATATATATATATATATATATTATATATATATATAAAACAACACACACACACACACACACACACACACACACACACACACACACACACCACACACACACACACACACACACACACACACACACACACACACACACACACACACACACACATATCCGGAAGGCAAATGTGTGCACAAACATACTGGTGTCAATGAACATGAAGATGGGACTCCTTTAACAGACAGAAACAGTGGCAGACTCACACAGACAGAATTCCTGCAATCCTGCATTACAGACATGCAGTCACAGCACACAGTCTACTTTCAGTGCACCAGAACTGATGTACCTCATCCTTCGAATGAGACTATAAACCCAGGTTCCGTGTGTGAACGCACGCATAACATCTTGCACACACGTAAAATCCCATCACCAACTTTCGGAAGAGAAGGCCAGTTTGGCTGTTGGTATGGATGACACGTTACACATAGCATGCACCCTGTGTTAGAAATGGAAAGAATGAAGGAAGTAAGGAAACTGAGTGAACTATATAGAACGATATTGACTGGATGACACGGGAAACGACTAGTGAAGCGCCAGCTGGCAGCTCTTCAGTCGGCACTACCCAGGTAGGCAGCCCGTTGTGTAAACGAGTGTGAATTGTAAAGCGCTTAGAGCTTGGTCTCTAGCCGAGAATAGGCGCTATATAAGTATTCATTATTATTATTATTATTATTAAACATTGCCGGCAGAAAATTGTCTAAGTAAGCGAATTACATTTATTTCACAAGTCACATTTCATTATCATCACGATCATTATCATCACCATCACAGTTATGATAACAGTTACAGTAAGGACACTTAACCTTTTATCCACCACTTAACCTTTTATTCACCATACACATGCATATTTATATTATTCAAATTTTAGTGATTGTAGTGTTTTAAATGGTTTTATTGTCATTTATTTCGACTTTCTAATTAAAACAGCCTATGAAAAACACCTATTGGTGTCAGAACAAGCTTTCCTTTAGTGACATGGACACAGTTCCTAATTATGTATCCCGATTCTGGCCAAACGTCAATGTTATCTATAAGATAGGGTCTTCTTGCATAACTAATCGTATTAAAACTGTTCTTCCCAAATTAATCAATGAAGATCAAACGGAGTTCATGGCAAACAGATATGTAGGGGACAACACTATATTAATCTACGATTTAATACATTATTAAAAAAACAAAGAAACTCCCAGGCATGCTGATCTCCACAGATTTTGAAAAGGCGTTCAATTCCTTGAATTGCCAATTTATGCTGAAGGTACTAAAATCATTTGGATTTGGTATTGATATATGTCGCTGGATCACGACCTTTCATAAGGGAATTAAATCATCTGCAACAGTAAACGGTCAGAGCTCAACATGGTTTGAAATACAAAGAGGTTGTCGACAAGGTGACCCCATAGCTCCCTATTTATTCATATTGTCCGCAGAAGTATTAGCTATTATGATCAGGGAAAATAAAAACATTAAGGGAATACACATTAACGAAATTGAACACAAGCTGTCTCAGTTTGCAGATGATACACAGTTGACAAACGAAGGGGACAGAACATCATTTGAACATTCAATAGAGACTTTAAACAAACTTGCAAAAGTATTTGGGTTGTATATAAACATTGAAAAAAACAAAGGCAGTTTGGCTGGGAAGCAAAGTGTTTTCAAAGGAAACTAAACTGAACTAAAAATAGACTAGAATCCAAAACAGTTTAAGATCCTTGGAATATGGTTCACCCGGAACTATCACACTGCGTAGAACTGAATTACAATGACAAATTTCCTGAAATAAAATCATTATTCAACGCCTGGAGTAAGAGAGTTATTACGCCTCTTGGAAGGGTAGACGTTTTAAAATCACTGATTCTCTCAAAATTGATATATCTTTGGATATTGCTACCTAACCCACCAAACAGCTTTATACATAAGCTTCAAAAACAATGCTTTCAATTCGTATGGAATAACAAACAAGACAGGATAGCCCGAAAAACAACAGTTAAAAATTTAAGAAATGGAGGATTAGGAATATCTTCACTTAATCACTGAAGAAAACTGAACACAAGGAGTGGATCTCTGATGATACTATTCAGAAACTGAACAAAAAGAAAGAGAAGAAAGCCACACTGAACATGAGCCAGACAAGATCAAGCAAAGCACAAGCCCAAGAAGACTACACCCAGGCAGACAAAGAAGTGAAGAAAAGTGTGAAGAAAGGTAAGAACTTCATCGACAGACCTGCCAGACAAGCAGAGGATGCTGCAGGACAGGGCAACATGAGAGAGCTGTACACCACCACAAAGAAGCTGGCGGGCAAGTTCCAACAGACTGGCAAGCCAGTCAAAGACAAAAACGGAAAGACCCTCACAACAACAGAAGATCAATTGAAGCGATGGGCAGAGCACTTCACGGAATTACTAAACCGTCCCGCCCCTGAAGCACCACCTGACATCCCACCAGCAGAAACAGAACTGCCCATCAACTGTGAGAAACCATCGAAAGCAGAGATCAGAAAGGCCATCCTGACAATAAGGAATGGGAAGGCAGCAGGACCTGATGAGATCCCAACAGAAGCCATTAAAGCGGATGTTGGTATAGCTGTCAACTTACTGTACAGCATTTTCGGCAAGATGTGGGAAAAAAGAGCATCCCAGCAGAGTGGAGGGAAAGCATTGTCATCAAACTGCCAAAGAAAGGAGACCTTACCAACTGTAGTAACTATAGAGGAATCATGCTCCTGCCAGTGCCAGGCAAGGTTGTAAACAGAGCGTTATTGGAGAGGATGAAGGAAGCAGTTGACCCAAAGCTCCGAGACCAGCAGGCAGGCTTCCGGCGAAACAGATCCTGTGCCGACCAGATCGCCAGCCTCAGGATCATCATCGAACAGTCCTTGGAGTGGAACTCGCCCCATTACATCAACTTTATCGACTATGAAAAGGCCTTTGACAGTGTAGATAGAGAGACACTATGGAAGCTACTGAGACACTATGGAATACCACAGAAGATCATCTCTCTCATCCAGTGCACCTATCAGGATATGAACTGCAGGGTGGCTCATGCAGGCCAGTTGTCAGACGGTTTTGAGGTGAAGACAGGAGTGCGCCAGGGATGTCTGTTGTCACCTTTCCTCTTCCTCCTGGTCATCGACTGGATCATGAAGACCACAACAACAGGCAGGAACAATGGGATACAATGGACACTCTGGACGTAGCTAGATGACCTTGACTTTGCTGACGACCTGGCACTCCACTCCGAGAGTCACACACAGATGCAGGACAAGACCACCCGCCTTGAGACAACATCAGCAGGACAGGGCTCAAGATAAACAACAATAAGACCGAGCTGATGAAGATCAACACCACAGGCAGCAGCCCAGTCACAGTCGGAAGCGAGCCCATCAGGGAAGTAGATTCCTTTGTCTACTTGGGAAATGTAGTTGACAAGCGGGGGGAGGGGGGGAGGGGGGGGGGGGAGGGGGGAGGCACCGACCGAGACATCATGGCCAGGATAGGCAAGGCGCGAGCAGCATTCATCATGCTAAAGAACATCTGGGCCTTAGGAGAGATCAGAAGGACAACAAAATCGCGTATTTTCAACTCAAACGTGAAGTCGGTTCTGCTCTACGGCTGCGAGACTTGGAGAATGACCGAGGCAATACAACAAAAAATTCAGACCTTCATCAACACCTGTCTGAGGCGCATCTTCAAAATCAGATGGCCAGAGAAGATCAACAATGAATTCCTATGGAAGCAAGCTGTCATGTGACGTAGCCTCACATCAAGGCATGTGACGCTCCATCACATGTAGTCTAGTGAAATGAATCATTTCCCCCATGCCACAACTAAAAAGGAAGAATATTCATATGGCTTGACTAGTGTAGCGGGTGTCCCCAATAATTGTGAGGATTGTGACCACTGAGAGATAGTTTAATAAGGGCTGGTAAGGTGCTGGTCATGTGTTTTGAACACTGAGTATGCACTCACTAGGAGGAGGGAGGAAAGAATTAGTTTTAGCCCAGGAGATGGCCTAAAGACTCGAACCTGTCAGGACGTTGGTCAAGGGGTCCTCACCACTGACCAGTCATTACCAGGTGAGCCATAGATAGTTGGGGAAAGGTACAGGGGAAAACCTTAAGAAAAGAGAAAGAAAGAATTCATATGTTGAATTGAGAAGCAGGTTACTTACACGAACCTTATTCGTGTTTCAGCCCTTCACTCTTCACCCTGTCAGCTATTCCTCCTCTGATGCTGCGACGGCATCTGTTTCTTAAGTGCTGAGACGGGTGTTTAATGATGGCCATGGTGTGGGGAACACCGATAGTTCAGCCCCAGCAATTGAAGACCCCGGGTAGAGGAGTCGGATCTCATCGGTTCTCCAGTGACAGGAGAGTTCAAGGGGGCGGCACGTTTTATATTCTTGGAGGATGTGGATATTCTTTCTTCGGCAAGAAGGAGGAATCTTGTAAGAATTTATTGGTATCTTGATTTATCTCTCAGTGTGAAGAGAGAGAGAGAGAGAGAGAGAGAGAAACATGTATAAAATTTGTTTATTAATTGTTCGATTCATTTAGTAAAGTGTTTTCCCCGGAGGAGACGGGGAGAAGAAAGGACATTCGGTAGTGCGCCTTTTGGTTGACTGGAGGGATTGCGTATGCATATGGAGTAAATGCTGTCATGAGTGCGTGTGTGCAAGAGTGACAGTGTGACACAAGCAGGACAGGAACCAGTGGCCAAGCAGGTTCTGCAGAGGACGTGGGGCTGGATTGGACACACTCTCAGGAAGCCAGCATCCAGCACCACACGCCTAGCCCTGACATGGAACCCGCAGGGGAAAAGGAAGAGAGGCCGACCTCGCAGCAGCTGGAGGCGAGACACTGAGGCAGAGATAAAGAGGCAGGGGACCAACTGGACAGGCATTCGGCGAGCAGCCCAGAACCGAGTGCGATGGCGGGGTGTTGTCGATGGCCTATGCTCACCCTTGAGCTATGGGCCTAAGTAAGTAAGTCACTTAATTACATGACAATGGCACTGAAACTTACATGGATCAGAAAACTTAAATATAGTAATAATAATAATAATAATGATTTCTTATATAGCGCTTAATCAAACGAATTTCTCTAAGCGCTTTACAAAGTCATACTACATTCACCCTTCTCATATACAATAATACACCTTACACCCAACTACAAATACTATTACTACAATAACTAACAAATTCTAATCCTACCAATGTGACATTCACTTATTCTTCAAATATCACTACAAAAACTTAATCCTATAACGTTCAATCATACAACAAATACATATAATAGAGAACATACACATACGCTACATTTGAAAAGGCCCAGACGGCTATGAGTTAGGTTGTACCCCCCCCCCCCCCCTCTCCCCACAGCATTGACTAATTATGAGAAAATAGATGGGTTTTAAGTTTAGACTTGAAAGAAGAGATAGAATCTGAATGTCTGAGACAGTCTGGCAGTCTGTTCCACGTCGCTGGAGCTTGAAAAGAGAAAGATCTTTCACCAGTAGTAGTCCTGAAGCGAGTCATTCGCAGAAGGCGGTCGTCAGCACAGGAGCGTAGTTGTCGAGAGGGGGTGTAGATTTTAAGGAGATCTGAGAGATAAGAAGGTCCATTTTCAAAGAGAGCAGAGAAAGTGAGAGTTGAGATTTTGTACGAGATACGGTTTGAGACAGATAGCCAGTGAAGAGAGTGGAGGAGAGGCGAAATGTGAGCATGTTTTCTTGCTCTACAGACGACTCGGGCTGCATGATTTTGGATTCGCTGTAATCTTTCTATCAGGTATTTTGGAAGGCCGGCCAAAAGTGAGTTGCAGTAATCTATTCTAGATAAGACAAATGCACAAATGAGAGTTTTTGTAGCATCTGTAGAGAGAAGGTGACGTACAGAGCTGATTCTTCTTAGTTCTAAATAGGCAATCTTGCAAATATTTGAAACCTGTTTCTCAAAGGAGAGGGATTGGTCAAGTATGACCCCTAGACTGCGGACAGAGGTGGAGACAGAGACAGCACAGTCATTGATAGTGACAGTTGAAGGCAGAGAAGGATGGTTAGGCTGTTTTGTCACGAACATGAGTTCCGTCTTGTCGTCGTTTAGTTGTAGTTTGTTGGTTGTCATCCAGTCCTTCAGGTCTGCAATGCAGCCCCGCGTCCGAGAAATCAGTGAGTCAGTTTCAGCAATGGGAGCCGACTGATGAAGCTGAGTATCGTCAGCAAAGCTCTCATGCGACATGGCGTGACCACTGATGACGTCAGACACAGGACTAGCATACAGCACAAAAAGGACTGGCCCAAGTACAGAACCCTGAGGCACACCGTACCTAAGAGGAGAACTGTCTGAGTATCTTCCCTGTACACACACTGTCTGAGTCCGTCCAGTCAAGTAAGAGATAATCCAGTCGAGAGCTGTGTCTTTGAATCCAAAGGAAGTTTGAAGCCGTGAGAACAAAATATTATGATCGATCGTGTCAAATGCTGCAGAGAGGTCTAACATCGCTAATAAGGAAACTTTCCCCATCGTCAAGCCCGCAGAGGAGGTCATTGACTATACGGAGGAGTGCTGTCTCACAACTATGGCCTTGTCTGTAAGCAGATTGATGAGGATTCAAAAGGTGATTCTTTTCGAGATGTTCTAGAATTTGTTCCAAAACGATCTTCTCCAATAATTTTGATAGAAATGACAAATTTGATACAGGCTGATAATTCTTTAAAACATTTTTATCTAATGAAGGTTTCTTGATCAATGGACGTACCACTGCGGACCGGAAGATTTCAGGAACGTGACCAGAGGACAAAGAGGTATTGATAACATGAGTAAGATGGGGTAGGACATCATCAATGCACTGAAAGAGCAAGTTAGTGGGAATGGCATCAAGTTCACATGATTTAGGGCTGCATCGCAAACAAAGTTTTTTGACATAGTCTTGACTAACAGGACTAAAACAAGCCAAAGGAGGTCCACAGTAAACTTTGTCATTCAGAGGATGTACAGGTGCAGTAGAATCTAGCTTTTCACGGATAGTGTCAATTTTTCCATTGAAAAACTCTAAGAATTTCTGAGGGAGCTCTTGAGTTTGGAAGATGGTGGGAAGGGGGGAGTAGCTGACTTTGCCTAGGAGACTATTTGTGACATTAAATAGTTGCTTGGCCGTATTACAGGCCAATATCTTTGAAGAATAGAACAAAGTTTTGCTTGATGAACAATGTCAGTAACATGATTTCTCGCAGTTTGATATATTTCCCTGTGCACAGTCAGTCCCGTGGCGCGCCATCGCCTCTCAGCCCCCCTCCTCTCCTGCTTGGCCTCCAACAACTCGGGACCCACTGTGTTGTGCCATTGACACAGTGAGCGATCAGTGATCAAGCGCCTGTAATCATAAATGGAAGTCTGTGATAGAAAAAACGGATCTTTTGGTAAAAGATCTTGAGAAATATGGCTATGCGTTACCAGTTAACCAAAATGAGATTAATACCGTTTGGAATGACACTTTCCAAGCATATGAAATTTCTTGTAATAAAGTAAGTATTGAGGATCCTAGCGAATTCCTGGCTGAAATTTTTTTTACAATAAGGGGAAACTATATGTTTTAAGGAATGGATAGACGAAGGTGTATATTATATTGCGGATTTGATAACCAAGCAGGGTCATTCATGAGATATGAAGAATTCAGGCACAAGCATGCTGTTCAAACAAACTTTATGCTATATCTAGGTTGTGTACAATCTGTCAGACAATACATTCGAACGATGAATATCAGATTCACTAGCAATATACCTAAGAATACTAACCACTTTCATTTGGTTTCATTTACTACTCTTTGCTGGCTGCTTTGGGGGTGCTATTGGATTCTTTTTTGCACCCTTGGTGGTGAGAACACCACAGTATTATGGACTGTGGTGTGTCTCTATTTGACGCCAGGAGTGCAGACACAACCAGCCGTGTCTCCCTGATGAGTCCGACCCAGCGGACGAAAGGCCTCGGAGCAGGCAATACAAATATATCTGCCTTCAAAAGGGATTGCGATGGTTCCCTTATGCAGCTAGTGAAGAGTTTTCATATCTGTAACATATTTTCTTAAATTCATGTTCCCAGTTTCTCCATCTTCAAATCCCCCCCCCCCCCCCCCCCCCCCCCCTCCTTAAGTCCAAATCTTTGCCAAGTCATTACTATGAAGATAGTTCAGTTGTTGGCCTGCGCTTGTTTTTTCCCCCCACTATTAGATTGTTCGTCTATGTATTTGTCTGACTTTATTCAAGTTTAAAAGGCTGTGCCAGTCCTGAATAAAAGTTACTCTGTGTTAGGTTTTCTTATGGGAGCAAAAAATACCCCACTTGTTTACTGTTCGTTATTTGGCAGTTAAAAAACGTTATTTATAACAGTTAAAAACCGTTAAAAACACCAAACCCTATAAAAGAAACTGTTTAAGACCCGATCTTCTTGAAATTTAGCACGTACGTCTGTTGTGACCCGAGGATGGTTTTGGGCTAATCTCTAAAAAAATAAAACCGTTAAAAACCGTAAAAAAAACTGTTATAACGGTTTCAAAGACATCTTTTTCCTCTGCTTTTCATCAAATGGCCGTTGTGACATTGCACAGGTACGGGCTACTTCTCGAAAATTAGAACCGTTATTTGGCAGTTAAGAAACGTTATTTATAACAGTTAAAAAACGTTAAAAACACCAAACCCTATAAAAACTGTTCAAAACCCGATCTTCTGAGGTTGCCGGCCACGAGAGTTATCGGATCGCCACCAAACTTGACATAAGCCTACAGGAACATCCAGCGGGTAACATAGGGTCATTAGATAGTCACTATGACCATTAAATTTGACCGTTAAAAACCGTTATTTTCAAAATTTAGGTTGTTCTTGATGAAATTCGGTATACATGTGCAGTTTTAAATGCCGAAAAATGATATACAACTTTTACGAACCGAAATTTAAAATTGACCGTTAAAAAACGTTATTTTATAAATTTAGAGTATTCTTGAAGAAATTCGATATACATGTGCAGTTTTGAACGCTAAACAATGATATACAATTTTCAAGATCCGA
>CM065725.1:262030-269530 GCA_033310375.1 Conus canariensis | reverse complement strand
AAGCGCCATAATGTCAGTGTCATGAAAGCGCCGTAATGTCAGTGTCATGAAAGCGCCATAATGTCAGTGTCATGAAAGCGCCATAATGTCATTGTCATGAAAGCGCCATAATGTCAGTGTCATGAAAGCGCCATAATGTCATTGTCATGAGAACAGAAGGGAGGAAAGCTGGGTGATGCAGAAGGGGGGGGGGGGGGAGGAGGATAGGAGAGAGTCCGTGGTATTGTTCTAATACACATTGCTGTCATTTTTCTCTCTCTTCCTATTACCATCCTGTGACCAGATACAGACATTATTCCTCCTTGAAAGGCATGCATTTTTCTTTGACAGGTACATGTTGTTGCCAGTTCTCCTGGTGCTATCAGTGGAAACAATACTACAAGAAGTTGAGCAATTCTTGTCTGAAGCACTTTGTCTTCTGCGTGAATCAGAAGATATGTAGCATTGTATACCTGTGAAAGAACTGACAATTTCTGTCTTGACATACTCTGGTAAACCACAACATGGTGACCATCTATGTATACACAGATCTCAAACACGAAGAGGACATCATAAAAAGGAGCTAGAGTACTGCTCTGAAGCCTACCACAAATAGAAAGCAAAGGAGAGTAAAATGTGCTGACAGAAGAGGATTCAACGAATGAGAATGACTTTTCTGAACACTCCATGAAGAAGTCAAACCCGCAGTAAAATTGCTGATATGTTGGTAGTCTGCAAGCATCGACAACAGAAGAACAGAAGAACCGCAGAACTCTTGAAATATGGCAGAATGGCAGCAACCGATGCTGTTGTTGATATCTACAACAAAATCTTCCTACAGTTTGGGGTGGCCCACAAATAAGACGACAATTCTCTCATACGGGAATAAGATATTATTAAAAAAAAAAGTCAACTGAATACAACACTAAATTGTACGAGAGAGAGAGAGAGAGAGAGAGAGAGAGAGAGAGAGGAGAGAGAGAGAGAGAGAGAGAGAGAGAGAGAGAGAGAACAAATGGGATCTAAGTCTGCTACTGGTACAGGATTCACCAAACGAACATCCCTTTCCATTAACTCCCTCTAGAAGTCGTAACTACAGTGTATTACTCAAATGTTGGACTGCTGCAAGCACTGGAAAAATCCTTGCAGAACTCATGAAAAATGGCGAAGAGACAGTAGTTGATATCCTAAATGCTGCCTGCGTTAGAATCTGGCACACTGAGAAGTGATCCACGCCATGGAGTAAATCACTAAACGTTACTCTTCTTGAGAGAGGAAATTCCAACATTGCCAAAACTACCGCACTGTCAGCTGTACAGTAAAGTAATGCTCAAAATCATTCTGAAGAGATTACAACTGCAAGTAGATACCCCTCTTGCTGAAGAACAGGCTGAATTCCACAAGAGCAGAAGCTTCATCGCACAGGTTTATTTCAGCGCATTTGCAAAATGCATCTTCGAGATCAGAGGAGTTCTAGCATATCTTCATGGACTTCAAGAAGGCATTTGATAGCATTTTATGGGCCACAATCAATATATTTAACATTAGACAAAGAGAAATCAACACCATTCAGCAATTGTACTCTGTAGCAACTGGTACAGTGATCATACGGTGTGCTGTTGGCGGGCGGTTTTATGCTTCAGTTGGAGTTCATCAGGGTTGCCCCTTATATGCCCCTTGTGTGTGGCGCTGCACGAGTAGCGACGCTGTGATCGATTGTCTGTGAATTTGTGATCTTTTGGGGCTGTTGTGCTTTGTGTTTGGATTTGGAACTGTGCGCGGTGATTTATAAAGTGTTCAAGATGAAAAGTGTAAACCCAGCAAGTTGATGTGCTTTAATGACTGTGATATTGTTTCTGTTGAATTTGTGTGATAGTGCAGTTTCGCATTTCCAGCATGGCGGACATGTAAACAATGCAGGCATGTTTATACCCGTGACACACTTTTTAAATTCAGACACTTTGCAGACACCAGCACTCACCCATTTCATTTATTTCCACCAGACATTTTATCAGCAAGAAACAATCAAGTAAAGACAACCAGAAAGACAGCAAATCAAGCAAGAGGAAGAGAGGACAGAGAGGGGGAGAGAGAAACAGACTGAAGAACGGTATTTACACCCCCCTCCCGTCAGTCATTCTAGCCAATGTCCGATCGATCATACCAGTTTCACAGAACAATAATTTTGATGAACTGCAAGCAAACGTCCGTTATTTAAACGAATTTAGAAATGCGAATGTGCTGTGTTTTTCTGAAACCTGGTTGAGTGAAGAGATAACAGATGACATTTTAGCTTTGGACGGATTTGGTGTGCCACTGAGAATGGACAGAGACAAGTGCGTGACAGAGAAATCAAGGGGGAGGGAGGAGGGGGGTATGTATGTGAGCGAGAAGTGGTGTAACAGTGAGAACGTTAAAGTGCGTCGTCAAGTGTGTACGCGTAATGTTGAACTTTTAGCAGTGTCACTCCGACATACCTGCCACGCGAGTTTGGACAGCTCTTCATGACCGTTGTTTACGTGCCACCATCCGCAAATACTGCACGTGCAGCCGCAGAAAGCACGGACTCTGTTCACGCTCTGCAGGCCATTTCACCTGACGCACCGTGCTTTATCCTCGGAGATTTTAATGACTGTGACCTCAACTCAAACCTGCCTTCTTTTAAACAATATGTGTCATGTTTTACAAGAAAGGATAAAATACTTGATTTATGTTACTGTAATATACCATCTGCATACAAGTCTGTTCAGCTCCCCCCTGTTGGTCAGTCTGATCACAATGCCATTCATCTCTTGCCAGCTTACAGACCAAAAGTGAAAACACAACCTATCACTGAAAAGCAAGTGCAGTGTTGGACACAAGAAAGTGTTGATGAATTACAGGCTTGTTTTGAATGTACAGATTGGAACTTGTTTTTGAAGTCTAGTTTTGACATCAACGAAGCCACTGATGTTATTTTCAACTACATTTCTTTCTGTGAACATATGATTGTACCTACTAAAACTATCAAAATATTTCCCAACAACAAACCTTGGGTTACAAAATCTCTGAAAATAACTCTAAATGAGAAAAAATAGCTTTTCAATCAGGCAATAAAAGCGATCGTAAGGTTGTACAAAAGAAACTGCAAACAGAGATTGAAGAATCAAAGAGAGCTTACAAGAGAAAAGTAGAAAACATGTTCCGGACTGGAAATATGCGAGATGCATGGAAAGGAATAAAGGTTTTACCAGGTTCAGAAAAAATATTCAAATCAAAATATTAGTAACAAAACAAAACAAAAAAAAAAAACCCAGCAAAAGAACAGAAGCAATTTGCAGAAAATCTAAACGAGTTTTACTGTAGATGTGATAATAAAGATTTTAGTAAAGAATTAAAGGAGGTGAAGGAAGAACTCCAAAGCAATGTTAAAAAAGATGTTGATGGAAATGATTCTGTTGTGATTGAGGAAAATGATGTTCAGTCTTTTTTCAAACGTTGAAATGTGACAAAGGCAATGGGCCCTGATAATATCTGTGGAAAATTGTTGAAAGTGTGTGCTTCTCAGCTCTCCTATGTTTACAGTCGTTTGTTTACCTGGTCACTAAGAGAATGTATAATTCCTGTTTTATGGGAAAATGCCACTGTATGTCTTGTTCCCAAAAAACGCAACCCAAGCTGTGAATGATTACCGACCAGTTGTCCTCACATCTGTTGCAATGAAATGTCTTGAAAGAATTGTCCTCTGTTCTGTTTTAAAAGATACCACACATTACCAAGACCCGTTTCAGTTCGCATACAAACAGAACAGATCAACAGATGATGCCACACTCACACTTCTCCATCATGCGTTTTCACACCTCAAAAAACCTGCCTCCTTTGTACGCATTCTTTTTATTGATTTCTCATCAGCATTCAACACCATACAACCACATCTGATGGCAAAGAAACTCATTAACATAAATGTGTGTAACAAGCTCATTCTTTGGATAATTGATTTTCTAACACAGAGGACACAGTCTGTTCAATATTAAAGTGTTGTTTCGTCTTCCACAGTCATTTCAACTGGCGCACCTCAGGGCACTGTTTAATCGCCAGTGCTTTTTACTCTGTACACAAATGACTGTTCAGGAAGTGATTCGACTTTGTACATTAAATATTCAGATGACTCAGCACTTGAGGATCTTTCCAACTCTGACTCTGTTTACTTCAAGGAGGTTCAAAGATTTGTTGACTGGTGCGATCATAACAAAAACAAAAGAAATGTTGATTGATTTTAGAAAGAATCCAAAAGTTGTACCACCACTTTTTATCAAAGGTGCTGAAGTAGAATGTGTTGAATCGTACAAATATTTAGGAACTTTTATAGATAATAAGCTGAATTTTAAATCCCATGTTGATTATGTCCACAAAAAATGTCAAACCAGATTGTATCGTCTTCGCAAGCTGCGATCATTTCATGTGAATACTGACATTCTTCGGACATTTTATTCATGCTTCTTGGAATCTGTTTTTACTTTCTCATTTATGTGTTGGTATGGTGGGTTGACTGTGAAGAGTAGAAATGTGCTTGAGAAATTGGTGAACGTGGGAGGAAAAATTGTTGGTGAAAGACAAACAAGTCTGAGTGAGCTGTACAGGTGCCGTGTTGCTTGTAAAGCGAAGAAGATTGCGTGTGACCAGACCCACGTTCTTGCAAATCAATATGACCTTCTTCAGTCAGGACGAAGATATCGATCGGTGAAATGCAGAAGTGTCAGATTTAAACAAAGTTTTATTCCCCTGTCCATTGATTTTCTGAACAGAGATGATGTTTAATTGCGTTTTAACTATGGATTATTGTTACATTTTGTTTTATAAAGATACATATAATTTAAACTCAGAGTGAGCGTACTGTGGCATTTAGATAACAAATAGTTGTGTTATTTTAGTTTTAAATCTCATCTTAGAATTTATTGTCAAATGCGTTGTAGGAATGTAATTTTATATAGTACTATTTTTTATATTATGCAGTCACCTTGAAATCCAATTTCTTTTATATGAATGTATGTCATATGTGACAAAATGGGTGATGTGACAAAATCATTATTTATGTGCTGTGAATGTGTGTGACCACAAACTAATTTCTCGAACTGAGATAATAAAGTTGACTTGACTTGACTTGACTTGACTTGATAACCCACATTTTTCAACATATTCCTGGAACGCATCATGACGAATCACTTGAAGATCATGTCAGCACAACCGGCATTAGAGGAAGAACAATCATGAACCATCGATCAGCATATGACATGCTGTCCTGGAAGGCAGTAGTAGTGGTAATAGAAGGATGCGGTAGCAGTGTAGCAAAGTGTGGAAGGCTTCAAGATGTTTGGCGTCCTTCCTTGCTTTTTGGCTTTACTTGCTCATTGTTATCTTTTCAAAATAGGGAGCGGGAATTTTGAGAATTTAATGATATAGTAAAGCGAAAAAGAAAGAAAGAAAGAAAGAAAGAAAGAAGAAGAAGAAGAAGAAGAAGAAGAAGAAGAAGAAGAAGAAGAAGAAGACGAAGAAGAAGAAGAAAAGAAAGGCAAACACGTCCGTGAGAGAAACGAATCAATATACACTCAGCATCTTCTTAAAGCTTACGACTAAATGTGTGCTTGCTATCGTTAGCTATATGACGTCGTATGAAACAATTTACCCTAGAAGTGTAAAGTCATTTCTGAGCAGAAAAGCAGCACACACACACACACACACCACACACACACACACACACACACACACACACACACACACACACACTTGCCTGTCAGCAATGACCCTATTACGTGAGTTAGCGTCAAATGTCTTTGGGCGGCACAACAGTGCTATTCAATTCCAAAAGTTTACAAGATACATAGTTTTATCGATTACTCTTGTCCAAAAAAATGCAAACATTTCTTTATGGGCAAAGTATCGGCACTTTGTACCCTCCAAATCGATTACAAACATGTGGTAAACATCAACAACGAAAAAAGTGCTCATCGTGAATTAAAATACCTGGAGCGGGTCAACGTTGTTTTGGTTTTTTATTTTACTCTTCAGAGGCAAAACACTATTAAACGAATACTGTGCAAAACGTGCAGAACGGTGTTACATGTCAATAGAACAAACAATTTCTGTAGCTATAACAGCACTTCAACAATCTGCCAAAGAAATAGCTGCTCGTTCGGTCAGGCTATTGAGTGAACAAGTGATATAAACCAAAATAAAACAAAAAGGAAGTGTTCTTCCACGTCAACTGAAACAATTTTGGTATAAACTTGCAGGGAACTGGAGAAGGCAGAGAATTATTATTATTATTATATCAAAATGAATCAGTTTTCCCATGGAGACAAGGCATGGCACTGTAAGTCATAAGTCGATCAGAACGTTAAATTGAACACACGGTACAATACATACAAAGAAGCTCGTAGGTTTAGCTCCGGCTGTCTACAATGCACGAGTTCGTCGTACATTTCAAGTTCACACGGCTTGCGGCTTGCTCGTTTGGCGTGATGATTTTATACTGTGCACAAAAAAACGCATATTTTTTTCGCTGAAAATATTAAGGAAAATTTTGACAGAAACATGCCCCGTATAGCAGAAAACAGTTATGTTGAACTCAAACTGAAAGGATAAACCCAATCCTGGCTGTCTGCATGATCTACGTGTCTTCCAAGAATGATAATGCAGTTTGAAGCGTGTGCCCCATGGAATCTGTGCAGTAACCATAAATGACCACATTTGTGGTGAGTAAATTGCTTCCGACCCTGGTAAGATTCACTATAAAAGCCAGTTCATTTTAGTGAAAAATTAAAGGTTTCGAAGAAGGAGAAAACATGCCACACCTGTGCGCACTTGCAAGGGGAAATGCACTTGGCAGTCTGCAGGCAGGTCAGAGGCAAGTCGACGTTGCCCCAGTCCTGAACGTGTCGCAAGGCACCATCAGTAGGCTCTGGACTCGTAACAGGCAAACAGGCTCCACAGCTGATGGTCCTAGGTCAGGCCGACCACGGGTGACTACACCAGCACAAGATCGCTTCATACGCCTTCGGCATCTGCGTAATCGGTTCTTGGTAGCCCAATCAACTGTCCAGGCACTTCCTGGCAACCAGAGGATCAGCAGACAGTGCAAAACCGTCTCCATGCAGCTGGACTGCGGGCCTATCGACCCCATCAAGGGAATATGCTGACAAGACGCCATTGCCAGGCCAGACTGCTGTGGGCAAACCAACACCAACCCTGGACTCTGAGGAACCACTGGCGACATGTCTGGTTCAGTGACGAATCCAGATTTCTGCTGCAACGCCACGACGGAAGGAGACGGGTCTACCGGAGGCTTGGTGAGCGGTACGCTCCTCAATATGTGGATGAGGCACCTCTGCATGGTGGTGTGGGAATCACTGTGTGGGGAGCTATCAGCAACACAGGCAGGAGCCAGCTGGTTCGCGTCCAAGGCAACTTCACGGCTGCACAGCCCGCATTGCCATGGCCTTCCTCAACACCCACAATATCCGCACCCTGCCTTGGCCATCACCA
>CM065725.1:247030-254530 GCA_033310375.1 Conus canariensis | reverse complement strand
CGGCTGGGAGGTCGTGGGTTCGATTCCCGTCAGAACCATGTGATATGTCGCTCGTAATGAGCAGCGTCGGTGCAATGCCACTGAAGTGAGGCAGAAGATGGGAAGGCAAAAAAAGAAAGAAAATGACTGCAGGCAGGAAAAAATAAACTGTCAACACATTTCATGAGATTAGAAAGAAAAAGGTACACCTGAAGGTGTGGGTAGGACCAGAGAAGTACGTCCTCAACTGCCGAACAAACCAACTGGGACGAATCCTGCACTACCCTTGGAAGTCTGCGCTGTGTTCACATAGGGTGCAGGCACACACAGGGCATTCCAGTAAAACGTCAAGGGACATAACTGCTCCCTGGCAGGTGCCGTGGTGTAAAAGTCATCGGATGTGACACCCGACAGAACCTCCACGGGAGCGTCTCCATGGGTGTACCAGCCCATATTTCATGACTGCAGAGCCCACCGTTAAAAAACACCACCGTCAAGCGACTGCCCTGTGCATCCCGCAAAGAATATGACTTGGGATGGTTGGAGGTTTGCTCTCCTGAAACACCCGTCATGTCAGAGGCAAAGTCACATCAGAGGTCACCTCTGCTTCTTGTAACCACGTGGTCAAAGTGCTACCTGAGGCAGATATACATGGCACAAAAGATCAGACTCCCTGCCTTACTCTGGCATATTCACTTTCCTGCATGCATGTGAGAGACATAGACATTCGCCACGAGTCTGGAAAGAAGAATCCAAGCCATAGAAATGAGGTACTCTCACTAAGATAGTTCACGTCAGATCTACTGACCATATCATCAATCAACAAAGGGCACCTGTTACTACACTATCAAGTGGCACACAGGACCACATGAAGACCCCCTGACATCACTTAGGAAAAGAAAACTACGTTGGCATGGTAACGGAACAAGATCCAGTGGCCTTGTTTATATATATATATATATATACATATATATATATATATATATATATATATATATATATATATAAATCCTGCAAGGGACCTGTTGAGGGAGGGAGACGGGGAAGTGGAAGGGAGGACTGAAAATGAAATAATGGATAGAAAATGTTGTAAAATGGACGAGACAGCCTTATGCAAAGACCAGGCCATAGCACGTTAGAATTCAGAGCTGGAGGAGTCGGGTGCAGTCTTTTATCGCACAGCTCCAGTGTCTCTTCACGGAGTTGCGAGAAAAGAAGACGAAGAATACTGTGCAAGCAAGAATGTTTACACACACACACACACACGCACGCACACACACAGACACACAGACAGACAGACAGACAGACAGACACACACACACACACACACACACACACACACACACACACACACACACACACACACACACACACACACACACGCACACACCACACCACAATATAATCGTCTAGTTCATTAAATAAAAAAAAAAACCGTATTAACCACAGCAAAGAAAAACAGAATCAGAGACAGAGATGCTAACTGAGAAGCAAAAAATTAAGAACCAACCTCAACAGCTCTTTAACACAACACACACACACACACACACACACACACACACACACACACACACACACCCCACACACATGCATCACACACGCATCACACACAGACACACAGACACAGACACAGACACAGACACACACACACACACACACACACACACACACACACACACACACACACACACACACTGAAATCTGACTCAATGTAGAAGAAACCGACACACACGAATGTGATTCTGTACACCGTTTAGTCAGCGACACACAACACTCATATTGTGATGTGTAAACACCCTGCGTTCCAAACTGCATTCAACGTCGTTTCTGGTCAGTTCACACTCCAACTCTTCACCCCCATAGCTGCCTCAGGTGACCTCACTGACCAGGATAACAGACCCAGAAGGAAGGAGAAGGGGAGGGAGGGAGGGAAGGAGGGAGTGAGCCACAATGCCAAGCTTTATATGGGGTGCTCACAGAAGGTGGTCCACCTAACGCTCCATACCTTTCAGACTCCCTGTGCTTGGCATGCTGTATGGATCTTCCGGGCAGAATTTCCAATCACTCGTTTTTTGAACGAGTGAGAGAGAGAGAGAGAGAGAGAGAGAGAGAGGAGAGAGAGAGAGAGAGAGAGAGAGAACGGAGACAGAGAGAAAAGAGAAGACAGACAGACAGACACAGAGACAGACGACAGACAGAGAGACAGACAGAGCAGAGAAAGAGAGACACAGAGAGGGAGGGACAGACAGAGAAAGAAAGAAAGAGAGGAACAGAGACAGAGACAGACAGACAGAGACAAACAGAAAGAGGCAGAGACAGACAGACTGAGACGGAGATAGAGACAGAGAGACAAAGACAGAGACAGACGAACAGAGAGAGAGAGAGAGAGAAGAGAGAGAGAGAGAGAGAGAGAGAGAGAGAGAGAGAGAGAGAGAGAGAGAGAGAAAACAGAGAGACAAACAGACAGAGAAAGAGAGATAGAGATATGCAGAAATAGAGGCGGAAAGAGGCAGAGAAGAAGAAGAAGAAGAAGAAGAAGAAGAAGAAGAAGAAGAAGAAGAAGAAGAAGATGAAGATGAAGAAGGAGAGGAAGAAGAAGAAGAAGGAGGAGGAGGAGGAGGAAAAGAAGAAGAAGAAGATATACAAGAAGAAGAAGAAGAAGAAGAAGAAGAAGAAGAAGAGAAGAAGAGGAAGAAGGTAAAAGAAGAAGAGAGAGTGCTTTCTTCCTCCTCAGTGTCCCCCCACCCCCACCTTATAGGGCCTGTGCAGGTTGGGCTGTGTGTAGCGCAGGATGAGCAAGGCCAGCGTGGTCCAGCCGTAGAAGAGCCAGGAGGAGAAGATGAAGACGTCGATGAGGAGACCCAGGTCACTGGGAATGACGAGGATGATGCCCAAAGTCACCTGCACCACGTGAACAGCCACGGATCACTTCCTTTCCTACTATTCTCTGTGTGCTAAGCCGGATCTGTAGCCATTTTTCAGTTTCACATCTTAATTAAAAGAGTCCACCAGAGAATGCCCATGAGTAAGAAAGAACATACTTACCGAACTTGCATTGTGCGCCAGAGTTGTGGTTACTTACTGGAGAAGTAAAACAAAAAATGGAGGAAAAGGAGGAGGATGGAGGCCCCAGCTTTGAAAAGGTGAAAAAGTGAAAAATAATATTTTTTAGATGTTGGAAAAAACAGGAGGTTGGAGGACAAAAAAAGAGAAAAGAATAAAAGAAATAAATAAAAGAGAAAAGTTTCACATTTTTAATGGTGTTAATCTTCGAGATGTTCCATTACACATTACAACAAATCCGACTTCACCAGAGAGGTTCCAACTGACGATTTGGGAGTTCATTCGACTATGCGTCTCTCTGTGAGGGTGTCAACACACTGAAAAAGGTCTGTGATCATATGGAAATCCAAGGCTAAGATGACAACAAAAAACAGGAAGATCAGAAGAAAAAGTAAAAAAAAAAAAAAATTGAGTGTGTAAATGAAAATACTATGAAGGTTAAGAAGAAAATAAAGGAATGGAAAGAAAAAACAAGAAGAAGAAAGACAGACACAGAGAAAGCAAAGAAGGACGCGGACGAAGGAAGAAAGAATGAATAAATAAAAGAGAGGAAGAGAGAGTTGTCTAAGTCTGTGAGGAGTGTAACCACGCTAAAACAGGTCTGTGATCAAATGGAAATCCAAGGTCAAGATGAGAACAAGTGGGAAGATTAAGATAAAAAAAAAAGTAAGAAAGATAGAGTATGTAAATAAAAAAGTATTACGAAGGTTATGAAGAAAATAAACTTATGAGAAAAACAAAACACGAGAAGAAAGGCAGTCTCTGAGAAAGGAAAGGAAGACAGATGATGAAGAAAGGAAGAAGGAAGAATGAATGATGGAAAGAAAAAGAGAGGGAGAGAAAATTATCTAAGTGCGTCTCTGTGAAGAATGTAACCACGCTAAAAGAGGTCTGTGATCAAATGGAAATCCAAGATTAAGATGAGAACAACAAGTGGGAAGATGAGGGGAAAAAAGTAAGAAAGATGGAGTGTGTAAATAAAAGTATCACGTAGGTTCTGAAAAAATAGACGGATGAAAAAAAAGACAAGAAGAAAGACAGCCACTTAGAAAGGAAAGAAAGACACGGATGAAGGAAGAAAGAATAAAGAAATAAAAGAGAGGGAGAGAGAGTTGTCTAATTGCCTTTCTATGACAGGAAGAAAGACAGTCACTGAGAAAGGAAAGAAAGACACGGTTGAAGGAAGAAAGAATAAGGCAATAAAAGAGAGGAGAGAGAAGTTGTCTAACTGCCTTTCTATGGCAAGAAGAAAGTCGCTGAGAAAGGAAAGAAGGATGCGGACGAAGGAAGAAAGAATGAAACAATAAAAGAGGGGGAGAAAAAGAGAATAAGAGAGAAAAGGGGGTGCAGAGAAAGAAAGTAAAGAATAAAACAGGGGAAAAACAAAACACAGAAGGCAGGAAGGGTAAGAGGAACTGAGAAAAAAAAGCAAACGAAGAAAGTCAGTTTCAAAGCGAGGAGACTGCAGGCGGGAAATGGAAACAAAATCTAACAAGACGCAAAGCATATAAACGTACTCCCAGTTTATCCTGAATACGCGTGAGATGTTCCATAAAGAGGAAAAACCGTCTTGGGCTGGTATAACCGTTAGTAATGGCTATTCTGCTAAACATCGGCCATCATCTGTGACCTATAATGAACAAACCTACAAATTTTCAGAAAGATCGGCCAAGAACTCTCTGAGATTTTCCATAAAGAAGAAAACCATTATGGGCCGTTAGTAACGGCTATAACCGTAAACTTAAACATCGGACATAATCCGTGACCCATAATGAACAAACCTACAAATTTTCAGAAATATCGGCCACGTACTTTCTGAGATATTCCATGAAGAAGAAAAACCGTTAGGGGCCGTTATAGCCGTTAGTAACGGCTATAACGGTAACCTAAAACGTCAGGTATCATCCGTGACCAATAATGAACATACCTACAAATTTTCAGGAAGATCGACCAAGTACTTTCTGAGACATTGCATAAAAAAACCGTTATGGGCCGTTACAGCCGTTAGTAACGGCCATAACGGTAACCTAAAACGTCAGGCATCATCCGTCGCCCATAATGAACATACCTACAAATTAATAGAAAGATCGGCCAAGTATTTTCTGAGATATTCCATAAAGAAGAAAAACCGTTATGGGCAGTTATAGCCGTTAGTAATGGCTATAACGGTAAAATAAAACATCGGGTATCATCCGTGACCCATAATGAAAATACCTACAAATTTTCAGAAAGATCGGCCACGTACTTTCTGAGATATTCCATAAAGAAGAAAAACCGTTATAGCCGTTTGTAACGGCTATAACGGTAAACTAAAACATCGGGCATCATCCGTAACCCATAGTGAACATACCCGCTAATTTTCACAAAGATCGGCCAAGTACTCTCTGACATATGCCATGAAGAAAAACAATCGTTTCAGGTCGTTACAGCCGTTAGTAACGGCTAGAACGGTAACTTAAAACATCGGGCATCATCCGTGACCCATGATGAACATACTTGCTAATTTTCACAAAGATCGGCCATGTACTTTCTGAGATATTCCATGAAGAAGAAAAACCGTTACAGGCCGTTACAGCCGTTAGTAACGGCTATAAAGGGGTAAACTAAAACATCGGGCATCATCCGTGACCCATAATGAACATACTTGCTAATTTTCACAAAGATCGGCCAAGTACTTTCTGAGATATTCCATAAAGAAGAAAAACCGTTACAGGCCGTTACAGCCGTTAGTAACGGCTATAACGGCAAAATAACACATCGGGCACCATCTGTGACCCATAATGAACATACCTACAAATCTTCAGAAAGATCGGCCCAGTAGTTTTGTCTGGAGCGAGTGGAACACATCTTGACCACACCACACACACACACACACACACACACACACACACACACACACACACACTGCGCATAAATGCATGCCTGCACTCAGCCCAGCATTCACTCCGTGCACACGCAATCTCTCCAAACAACCAGAAGGCGCACTACAATAACTCTTCTTCTCCCCCTCCTCTCCGGGGAATAATTTACTAAACAATAATCAACTCTTCAAACTTTTCAATCTTATGTTCCTCCACTCCAGTGAAGGTACAAACATTCCACAGATCCACTAGCTGGGACCAAATTTCATCTCATTTTATATACTATTTTACAAATTCTTCTTTCAACGGTCTCTCCTCCTCAATGGAGAAACCATGTATACATTTTCAAGGAGAATCAAAAAGATGGCTTAAAATATAAGAATTTCATCCGAGTCCTGATTCAAGGGGGAACAATTAATCTTTGTGGGTCAACATGACAGATTCTTTAAAGTCTCTCACGACTCCGGCTGTCATCGACCTCTTCGTACTTAGGTGCTGCCACAGCATTGAGGTCACACAACTACCACACTTGTCTGTACCACTACCAGTACTGCCACAGCACCGGGAAGGGCTGGTAATGGTGAATTGCAGGTGGAACTCGTTCTTCAAACAACCTGTCCGGTCAGTGTCCCCAAGCCATCTCCTTCCTATACTTTCTTTTTTCCTCCTGTACTCGTCTAACTCTACGCATTACCAGCCCTTGGTTGCTGACCAATGGACAACGTCCGTCCATTCAACCAATAATCGCCCTACGTCTATAGCCACCAGCGACACCGATCACACTGGTCAGGCCACGTGAATTATTGTTTCTTTTACCTTTTCTCTTCCCTACCTAGGGAAATGTTTTATAGCAAATAAGGGCGTATGCGACGGAACGTCACATGTCGCCATGTGAGGCTACATCACATCACACACACACACACACACACACACACACACACACACACACACACACACACACACACACACAGCATTTCGTCGTTCCCATTCTAAAGTACTCCCTGTTCTATAAGAGCTGGGAGTACAAAAAGAAAACATAGTTAATCTGCCAGAAAACAGGGACAAAGTCGATGCTTCTCGAATTCGAGAAGACAAGTGATTGCTTGTTTTTGTACTCCCAGTTCTTATAGAACAGGGAATACTTTAGAATGGGAACGAAGAAATGCTCTGTGTGTGTGTGTGTGTGTGTGTGTGTGTGTGTGTGTGTGTGTGTGTGTGTGTGTGTCGTCTGCCCATCCGTCCATGGTCAAAATGTGTTCCACTCACTCCAGACAAAACTACTGGGCTGATCTTTCTGAAAATTTGTAGGTATGTTCATTATGGGTCATGGATGATGCCCGATGTTTTAGTTTACCGTTATAGCCGTTACTAATGGCTGTAACGGCCTGTAACAGTTTTTCTTCTTTATGGAATATCTCAGAAAGTACTTGGCCGATCTTTGTGAAAATTACCAGGTATGTTCATTATGGGTCACGGATGATGCCCGATGGTTTAGTTTACCCCGTCATAGCCATTACTAACGGCTGTAACGGCCTGTAACGTTTTTTTCTTCTTTTTGGAATATCTCAGAAAGTACTCGGCCGATCTTTCTGAAAAT
>CM065725.1:229530-234530 GCA_033310375.1 Conus canariensis | reverse complement strand
TGTGTGAATAAAAAGCTGGATTTGTATTTGATGTCCCCTAGCAATTCATTCCATAATTTACCATCAGAGAAAGTGGAAGATGACATGAACAGATTAGTCCAGGGCCGACGGATGATAACAGTTCTCTTGCTACGGACATTGACTACTGGAAATTTCCTCAGAAGGTAAGATGATATTAAGTTATCCTTGACCTTAACCATAGAAACAGCTTTATTGAAGCGGCGGTTTGAAATTGAACAGGAGCATATCAAGCTGTTCATAACCCCTCGGAAGAAGAATATATTTGAGAAGAATGAGTGTTAGACAACGTGAATTTTGAGCGGCTGTAGGCAATTGTTGCTCGCTTTAAGTCCGAGCATGTTAATGCATGATCTGTATTAGGCTTTAATGTATACATGATAAAAGAGATTGCGTTTACGCTGGTCATGAGAACGTTTAATTCTATGAAGCTGAAATACTTTCTTGGCTTTCTTTTTGTACTCCCATTTCTTATAGAACAGGGAGTACTTTAGAATGGGAACGAAGAAATGCTGTGTGTGTGTGTGTGTGTGTGTGTGTGTGTGTGTGTGTGTGTGTGTGTTGTGTGTGTGTGTGTCCGTGGTCAAAATGTGTTCCACTCGCTCCAGACAAACCTACTGGGCCGATCTTTCTGAAAATTTGTAGGTATGTTCATTATGGGTCATGGATGATGTCCGATGTTTTAGTTTACCGCTATAGCCGTTACTAACGGCTGTAACGGCCTGTAACGGTTTTCCTTCTTTATGGAATATCTCAGAAAGTACTTGGCCGATCTTTCTGAAAATTTGTAGGTATGTTCATTATGGGTCACGAATAATGCCCGATGTTTTAGTTTACCGTTATAACCGTTACTAACGGCTGTAACGGCCTGTAACTGTTTTTCTTCTTTACGGAATATCTCAGAAAGTAGGTGGATTTTAATGAAATTTTGTATATAGAAAGGTTATCATACACAAATGGCACTTCTATATAGTGTTTCAAAATTTGACCGTTAAAAACCGTCATTCTTGACATATTGTCCGATTTGGATGAAATTTGATAGGTACACAGGATTTAGCCCAGTGAGGACTATAATACCGGTTTCAAAAGTGTATATCGGTTATATAACCGTTAAACCGTTATTTTGCCGTTATTTTTTATATATATTGGTGGGTTTTAATGAAATTTTGTATATAGAAAGGTTATCACACACAAATGGCACTTCCATGTAGTGTTTCAAAATCTGACCGTTAAAAACCGATATTCTTGACATATTGTCCGATTTGGATGAAATTTGGTATGTACACAGGCTTTAGCCCAGTGAGGACTAAAATACCAGTTTCAAAAGTGTACATCGGTTAAATAACCGTTAAAACCGTTATTTTGCCTTTATTTCTTATCTCACAAAGCATTTGGCCGATTTATAAACGGTTTGGAAAACTGAAAGTACGTTTATATGCTTCGCATCTTTTTTGTACTCCCAGTTCTTAGAGAACAGGGAATACTTTAGAATGGGAACGAAGAAATGCTGTCTGTGTGTCTGTCTGTCTGTGTGTCTGTCTGTCTGTGTGTCCGTGGTCAAAATGTGTTCCACTCGCTCCAGACAACACTACTGGGCCGATCTTTCTGAAAATTTGTAGGTATGTTCATTATGGGTCACGAATAATGCCCGATGTTTTAGTTTACCGTTATAACCGTTACTAACGGCTGTAACGGCCTGTAACGGTTTTTCTTCTTTACGGAATATCTCAGAAAGTACTTGGCCGACCTTTATGAAAATTAGCAGGTATGTTCATTATGGGTCACGGATGATGCCTGATGTTTTAGTTTGCCCCGTTATAGCCGTTACTAACGGTTGTAACGGCCTGTTACGGTTTTTCTTCTTTATGGAATATCTCAGAAAGTACTTGGCCAGTTTATAAGCGGTTTGGATGATCTTGTGACAAATCGGAACCTCTGTCCATATGTAAGTGATGTAATGCTGAAAATGGATTAAACAACCGTTAAAAACCGTTATTCTGCCGTTATTTCTTATATATAGGTGGATTTTAATGAAATTTAGTATATAGAAAGGTTATCACACACAAATGGCACTTCTATATAGTGTTTCAAAATTTGACCGTTAAAAACCGTTGTTCTTGACATATTGTCCGATTTGGATGAAATTTGATATGTACACAGGATTTAGCCCAGTGAGGACTAAAATACCGGTTTCAAAAGTGTATATCGGTTATATAACCGTTAAACCGTTATTTTGCCGTTATTTTTTATATATATTGGTGGGTTTTAATGAAATTTTGTATATAGAAAGGTTATCACACACAAATGGCACTTCCATGTAGTGTTTCAAAATCTGACCGTTAAAAACCGTTATTCTTGATATATTGTCTGATTTGGATGAAATTTGGTATGTACACAGGCTTTAGCCCAGTGAGGACTAAAATACCAGTTTCAAAAGTGTACATCGGTTAAATAACAATTAAAACCGTTATTTTGCCTTTATTTCTTATCTCATAAAGCACTTGGCCGATTTATAAACGGTTTGGAAAACTGGGAGTACGTTTATATGGTTCGCATCTTGTTTTCTTTGAAGAGTTCGGATATATGTTTGGACCATGGTAGACAGCGGTCAATGGTGAGATCGAGCAGTTCATAGAAATCAATCTCTCCCAAATATTTGCTGTTAAAATTTAATCCCAATAAACAGCCTTCTGTGTTCTGGTGTTTCTGTAAGATTAACATGAACTTAGTTTTACTGGGATGAACTGTCATATGGCTTGCTTCAGTCCAGGTCACAAGGTCAGCAAGATCATTCTGTGAATAAGCGTAAAGTTCATTTAGGTTTTTGTCTTTATGATGAAGGGTGGTATCATCGACGCAGTGTTCACAAGAGTTTTTCAAATGAAAAGGAAGGTAATTCATGTCAAAACTGCCAACAGGAAGCATAAGAATTGCTGATAAAGGATCTTGCAATACAGCTTGCCTTCTGTTGTCAGGAAAGCATGATAATTATAATGTTCACGGAGTGAGCAATTAAACCATAGGTAAGTAGCTTCTTCCAGTTAAGATTGTGATCAATATTATCAAATGCGTTAGCAAAATCTGCAAAGATTGAACCAGTAAGTAATTGGTAGTTTATGTTTAAATACCATTCATTCCATAAAACTGGCAAGCATGCTGTAAATTGAACACGTCTATCTAAAGTCCGTTGATTGAGAGAAAACAGTGTCGGCCAATATCTGTGGAGTATGTGTGATGTCATGTGAATATCTAATGTTGCGTGATGTGTCTGATTTTTGATGGCGTGTGATATGTGATGTGAATTATTTGTGATATAGTATCAAATACTGTGATGTGGATTATATGTGATGTCATGTGACATGCATGGTGTGTGCTATAGTGCGGTGTCGTTGTTATGTCTGATGTTGTGTGATACTTGCGATGTGTGCTGTAGTTTAATATATATGCTGTGTATTATTCATAAGGTAGAGTGATATGTGTGACGAGTTTCATGTGCAGTTTCGAATTATGTATGATGAAATAGGACATGTGCAATGTCGTGTGATGTATCTGATGTGGTGAGTTATGTGAGATGCTTTGGTTTCTTATTGCGATGTCATTCAACAAACAACAGCAACAAACAACGCGAGACAAACAGACCTTGGCGATGGATACAAGATGCCTCCTCTCAAGGCCTTCATGGATGACACTACAGTGATTTCATCCAGAGAAGACGAGTCACGTCATGTGCTGGAGAGGCTGGACGACATAGTTGCTTCATCCAGAATGAAGTTCAAGCCAAAGAAATCACGGAGTCTCTCACTGAGGAAAGGAAAAGTGGCCGGATCTGTGCTCTTCAGTGTTGCCAACCAGGCCATTCCAACAGTCACAGAAGAACCAGTCAAGAGCCTTGGAAGATGGTATGATGATACGCTGAAAGACACACAAAGAGCAAAAGAAACCAAGCAGATGGCGGAGGAAGGCTTGGAGACCATTGACCAGTGTGGGCTCCCTGGCAAATACAAGGTCTGGTGTCTGCAGTTCATGCTGATACCAAAGCTCCTATGGCCTCTGATGATATACGACATCTGCACCAGCATAGTGGAGGCAATGGAAGCCAAAATCAACAAGTTCACAAGGAAATGGCTTGGTGTCCCACCCTGTCTGACTGACATAGCGCTGTACTGTCGCCAAGCAAAGCTGAAACTACCACTGAAATCCATCCTGGAGGAATACAAAGCAGGGAAGATCAGACTTCAAAGCATGCTGGAGGACTCAGGAGACAAGGTGGTAGAAGCAATCAAGCCCCAGCTGAAGACAGGCAGAAAATGGAAAGTTCAAGAGGCGATGGATTCTGCAAAAGAAAGTCTCAAGATCAGAGAAATAACAGGACACACACAGACCAACAGACAAGGACTGGGGGTGACCAAAACTGAATGGTGGTCAAAGGCCAAAGGAAAAGCCAAAAGAGACATGATGATTCAGGAGATGAGAAAAGAGGAAGACCAAAAAAGACTCCAAAAAGCAGTCCAGCAGAGCCAGCAAGGGCAATGGACAACGTGGGAGAATGCACTCCAAAGAAGTCTCACTTGGAATGACATTTGGCACATGGCCCCTCTCAGGATCAGCTTCATTCTCAGATCTGCATATGACCTTCTGCCCTCAAATGCAAACCTGGTGAAGTGGGGGAAAACAGACGATCCTGCATGCCCCCTCTGCCATGAAAAACAAACAGTGGAGCATGTCCTAAGCTCATGTAAAGTAGCCCTGGCTCAAGGAAGGTACACATGGAGGCACAACCAAGTGCTCAAAGAGATTGTACAAGTAGTCTGGGCTAGTACCAACACCACAAAAGGGAAAATCAGGACTCCAAAAGCACCCTCAACATTCTTCACGGCAGGAGGTAGCAAATCATGGCCAAGAACAACAGTGCCACTCGAAACATGCAGGCAGAGTCTGCTGGACGGGGCAGATGACTGGGAGTGCACTGCAGACCTCCCAGA
>CM065725.1:199530-217030 GCA_033310375.1 Conus canariensis | reverse complement strand
GGAACTCGGCCCCCTGCTCTACAAGTGTGTCTGTAGCTCCCAAGTTCGTCTGCTACGATAGTTGGCTTAGCTCTTGGTGTGTGTGTGTGTGTGTGTGTGTGTGTGTGTGTAGGCTAAATCTGTCTTCGTGCCTGTGTGTGTCACTGTTACTTTGTGTCAGTGTCTGTATGTGTGTGTGCGTGTGTGAGTGTGACTTCATCATGTTTATGGCCTTTTAATAGTTTGATCAAACTTGTTTTAGTTAAGCTGCTTTTTCAGTCTTTGTGTGTGTCTGTGTCAGCGTGTTTGTGGGCATGCGCAGAAGGTTGGGGGTTATTCAAGACATGCGCGGAAGGAGGGAATCCCTCTTTTTATTGACCTTCACCCTTTACTTTCTGGACACTTCGTAGACAAAACCAGAGGATATAGGTACGAAAGTAGAATGCGCTGAACCTACAGGGTTTGTACCCAGGAGTTAATCTCGTTGCAGGAGTAAGTTTACCGACGACATGTAAGTACGGCCCCTGGTTTGTACTGTTACCAGACAAGCGTTCCTTCGCGCATTGCTTTGTGTGTTCCTGTGTATTCTGGCTGATCCAATAAGAGTTTACTGGCCAGATACTCCAAGTTGTGAGAAACAGACATTACCGAGTAAACATCGTGCGTTATCTTGATAAGGACAAACCAGAGTTTCTTTCTTTTTCTTCCTTTCTTTCTTCCCCCCCCCCCCCCCCCCCCCCCCCCCCCCCCCCCCCCCCCCCCCCCCCCCCCCCCCCCCCCCCCCCCCCCCCCCCCCCCCCCCCCCCCCCCCCCCCCCCCCCCCCCCCCCCCCCCCCCCCCCCCCCCCCCCCCCCCCCCCCCCCCCCCCCCCCCCCCCCCCCCCCCCCCCCCCCCCCCCCCCCCCCCCCCCCCCCCCCCCCCCCCCCCCCCCCCCCCCCCCCCCCTTCTTTCTTTCCTTCTTTCTCTTTTTTTTTTAAGCAAAAAAGTTTCAGAGGATTTCGCCGAGACACAATCTTCTCTCTCTCCCCCCCCCCCCTTGCTCTCTTCTTCTCTCCCCCCCCTCTCTCTCTAACACACACACACACTCTTTCTCTCTCTCTCTCTGTCTCCCATATGTGTGTGTGTGTGTGTGTGTGTGTGTGTGTGTGTGTGTGCGTGCGTGCGTGTGTGCGTGCGTGCGTGCGTGCATGCGTGCGTGTGTGTTGTGTGTGTGTGTGTGTGTGTGTGTGTGTGTGTGTGCTTGCATGCGCGCACACGTGTGTGTGTGTGTGTGTGTGTGTGTGTGTGTGTGTGTGTTGTGAGTGTGTGTGTGTGTGTGTGTGTGTGTGAGTGTGTGTGTGTGTGTGTTCACCAGCGCGTGCGCGCGCGCACAAGAAGCAACCCAAACAGTCTATTAACCTACTTTGCTCGCTTTGCATCCGTCCTGATCTGTCTCCATCTCTTTCTCTGTGTGTGTGTCAGCGGACTAATGTGAAATAAACATGATGAACTACATGGCGTCTGGTTCATCGACCTCCCCCATGACATCTTCGTGTGCATCCTCATGAACGGGTGGATAGATAATAGATCAGCTCAGCAACGTCAGTTACACATCTTCCACACGTCATCAACTCTGTCAACTTACTTTTTTTAAACTCTTTTTTATTTCCTTCTTCATTCAATATTTGCACATTATAATTTTGAAATATCCTTTCTCTCTAATAATTGAACTTTCATCCATCATGTTTTTATTTGTTACCTGTATATCAACATTGAATATGAATAAATAAAAGGAAAAAAAAGAAAAATATGGACACTGTTTTGTTAATTGACTGCAAGTATGAAAATTACGACATTCATATTATAATGTATATTTTCCAGGTGCATTATAAGAAGGTTTTTTTGTTTTTTAATACACAAAGAGAAAAAATAAAATAATAGACTCTAAAATAAACAAACAAACAGACAAAGAAAACTGAAAACCTGGGCTGCCGTATTTGTAGTACATGAAGTCTTGCACATACATGAAATACACATGATATAACTGTCAACTTACTATTTACCGACGATAACTATCCACGAAGCAGTACATTTCCAGAAGATCATACGTGTCAGTTCTGTTATGACAAACCATCCAGCGAAATATCTCCTGGGTTCCTGCAAAGCAGCGCTGTGCCAGAGAAGACACACACGGAGAGACAGCAGCCAAATGCTCACAGATATCGTAACATGCGGTGAGCACTGCCACAGGGAGTACTACTTCCCTATGGAAGCTCCAGCAAAAGGCGCAGCAGGAGGCCACAACTCACAGTGCGAAACAGCTGTGACGTCAAGAGCATGGAAGCCAGGGTTCAATAGCTGGGCTGGATGGTTGGTAGATGGTGCGCAAGCAGACCTTGGAGACCGGGGCAAACCCATCCAGAGATCATGAGGAAGAGTGGCATGGGACCAAATGTAGTACTTCACTCTGGTTCAGCGAACAGGTAATTCTGACTGAACTCGCCATGCCGCATACAAGCAGAACGGAGGAGGCTCACACGTAAAAGACTGAGGAGGGTGCCAGTGTAGCCAGCAGACAGGCTTCCGAGGCAAAGTCCTCACCACAGGGATTGGAGCCACAGAGTTGTGGGCTCATCAGTCTACATGGATTGGAGCCACAGAGTTGTGGGCTCATCAGTCTACATGGATTGGAGCCACAAAGTTGTGGGCTCATCAGTCTACAGGGATTGGAGCCACAGAGTTGTGGGCTCATCAGTCTAATGGATTGGAGCCACAGAGTTGTGGGCTCATCAGTCTACAGGGATTGGAGCCACAGACTTGTGGGCTCATCAGTCTGATGGATTGGAGCCACAGAGTTGTGGGCTCATCAGTCTACATGGATTGGAGCCACAGAGTTGTGGGCTCATTAGTCTGCATGGATTGGAGCCACAGAGTTGTGGGCTCATCAGTCTACAGGGATTGGAACCACAGAGTTGTGAGCTCATTAGTCTACATGGATTGGAGCCACAGAGTTGTGGGCTCATCAGTCTACATGGATTGGAGCCACAGAGTTGTGGGCTCATCAGTCTACATGGATTGGAGCCACAGAGTTGTGGGTTCATCAGTCTACATGGATTGGAGCCACAGAGTTGTGAGCTCATCAGTCTGATGGATTGGAGCCACGGAGTTGTGGGTTCATCAGTCTACATGGATTGGAGCCACAGAGTTGTGGGCTCATCAGTCTACATGGATTGGAGCCACAGAGTTGTGGGTTCATCAGTCTACAGGGATTGGAGCCACAGAGTTGTGAGCTCATCAGTCTACAGGGATTGGAGCCACAGAGTTGTGGGCTCATCAGTCTACAGGGATTGGAGCCACACAGTTGTGGGCTCAACAGTCTACAGGGATTGGAGCCACACAGTTGTGGGCTCATCAGTCTACAGGGATTGGAGCCACAGAGTTGTGGGCTCATCAGTCTGTTATATGATCTAATGAAATAGCTGTTGATCTCTGGTAAGATGAGGCCCAGAACCTTGGAGGCAATAGCAGTGGCAGCTGAAAAGAGTTCCAACTGGATCTGGTCGAAGAGGAACAAATGTGAACTTCGTAATTCTGAAATTTGCCAACTTGGAACCATTCGCTCCCAGCAAGGTGGTATAGCAGGAAGCGCCGAGGGAGAGGTGGCATGGCAGGGAGTGCCGAGGAAGAGGTGGCATGGCAGGGAGTGCTGAGGGAGAGGTGGCGTAGCAGGGAGTGCTGAGGGAGAGGTGGTATGGCAGAGAGTGCTGAGGGAGAGGTGGCATGGCAGGGAGTGCTGAGGAAGAGGTGGCATGGCAGGGAGTGCTGAGGGAGAGGTGGCATAGCAGGGAGTGCTGAGGGAGAGGTGGCATGGCAGGGAGTGCTGAGGGAGAGGTGGAATGGCAGGGAGTGCCGAGGAAGAGGTGGCATAGCAGAGAGCGCCGAGGGAGACTTGGCATGGCAGGGAGCACCGAGGGAGAGGTGGCATAGCAGGATGTGCCGAGAGAGAGGTGGCATAGCAGGATGCGCCGAGGGAGAGGTGGCAGGGCAGGGAGTGCTGAGGGAGAGGTGGCATAGCAGGGAGCACCGAGGGAGAGGTAGCAGGGCAGGGAGTACTGAGGGAGAGAGGGCAGAGCAGGGAACGCTGAGGGAGAGGTGGTATGGCAGGGAGTGCTGAGGGAGAGGTGGGAGAGGTGGCATAGCAGGGAGTGCTGTGGGAGAGGTGGCATAGCAGGGAGTGCTGTGGGAGAGGTGGCATAGCAGGGAATGCTGAGGGAGAGGTGGCATAGCAGGGAGTGTCAAATGAGAGGTGGCATAGCAGGGAGTGTCGAATGAGAGGTGGCATGGCAAGGAGTGCAAGGGAGAGGTGGCATGGCAGGGAGTGCTGAGGGAATGGTGGTATAGCAGGGAGCGCCGAGGGAGAGGTGGTATAGCAGGGAATGCTGAGGGAGAGGTGGCATAGCAGGGAACGCTGAGGGAGAGGTGGCATAGCAGGGAGTGCTGAGGGAGAAGTGGTATAGCAGGGAATGCTGAGGGAGAGGTGGTATAGCAGGGAGTGCTGAGGGTGAGGTGGGAGAGGTGGCATAGCAAGGAGCGCCGAGGGAGAGGTGGCATAGCAGGGAGCACCGAGGGAGAGGTGGCATAGCAGAGAGTGCTTAGGGAGAGGTGGCATAGCAGGGAGCACCGAGGGAGAGGTGGCATGGCAGCGAGCGCTTAGGGAGATGTGGCATATCAGAGAGCACTGAGGGAGAGGTGGCATAGCAGGGAGCGCTGAGGGAGAGGTGGCATAGCAGGGAGTGCTGAGGGAGAGGTGGCATAGCAGGAAATGCTGAGGGAGAGGTGGTATGGCAGGGAGCGCCAAGGGATAGGTGGCATGACAGGAAGCACTGAGGGAGAGGTGGCATAGCAGGGAGCGACGAGGCAGAGGTGGCATGGCAGGTAGCGTGAGGAAGAGGTGGCATGACAGGGAGCACTGAGGGAGAGGTGGCATGGCAGGGAGTATCGAGGGAGAGGGGGCATAGCAGGGAGTGCCGAGGGAGAGGTGGCATAGCAGGGAGCGCCGAGGGAGATGTCGCATAGCAGTGAGTGCCGAGGGAGAGGTGGCATAGCAGGGAGTGCCGAGGGAGATGTGGCATGGCAGAGAGCGTGAGGAAGAGGTGGCATGACAGGGAGCGCCGAGGGAGAGGTGGCATAGCAGGGAGCGCCGAGGGAGATGTCGCATAGCAGTGAGTGCCGAGGGAGAGGTGGCATAGCAGGGAGTGCCGAGGGAGATGTGGCATGGCAGGGAGCGCTGAGGAAGAGGTGGCATGACAGGGAGCAGCCGAGGGAGAGGTGGGAGAGGTGGCATGGCAGGGAGTGCCGAGGAAGAGGTGGCATAGCAGGGAGCGCCGAGGGAGATGTGGCATGGCAGGGGCGCTGAGGAAGAGGTGGCATGACAGGGAGCGCCGAGGGAGAGGTGGGAGAGGTGGCATGGCAGGGAGTGCTGAGGGAGAGGTGGCATGACAGGGAGCGCTGAGGGAGAGGTGGGAGAGGTGGTTTGGCAGGGAGCGCTGAGGAAGAGGTGGCATGACAGGGAGCACTGAGGGAGAGGAGGCATGGCAGGGAGTGCCGAGGGAGAGGTGGCATAGAAGGGAGTGCCGAGGGAGAGGTGGCATAGCAGGGAACGCCGAGGGAGATGTGGCATGGCAGGGGGCGCTGAGGAAGAGGTGGCATGACAGGGAGCGCCGATGGAGAGGTGGGAGAGGTGGCATGGCAGTGAGTGCTGAGGGAGAGGTGACATAGCAGCGAGTGCTTAGGGAGAGGTGGCATAGCAGGGAGCGCCGATGGAGAGGTGGGAGAGGTGGCATGGCAGGGAGTGCTGAGGGAGAGGTGACATAGCAGCGAGTGCTTAGGGAGAGGTGGCATAGCAGGGAGCGCCGAGGGAGAGGTAGCATAGCAGGGAACGCTGAGGGAGAGGTGGTATAGCAGGGAGTGCTGAGGGTGAGGTGGGAGAGGTGGCATAGCAGGGAGCACCGAGGGAGAGGTGGCATAGCAGGGAGTGCTGAGGGAGAGGTGGCATAGCAGGGAACGCCGAGGGAGATGTGGCATAGCAGGGAGCGCTGAGGAAGAGGTGGCATGGCAGGGAGCGTGGAGGGAGAGGTGGGAGAGGTGGCATGGCAGGGAGTGCTGAGGGAGAGGTGACATAGCAGCGAGTTCTTAGGGAGAGGTGGCATAGCAGGGAACGCTGAGGGAGAGGTAGCATAGCAGGGAACGCTGAGGGAGAGGTGGCATAGCAGGGAGTGCTGAGGGAGAGGAGGCATGGGAGGGAGCGCCGAGGAAGAGGTGGGAGAGGTGGCATAGCAGGGAGTGCTGAGGGAGAGGTGACATAGCAGGAAACGCGGAGGGAGAGGTGGCATAGCAGGGAGCGGCAAGGGAGTGGTGGCATAGCAGGGAGCGCCGAGGTAGAGGTAGCATAGCAGAGAGTGGTGAGGGAGAGGTGGCATAGCAGGGAGTGCTGAGGGAGAGGTGGCATAGCAGGGAACGCTGAGGGAGAGGTGGTATAGCAGGGAGTGCTGAGGGTGAGGTGGGAGAGGTGGCATAGCAGGGAGCGCGGAGGGAGAGGTGGCATAGCAGGGAGCGCGGAGGGAGAGGTGGCATAGCAGGGAGTGCTGAGGGAGAAGTGGCATAGCATGGAACGCTGAGGGAGAGGTCGTATAACAGGGAGCGCCAAGGGAGAAGTGGCATGGCAGGGAGCACTGAGGGAGATGTGGCATAGCAGGGAGCGCTGAGGGAGAGTTGGCATAACAGGGAGTGCCGAGGGAGATGTGGCATAGCAGGGAGCGCTGAGGGAGAGGTGGCATGGGCCTGGTTGATGCCGGGATATATTATGAAAGGAAGAATAGAGTACAACCCTGTCATGTAGTCTCAGACCGAAATGGAAATCCGTAGCATCATCTTCATCATCCTCATTCTCATCGATCAGCATAAAAAAAACAAAAAAAAAAACTGTCTCAAATTCTGTGGCCGTTCATGCCCTGCTCTCATGGTGACCTCAATTTCGATGTCCTATCCACGTCTGTGGCCTTGGTTTGGTTCAGTCGGGGTCACCGGTATCGGCGAGTCCATGGGGGCTGTCGTTGGACGGACGTGGTGGCGCCCTCCGGAGGGAGAGCTCACTCACGCCAGCTCCGCGACTAAGCAATTATTGTCGTCAGTAGGGGGCTTAGTAGGTGGTGTCATGCGTATGTTAGATCAGAATAGGCGCCACTGAACACCACCAAAGTGACTCGGCAGCAGTGCAGTGTCTCCTCCGGTGGGTTACCTCTTGATGACTTGACATTGACTGCTCCCTGTGGATTGCCGGTGCCGGGGCTGCGGCGGGGCCGACCGGGCTGTGGCTGTGGACGGGATGTCGGAATGAACGGCGTGGGTGCACTGCCTCTGAGGTGGCGCAGAGGTTGGGACAGCAAAAAAAAAAAAAAGAGAGGTGGCATAGCAGGGAGCGCTGAGGAAGAGGTGGCATGACAAGGAGCGCCGAGGGAGAGGTGGGAGAGGTGGCATGGCAGGGAGTGCTGAGGGAGAGGTGACATAGCAGCGAGTGCTTAGGGAGAGGTGGCATAGCAGGGAGCGCTGAGGGAGAGGTGGCATAGCAGGGAAAGCTGAGGGAGAGGTGGCATAACAGGGAGTGCTGAGGGAGAGGTGGCATGGGAGGGAGCGCCGAGGGAGAGGTGGGAGAAGGTGGCATAGCAGGGAGTGCTGAGGGAGAGGTGGCATAGCAGGAAACGCTGAGGGAGAGGTGGCATAGCAGGGAGCACCGAGGGAGAGGTTGCATGGCAGGGAGCGCCGAGGGAGAGGTGGCATAACAGAGAGTGGTGAGGGAAAGGTGGCATAGCAGGGAACGCTGAGAGAGAGGTGGTATAGCAGGGAGTGCTGAGGGTGAGGTGGGAGAGGTGGCATAGCAGGGAGTGCCGAGGGAGAGGTGGCATAGTAGGGAGTATTGAGGGAGAGGTGGTATAGGTTGGAGCGCCGAGGGAGAGGTGGCATAGCAGGGAGTGCTGAGGGAGTGGTGGCATAGCAGGGAGCGCGGAGGGAGAGGTGACATAGCAGGGAACGCTGAGGGAGATGTGGCATAGCAGGGAGCACTGAGGGAGAGGTGGCATGGCAAGGAGCGCCAATGGAGAAGTGGCATGGCAGGGGGCGCCGAGGGAGATGTGGCATAGCAGGGAGCGCCGAGGGAGAGGTGGCATAACAGGGAGCGCCGAGGTAGATGTGGCATAGCAGTGAGTGCCGAGGGAGAGGTGGCATAGCAGGGAGCGCCGAGGGAGAGGTGGGAGAGGTGGCATGGCAGGGAGTGCTGAGGGAGCGGTGACATAGCAGCGAGTGCTTAGGGAGAGGTGGCATAGCAGGGAGCGCCGAGGGAGAGGTGGAATAGCAGGGAGCACCGAGGGAGAGGTGGCATAGCAGGGAACGCTGAGGGAGAGGTGGCATAGGAGGGAGTGCTGAGGGACAGGAGGCATGGGAGGGAGCGCCGAGGGAGAGGTGGGAGAGGTGGCATAGCAAGGAGTGCTGAGGGAGAGGTGGCATAGCAGGAAACGCCGAGGGAGAGGTGGCATAGCAGGGAACGCCAAGGGAGAGGTGGCCGAGCAGGGAGCGCCGAGGGAGAGGTGGCATAGCAGGGAACGTTGAGGGAGAGGTGGCATAGCAGGGAACGCCGAGGGAGAGGTGGCATAGCAGGGAGCGCTGAGGGAGAGGTGGCATAGCAGGGAGTGCTGAGGGAGAGGTGGGAGAGGTGGCATAGCAGGGAGCGCTGAGGGAGAGGCGGCATAGCAGGGAGTGCCGAGGGAGAGGTGGCCTAGCAGGGAGTGCTTAGGGAGAGATGGCATGGCAGGGAGCACCGAGGGAGAGGTGGCATGGCAGGGAGCGCCGAGGGAGAGGTGGCATAGCAGGGAGCGCCGAGGGAGAGGTGGCATAGCAGGGAGCGCTGAGGGAGAGGTGGCATAGCAGGAAATGCTGAGGGAGAGGTGGCATGGCAGGGAGCGCCGAGGGAGAGGTGGCAGAGCAGGGAGCGCTGAGGGATAGGTGGTATAGCACGAAATGCTGAGGGAGAGGTGGCATGGCAGGGAGCGCCGAGGGAGAGGTGTCATGGCAGGGAGTGCTGAGGGAGAGGTGGCATGGCAGGGAGCGCCGATGGAGAGGTGGCATAGCAGGGAGCGCCGAGGGAGAGGTGGCATGGCAGGGAGCGCCGATGGAGAGGTGGCATGGCAGGGAGCGCCGAGGGAGAGGTGGCAGATCTCTCTCCAGGACCACTGACGTGAGAGGTCAGTGTCATGTGGCGCAGTCAACCTTCCAGCCCTATGGATGACGGCAGGTCTAGCCTGCGTCGCCGGAGGATGACGCCTGGAGATGTGGGGCAGTCGGCGATGGAGCGCTGCCTGACTTCGATTACAGTACCCTGGGATACCATTGCTGTGGTTGCCCGCGTAGTGGGCACCTCTCTCGGTTTCGGGCTGGAAAACTGTTCTCTTGGCCGTGGTCAGCGACTTCTCTTTCAGTTTGTTCAGAGTTGTGCACTGATCCAGTGACTTTCACTCCGCTCCCTCTTTGAGGTAACCTCACACGGCACAGGACCATCACCACCCGGCGAGCATGAAGAAGGCCGCCTAAAGGTGGCCCTGAAGACAGACCTTTTGAGGGGGGAAAGAGGCGAAGAAAACCGACGCCCACAGTCAGTCGGCCGACCAAAGACTGCTAAGTGAACACCAAGTTCACATGGAACCAGAACCGACAGAGCAAGAGACGACACCCCCCTCCGAAATCAGCCCAAGACTCCTGCTGCTGCCAGCCACCAGTCCAGCCACCAGACCTGTCAGCCTAGCTACAGACTTCGGTCTGTACGGATACCTTGTCCTCAAGGGCCTCCAGCCGATAAGACTGTAATCCCACCTCTACGCTACACCTTGGAACAGGTGTCAGATAGCAGGTGTGTGTAAGACAACCCGTTAACAAGGCACGCCTGGGGACTCCTAGCCGAACCCAAAGTACAGGTTCGAATCCCGGCAGCGCCAAAAATATTTTTGACAGCAGAAGGGCATCTAGGCTTCATGACCTGAACGCGGCACAGCCTCCTTGCAGTGTATCTAGGCTTCATGACCTGAACGCGGCACAGCCTCCTTGCAGTGTAAGAAGTGCAGGGCCGCATCACTCGTCTGATGGGGGTTGGGGGGTCCGGAGGGGGGGGGGGGGGTCGAGGGAGGGGGGGGCTCTTTTCTGGTTTCAAGCTCTTCCTAAATCGATTTTTGTTCCTGTTCATGGAATACCAAACTTTTTAGTGGTATAAACGTTGATATTTAGTTAATTTTCCATATACTACGACATACAACACAGGGGAAGTAACTCTTTCAGTTTTTATACATTATTCCTTCTTCTGGTGGAAAAAAAAAAAAGACAACAGGATAGGTAAACACTTTTTTTCTTTTTCCCTGCATGTTGCTGCGGATCCGGATCAAAAGGCGGATCCCGGATGATTTTGACTTCGGCATACACATACATACACATATACACATATATAGGTGCGCGCGCGCGCGCGCGCACACACACACACACACACACACACACACACACACACACACACACACACACATTTTTTTTTTCTTTCTTTCTTTCCGTCTTTTCTAAACAATTCTCCCACACAGATTTTTTTTAATGCATGAGGTTGATACCACGGATTATATGTCTACCCCTTTTATCTGTAGTTCCCTTCTGTCTGTCTGCCCCCCCCCCCCTCCTCTCTCTCTCTCTCTCTCTCTCTCTCTGGAGGACGGGGCGTGGACGGGTTCGTGTGAGAGAGAAGGATCGAAGAGGGAGAGGGGGTGGGGGGTGGGGAGGAAGCGACGGAAAAGGGGGGAGCCGGGGGGAGGGGGGGGGGGTAGGGGGCTGCAGGGGAAGTGAGTTAGCAGAAGGTTATGTACATATGGAAGTGTACGAGTGCTTTCACATCTATGTACCGCTGGGGCTGTAGTAGGCATCCTTCAGTCTCGGAAGACTATGGAGTTGCGCTCTAGGTGTCTATTCTGGTACAGCGACGGGTGTGGCTGGCCAGTCCGACGCGGGAATGACAGTCCCTGTGGCAGAGGGCACAGATGAAGTCTGACGCTGGTCTGTCTGCCTGGGCTGCAGCCTTTCTTCTCATTCTCTTTTCCCCGTGCTGCTGAGCGAGTGTCTCTTCGAGCTTGGAGAAACCTTTCCGCACAGTCTGTCTCCAGGCTGATCGTTCGAGGGCTGTTGCTTCCCAGTTGTTCTGGTCAATGTTCAAGGCTTTTAGGTCCCTCTTGCACACGTCTTTGATTCGCAGCTGTGGTCTACCTGTGGGACGTTTTCACTGCACAAGTTCTCCATAGAGGAGGTCTTTAGGGATCCGTCCGTCATTTTTGTTGCTTCGTGTTGAGTTTGCCCTTTGTGTGTGTGTGTGTGTGTGTGTGTGGTGTGTGTGTGTGTGTGTGTGTGTGTGTGTGTGTGTGTGTGTGTCTGTGGGTGTGGGTGCTCCCTTCTGCATGTTTTATATTGTATCCCGTGCAGTGTTCACGAAATTGGAGGCGGGTGGGTGGGGGGTGGGGGGGGTGGGGATGGGGGCTAGAGAACTATAAAATAGGCATTCTGGCTCACCCACCTCCGCCAGCTCCAACCGGCTAAAGCCGGTTTCGCTGTTGCTCCGCCGGCTTACCCAGAGTGCCTATTTTATAGTTCTCTAATAGTAAACACTTTACAAACATACATAATGTGTAGGATTATCTGTTTTTAACACTAATTTAGAAAACTTTTGAGACTTAAGTTTTTGCTTAATCCTTCGTTTTTCTTGATCGTTTTCAATAACATCATTTTCACGCATACATTCATCAAATGCGTCTCTGTCTTTCATGTGAAATAAAACTACAGTCTTTAATTGTTCTCTAAAGTCTTTTAAAACTGAGTTATATTTTTGACATAAAATCCACACACTTATCCCAGCATGTCTTCCACTGAAAGCTAGTTTTGATAAAGTGTCTCTTTTTTTGACTATATCCTTTTCTGCCGAACAATCATCTATAATAAATAATGTCTGCGTTCCCTCAAACAGTTTAAAAAAATGTTCTAAACACTCACTCAGTTTATTGCTAGGGTCAACTAAATAGATTTCATCATCCGTCCATATAAACCTTCTATCGTGATATGCTTTGTTCCATTTGAGTGTTGGGCACAAAATTACTATATGATCAAAATTATAACGATAAACTGTTTGTAATAGGTCGAGGACAAATATTGTTTTTCCACAACCAGTCTGTCCACAAATCAATGAACAATGAGGGGGTTTTGTCATAAAGTTTAACATCGGCATTGACACCAAAGTTGTCTGCTCCATAGTTTTAAAACAGAATTTAATCTAATCCAGTTATTGTTTTTATCATACTCTCTGTCAAAACTTGTTCAGTATAATAAAACCCTATAAGGCCCAAATGTGTAAGATTAATCCAGTTCAGTTCTGTAAGATCGTTTCTATTTAAACTAATATCAATTTTGTTGCTTGTTGTTATGACCTTAATATCCTCGCCATTGTAAAGAACAACGACAGTAACTTTAAGTTTGTCAACGTCTAAGTTTTGCCAGCTAATAAGAATTCCTTTCATAAGATTGTCACTGACGCCCAGAGCTCCATTTCTCGCCTCATCTTTTAAGACAGAAATTTTAAATATCATTGTGAACGTGTCTCCTAATTTTGTGCGTGGAATGAACTGTAATTTTGTAGAAGCTTTCTTTAAAACCGATTCTCTTCTGTGGAGGATGTACTGTTTGTCCCCAAACGGCTTTATTTCGATCTCTTTCCGACTGTTGTCCTCTGGCATAAGACTTACATGTAAAGGGCCAGAGTTCAATGCTTTTCTGAAACTTTTTTGACGGTCAAAAAATGTAAATGGGCTTAAGAATTCAAATTTTATGTCCCATTCTAAATATGGTTCTAAGTGCCATTTGTTGTCAGTTTTTCGAACTATTTTATATTCATACTGACCCGCATTATTTGCTTCTACATTGCGTAGTTGTTCTAGTTTAGGAAACCTTTTGTTGTCGTCAACCTCTATGCGCTTATAATAACCATCTTTAGTGTACTCAAAACCATATAAAGTGCCTATCTCACCGTTTTGTTCAAAGTCCTCAACGTCTGCAAGGTCTTTTAATTCTAAAGTTACACACCTCTCAGGCGCTAATGTAACTCCTGATTCTTCTGGTCCACGTGACATTTTTTAAAACAACGTATTATTTTATTTCTAAAACAATGTGCAGGTTATCACATTTCACGACTTTCCCTGTTTTATCTGTGATCTTTATATTAAATGATCTGACCCTCCCACAAGCTAATCTTTTAAACTGTAAATTAGGGAATTGTATAATTTCGTAATCGCAATATGCAGCTTTCCCTGATGGAAGAGCTCTTAAAACAGTTGAGGGCCTTCCATCATATAAGTTTTCATCAGTGCTCAGCTCGTCCAAATGAACATAGAGTAATGAATGTAATGCAAGATCGAGCGGATATTCTCCCTCATAAGTAGTTTTGTCTGATGTAACTCTAAAACCATGATTGTCAGTTGCAAAGCCTAACATTTTAGCTAGCTCTACATCAAAAAGGTAATGGTCTACTTCTTCTTCAGGTTTGAATGTCAACATTATTTTCAAATTTGCATTGTTAAGTTTGAGAGTAATGTCGAAGTTACTCATTGCTTCTTTTAGCGAGCAAAACCCGTAATAACCATCAGGTATGGTTAACTGGCTAGCTAAGTTTCCTCTATTATCAAATTTTTTAATCTTATTATTTTCCTTGGATTCAGTTATATTAAACCATACGACTTTGTAAAAAATTTCATGGAGTGCGACCCTTTGGGTTCCGCAGTTATTATCAATAGCATATTCTAAAAACGAAGGACTGTCTTGAGTTGTTATTGTTACAAACATTTTTAAAACAATTTAAAAATGAGTGCATTCAAATATACTAATGCAAAATATTCTGTTGGGCCGCACTACAATCTTAAAAATATAACAACTGACACCCTTGACATTTCTGTGACTCAGTCTGACGCCTTTCAAGTAAAGGTTAGTACTCCATTAAACAGATATCTTAACCCCCCTATTAAAAAAGACTACATCCCGAAAGTGTGGTTCAGTCATCCAATGCAGTTTTATCAGAACCAGTTAAACTTTGCTGTGTTTTGCGCATCAACTGGGTGTGGAGTGTCGTATGCTGATCATTTAAATCATCCTGATCCTTTGGTGAGGTCAGTGTATAGATTTCATTTTTATTACACCTTCAGACGTATTTTATCTGAACTGCAAGCACCATTACCAAATGACAAAACGTTTAATCTATTCAGCAACAGAATAGATTACAAGGCTTTTGAAAGGATCTGTAACGAATTTGATATTGACCCAAAGACAGACTTTAGACAAAAGTTGGATCTTAATCATGGTTTAGGCACCCTTTATTTTTGGGGCGTGCACAGAAAGTATAACTATGATTGGAATCCTCCTTACACATCTTTCTCTTCAGGCACAACTGTTCACCTCGGGTCCATAGAGCAAGAGCATAAAACAGCATGGACAACATTTATTTTGGATACTTCTAAGGGCCTAACTAGAGCGGGAATAGAACGAATAAACGACTCTATTCGTACTTATGTTTGGTGTTTGCTAGGTTCGCAAGCACAGGCAAGATCTAACATAACTGATCCTTCTACTGGCTTTGATGCCCAAAAACAGTATTTAGCAAATTTAGAGGACGCCATTAATTCTGCAATTGATTTGCCTTCAAGTATTAAAAGGTACCAAAATGTTTTACAATTTGCAAGATCGAAAGTAGACTTTGCTGTCGGCACTGGTTTATACATGCTACCTTCTGACCTCAGGCTCCAGGTAGGAACAATAATAAACTACAACAATGAAATCCTTGTTGCAGGAAATGAACAGAAGGTTGGACAAAACGACATAAATTCTGAGCCAGTAATATTACAAACAATAAAAAAACAAGATGGCCCCCCAAGATTAAGTCATCCAATCCCCAAGGCCCAAAGCCCAAAGGCCATTGAAGACGCGGACTTTGTTCGTGATGACCATGAATATGAAAAGACGGCACTTGTTATTGGATTAACTGCCCTAGGATTACTTGGTCTTTATCTTACTAAAGAGTAACCCAACTATTAAGACAACTAATGCCCATAAGTGCTCAGCCATAAAGCCAACTACTTTACTTGCGGCAGACAAAAGCCAGCTAACGATCCCTCCTATTATACTAGGCAAAGAATCTATTGCTTTACTGGCTAATTTTTTTAGTAAGTTTGCAAGGTGATCGAGTTGTTTTTTTACCCATGATTTATCTGACGACGGAGTTGGCGGGCCTGGTGGCACTGCTCCCCCACCACCACCGCCTGTAATAGCCAACACCAGTGTACTTATTGCAAATCCTAAGGCTGTTATAACACTTGCTAATGTGACACCTTGCTCTCTAAACAGTGTTCTTATTCGTTCTGCTAACGTTGTGTCTTCATATAAAATTCTTTGGATAGTTTCTCTTATTCTGCTCACTTGAGTTCGTAATTGTTCTCGGTTAGTAGACAGCACTTCTAGTCTTGCTGATCTCTCTTGTTCAAGATCTTTTAGTCTTTGTGTTATTCTTTCTTTAACACCAGGTCCTAAGTTGTGGTCATCAGCCTCAACTAGTTTTTCTTTTTCTCTTTTTATATGCTCATCTAGTTCACCCAGTTTTGCTAAATTGTTTGTTAATTCGCCTCTGATGCTTCTCAAAGCATGATCAAGGGCCGTTATTTCTCTCATAGGTAGCGGCGGATCGTGCATAGTTTTTAATACTGTTTCTTCTGAAAAACTGGTTTCTGCTTCTATTATTTTGTCTGCTGTTGGGCTTAAATCTTTAAGTTCCATGTTTTGTATTTGGTTATCTGTTGGGAGTTCTTTTAGTGTGTTTTGAAGTTTAGCAACTGCTTCCCTATCTAATTTTGGTTTAGTAATGCCAAGGCGATTTTGTTCGCTCACACTGAGCCTTTGTCTAATTGTACTCTTTTTTAAAAACTTTGATGAGTCTGGTTTAGTTGTAAGCTGAACAAGTTGTCCTTGCTCGTTTTTAAAAAACAAATGGTCATCTTTTGTTTCAAAATCATTAGGGTCTATAAATTCGAGAGGTTCTTGGCCTAAACTTTGATAAAATGATTTGACCTTACTTTCTGTTAATTCACGCCGCAATGATTGTAATGGATGTGTCAAAGGAGTCATTTCACTCATGTCGTCTCCAGGATCAAAAACATCATAATCTTCAATGCCTGCCATGTTTTTAAATAATTAACTTTTTATTTTGTTTTATAAAAAAATGTCACAAGCATATGGCTCGATTCTTGACCCGCATAGAAGACTGAAAGAGCCCTTTGGCGTGAAGGGAAATAAACAGAATATTATTGTTCCAAATAATCCATCTACTATTGATTCAGATCAAATTCTTACTGTTAAATTTCCAGACCTAGGAGCAGATGAAGTGATTGTGCCGGGATCTGCACGGCTTACTTTCAAAATAGAACTTGATTCAGCAACAGACGCAAACAGGACAGTAGTTCAGAATCTGGGACGGGCAATCGTTAAGAAAATTTCTATAAAACTTGAGGGGCAAGAAATATTTTCTTTACACAATGCAGACATATTTCTAATCTATTCTGATCTATGGCTAACCGATAATGAAAGGGCCGATCTTGCGTTTCAAGGAATCGAAAATAACGAAGCACTAAAACACAGAATAGACGCCGAAGATGCTAAAGCCGGCAACAAGTATGAAGCTGTAAGTTTTGCTTATGGAAATCGCTTTTCTATACCCTTAGATTTTGAGTTGTTAAAAGCGCATGCGCCATACTTTCAAGGAGCATTAAAAGACAGATTGTCATATGAACTAACTTTTAATGAATACAAACGTGTCATTAAATCTACAGACTCTAACGCAAAGTACAGCACTTTCGACATCTCGTTAGAGTTTGACATTGTTAGCAACCCTAACTTAGCAAGGCTGATTGAGCAACAATATCAGTCAAAATTAGCAATATATTACGAAAGAGTGATTCATCATACTAAATATCCTAAAAGCAGGGCAGACACAATATGGAACTTTAGTTTTAGTGCCACAGCAAGATCCCTTAAAGGTATTTTATTGCTGTGTGAAGATGAAGAACCATTCAAAAGACAAAGTGAAAAGTTTATCAATCCTAAAATAACGAAAGTACAATGTTCAATTGAGGGTTGTCCTAACCAAGTCTACGGTAGCGGGCTTAAACCTTATCATCATTTTGATGAAATAAGAAAATTGTTTGGAGGCGGGAGGTGTAGAAATCCAACAGTAGACCTTGTGTCTAAAGATCTACACCTTCACAGTGTTAGACTTGATGAATATTTAACAACGAAATACGGTTTATGGATTGACCTAAGGTCAACAGAAGATAATCAGTTGCATGGGAGTGGGAGAACAGTTAAAGACGTAATAAACATTCAAATTGATAAA
>CM065725.1:197500-199430 GCA_033310375.1 Conus canariensis | reverse complement strand
AAGTTAATTAGTTAAATTTAAAATTAATTTAAAAATTAAAGTTAAAGTTAAAGTTAAAGTTAAAATTTAAAACGTTCCAGTTAAATTAAAGTTAAGTTAAAGTTAAAGTTAAAGTTAAATTTTAAAGTTAAGTTAAAGTTAAAGTTAAAGTTAAAGTTAAATTTTAAACGTTAAAATTTTAAAGTTAAATTTAAAGTTAAGTTAAAGTAAAGTTTAAAGTTACAAGTTAAAGTTAAGTTAAAGTTAATTTCAAGTTAAAGTTAAAGTTCAAGTTAAACGTTTAAAGTTAAGTTAAAGTTAAAGTTAAAGTTAAGTTAAGTTACAGTTAAATTTAAAAGTTAAAGTTAAAGTTAAGTTAAGTTAAAGTTAAAGTTAACGTTAAGTTAAAGTTACATTTTAACGTTAAAGGGTTAACGTTAAATTTTAAAGTTAAAGTTAAAGTTAAAGTTCAAGTTAAAGTTAAAGTTTAAAGTTAAAGTTACAGTTAAAGTAAGTTAACGTTAAATTTAAACGTTAAAGTACCAGTTAACAGTTAAATTTTAAGTTAAGTTAAAGTTTAAATTAAATTTTAAAGTTAAAGTTAAAGTTAACCCTTTAAAAGTTAAATTTTTAAAGTTAAAAGTTAAGTTAAATTTAAAAGTTAAAGTTAAAGTTAAAGTTAAATTAAGTTAAAGTTAAAAGTAAATTTAAAAGTTCAAATTTAAAAAGTTAAGTTAAAGTTTACATTTTAAAGTTCATTAAGTTAAAGTTAAAGTTAAAGTTAAAGTTACAAGTAAAGTTAAAGTTTAAAGTTAACAGTTGTTAATTTTAAACGTTAAGTTAAAGTCAGGTAAAGTTAAAAGTTCAAGTTAAAGTTAAATTTCCCAGTTAAAGTTAAAGTTAAAGTTAAAGTTAAGTTTAAAGTTAAAGTTAAAAGTTAAAGTTAAAGTTAAAGTTAAAGTTAACAGTTAAAGTTAAAGTTAAAGTTAATTTAAAAGTTAAGTTTAAAGTTAAGTTAAAGTTAAGTTAATAAGTTAAAGTTAACATTTAAAGTTAAAGTTAAGTTAAATTTAAACGTTAAAGTTAAAGTTCAAGTTAACGTTAAAGTTTAAGTTTTAACAAGTTAAAAGTTCACGTTAAAGTATTAACAAAGTTACTTTAGTTAAAGTAAAGTTAAAGTTAAAGTTAAAGTTAAAGTTAAAGTTAAATTTTAATTTAAAAGTTAAGTTAACAGTTAAAAGTTAAGTTAAGTAAAGTTAAAGTTAATTTAATTTAAAATTTAAGTTTAAAGTTAAGTTAAAGTTAAAGTTTAACGTTAAAGTTTCATTTAAAGTTAAAGTTAAAGTTAAGTTAAAATTTAAACAGTTAAGTTAAAGTTAACGTTAAGTTTCCCGTTAAGTTAAAGTTAAAAGTTAAAGGTTAAGTTAATTTTAAAGTTAAAGTTAAAGTTAATTTTAAGTTAAAGTTAACCAGTTAAAGTTAACGTTAACGTTAAAGTTAAAGTTAATTTAAACAGTTAAACATTAAAGTTAAAGTTAAAGTTAAAGTTAAGTTAAAGTTAAGTTAAGTTAAAGTTAAAGTTAAAGTTAAAGTTAACTTAAGTTTAAAGAAAGTTAAGTTCAAAATTTTACGTTAAAGTTAAAAAGTTACAGTTAAAGTTAAAGTTTAAGTTAAATTTAAAAAGTTAAAGTTAAATTTTAAAGTTAACATTTAAAAGTTAAGTTAAGTTAAGTTAAATTTTAAAGTTAAATTTAAGTTAAAGGTTTAAGTTAAGTTAAATTAAAAGTTAAAGAATTAAAGTTAAAGTATAAAGTTAAGTTAAAGTTTAAGTTAACGTTAAACAGTTAAATTTTTAAAGGTTAAAGTTAAACGTTAAAGTTTAAGTTAAGTTAAATTTTAACGTGAAAGTTAAATTTTAACTTTAAATTTAAAAAGTTCAAATTAAATTTTA
>CM065725.1:185000-192500 GCA_033310375.1 Conus canariensis | reverse complement strand
GTTGCATTGGACAATCCTAGTCCTATGTTAAACCCAAAGAGGGTTACAATCAGACATCCTCCTATGTCTGTGTCCAGAGCTCCTCTGAAGTAACAATAATCTTCCACCCTTCCTCACATTGGGTGAACACACTTCACAATCCACTCAGCGTCCTACTCTTCCGCATCACTGGCGGTTGCACTCCATGAATACAAAAAACATCAAACCCGTAGGTTCCATTCCACAATTGCAAAAATTACAAAATCTCTTAATTGATATGAAACTTTTCCATTCACATCACTTTTTCCTCATTCACATGACACCCCCCAACCTCCGATAAAAAAATTTGATTCATCGAATTTTTTCAAAGAAGAGTATAGGAGTTCACAAAAAAAATACACCATTGACAGTATTCTGAAAAAATACTTTCCCAAAATGACATGAGTACATGCGAACAGAAAAATGTATATTTATAAAAACATTGTTTCCAAAAAAAATTATCCAAAGCCAACATCAATGCATCAACTATCACTACCGCAAGTAATCAATATTGCACACAACAATATTCCATTACTCAAATACAAACATATAAATTCAACTTTCAACAGCAAACTTGAAAACACACACTGCTTATTACTGTCGAGACAAAATGTCAGCAATCACATTGCTGGACCCTGAAATTGGATCAACCCTGAAACTGTATTGCTGGATCGCCAAAGACCACCGTAATAGACGGTTATTCTTTGTTCTTGATGTCTTCAAAAACGTCAGAGGTCTGTGATCCGTCTGCAGGACAAAAAACCTGCCTGTCAAGAAACGCTCAAATTTTGCAAGTGCCCACACAATCGCTAAGCATTCCCGTTCAATAGTAGAATACTTTGACTGTGCATCGGTGAACTTCTTACTTGCAAACTGTACTGGATGCAATAAATCTTGTTCTTGCAAAAGAACAGCACCCATTCCTGTTGAACTTGCATCAGTCCGGAGGACAAAATCTTTCTCCAAGTTGGGCAGAAGTAAAACAGGAGAAGAATTCAAAACCTTTTGAACTGCTTCCAAAGCATTCTGACAATTTACAGTCCAATCAATAGATGAATGCTTGGAACCCTTTGTCAACTCAGTTAATGGAGCTGTAAGAGTTGCAAAGTGAGGGACATAACGCCTGTAATAAGATAAGAGTCCAAGAAGTGAACGAACCTGTTTCTTTGAACATGGGGTTTTGACTGCCAAAATCTTTTCCATTTTCTTCTTTTCTGGCTGCATCGAACCCACAGCAATTGTATGCCCCAAAAACTCCAGTTTTTGAAAACCCGCCATGATTTTCGATGGCCTTGCTGTCAATCCAAAAGAACGGAGTCTTTCAAAAACACTTTTCAAACATCTCAGCAGATTACTCCATGTTTGTGAAGCCAGCAAAATATCATCAAAAAAACTTACAGCAGACATTTCATGTAACCTGAGTTGTCTCATCATTCTCGCGAAAGTTGCCGGTGCATTCTGCAAACCAAAAGGCATTCGCAAAAAATGAAAAAGTCCAAATGGTGTTTGAAAAGCTGTTTTTTCTTTATCATCAACACACATCAGTATCTGCCAATACCCTTTCGTGAGATCAATTTTCACAAAATACTTGGCTTGACTCAGTTGACAAAACAAATCCTCCACATCAGGAATTGGTTCAGAATCAAAAACAGTCAATTTATTCAAAGCCCTGTAATCAATACAAAATCTGACTGAACCATCTGGTTTTGAAACCAGCACCACAGGAGCCACATATGGAGAACTTGTCTTTTCAATGACCCCAAGATCCAACATGACCTGTACCTCTCTTTCAATAATTTGTTTTTTTGCAAAAGGTAAAGGATACGACTTCATTCGTACAGGAACATCTGTTGTCAACCGTATTCTATGAGGTTCAACACCAACTGCAGATCCTGGTTTGTCTGTAAGTACATCTGTATAATCCTGTAGTAAACACTTTAGTTGAGCCACCTGAGATGGTTTCAAGTCCTCGTTGATCTTGACATCCTCGTATGTTTCACCTTTTAAGGATAATGTAGGCAGTTGAATAACATCATCACCAGTGTCCTGAACTACACCAACAGCAGTTTCATGAATTACAGGCACCTTGTGAAACACAGGTTTGTCAAGACGTTGCAAATGTTCTGTCACACAATCCATTCGTAACAGACATGAAATGTCACATGCCAATGCTGAAATCTTATCAGGGACAGCAACCTTGTTGATCATAACATCAGACCTGTGAAAGTACTTTTTCAACATGTTAACATGGAAAATTTTCTTCACACCATTCATATCAATTCTGTAATTGACATCAGAACATTTTTCAATGACGACGAATGGTCCTTTCCACATCACATGCATCTTGCTCTTGTCATCTGTCAAAAGCACCAACACATTGTCACCCACAGAAAACACACGCATCTTTGCCCCACGATCAGCATACTTTTTATGCGTAGTTGCACTGTTATAAGCATTTTCTTGGGCAATACGACATGCATCTGCTATACGATTTTGTAAAGTAAAAACATAATCAAAAACATTTTTTTCTTCTTGAGACACATTGTCCCCAGACCATGACTTTGACAGGATGCTAATAGGTCCTTTTGGTGAACGACCAAAAAGCAACTCAAAAGGAGAGAAACCTGTGCTCTCATTTGGCAATTCCCTGTAGGCAAAAAGTATGGCTGGAATGTATCGATCCCAGTCTGATGGTCTTTCCTTAGAAACTTTCTTCAACATCATCTTGAAAGTACCATTAAATCTTTCCACAAGGCCATTCGACTGTGGATGGTATGGAGATGTAGTACATGCAGAAATTGAAAGTAAACGAAATATTTCTTTCATGAGATCTGACACAAACTGAGTACCCAAGTCAGATAATATTTCATCAGGAAGTCCCATTCTGGAAAAAATAGAAAATAATGCTTCTGCCACAGAAATGGTATCAATCTTTTTCAAAGGTACAGCTTCAGGATACCTGGTAGCAACATCCATGACAGTGAGCACATAACGAAAACCGGAATTGGAAACATGAAATGGACCAAGCAAATCAATACAAACACGACTGAATGGTTCAGTAATGACTGGCATTCTTTGCAAAGGTGCAAATGGTATACGACCTTTGGGAATTGTTTTCTGACAGACATCACATGATTGACAATATTTTGAAACTTGCACACTAACACCAGGCCAAAAAAATGAAGACAACACACGTTGAAGAGTACGTTTGACTCCACAATGACCCGAAAACATGGAATCATGTGCAGTATGCAAAACAGTATCACGTAAAGACATAGGAACGACAATCTGCTCCACCACCTGTTCATCTTTAGGAAAAAGACGGTATAAAAGATTATTCTTTTTTATGTACATGATATCAGTCACTTTGTCAGGTACCTCAGGAACAACTTTCTGAAACAAATGAGTCAATGTTGTATCTGTCTTCTGTAAATCACTCAAATGTTCAGGAGTCACATCCAATTTTGGGACATAGGGAACAACCAGGGGTTTTTGACCTTGCCTTTCTTTTTCCTCTTGTGAACGAGTGCTTACCATAGAAGGCACAAAAGAACCACATTGTCCTCCACAAGACGTGGAAACACCCTTGAGATTTCCAAGAATGAGGTCTGTCACAGGATCATCAATGACACATGCTGTTATTTCACCTGTAAAATAGGGAGTACAAACATAAACACATGCCAAAGGAAATGATTCAATTTTGCCACCAAATGTACGACATTGCTGATGTGTCCCAGTGTATTGTTCTTTTCTGACTAAATCTTTGCGTACACCAGCAGTAGTACACCCAGTATCCCTCAACAGTGTAGCACCAAACCCATTGACAGCACACGATTCAATGTGTAGACCTGTAACATCAGTGTCAGACACTAAAACATGCTGAGTATCTTTAGCAGTTTGCTTGGGATCTGTTGCTAAGCACACATTACCCTGTGCTAGAAAAGGACAGTCTTTCTTCTTGTGAAATATACAGGAACAGTGCCAACAACCATTGTCCGCACCAGATACTGTATTTGGTACTGTACTATGATCAATACCACCACGGTTTGAAAATTGTCCACGGCCACGAATAGCTCTAAACTGACCAGTCCGTCGAGAATTGGTATATCCTCTTGGGTAATGACTTGCATTTGGATTACCCTGTGAAAAAGTTTGTCCAGAATTATTCTCTTGCCAGTTATTATAGGAATGTACATTATTCCTGTTTGTATTCTGTCTTTGAGAAAAACTCTGGCCTCCTCTATGACCATATCTCCTGTTTGGTTGAGAACGACCCGGACCAAACTGGCCTGTTGAAGCAACATTTGCCTCAAACACATCACGGTCAGATTTCCTGGAAAAATGCTTTTCCGGATGAGCAGTCCGATACTGATCTGCCAGCTTACAGATATCCTCTGCAGTTTTACAAGATCTCTCTTTTAGAAAAATAGCTAGGTCTTTGGATACGCTTTGTAAAATCTGCTCACGTAACAACAAGTCACGCAAATCAGCATATTCTTTCTGTGTTTGGGACAATTCAACCCAACGATCAAATAAATGACTTGTCCTAATAAGGAAAGCTGCAAATGATTCACCTTTTTCTGGACGAACTGAACGAAATTTTTCTCTAAAGCCTTCATCTGTATATTGAAACTTCTTCAAAAGTTCAGCTTTCAGTTCTTCCCATGTGAGAGAATCACGAACTGCCAAACTATGATACAGAGATAATGCGGTGCCCTTGAATAGGGAAGCAGCATACAATGTCCATTTGTCCTTGCTCCAACCACATGATGAAGCATGGTTTTCAAACCTAAAAAGAAAAGAGTCTATGTCATCACGATTCTCATCAAAAGGGGGTAATTTGGGAATGTAGGAAGTCTTACCTGCACCCTGAACAGGAACAGCATCAGTTTGAGAAACATTTACATTTGCAGATTGTTGAACAGCCTGTTGCTTTAACTGAAGTTCCACTCGTTTTTGTTCAAGTTCCAATCTTCTCATTTCAAGTAAATTAAGACTTTCTGTTCTTTTCATTTCAAGTTCATGCGCCCTGATTTTTTCCTCTCTCTCTATCTGTGCTTGTCTATCCTTCTCTTCTTTCTCTAACTGTACTTGTCTATCCTTCTCTTCTTTCTCTAACTGTACTTGTCTATCCTTCTCTTCTTTCTCTAACTGTACTTGTCTATCCTTCTCTTCTTTCTCTAACTGTACTTGTGCTTGCCTAATCTTATCTTCTTTCTCTGTCTCTGCTTTACTAAGCCTTTCTCTCTCATCTGCCTCTTTCTTCTCCTCTCTTTCTTTCGCTCTGAGCGCACGCTCTTCACACTGATCAATGTAAGCCATTAACGCATCACCAAACAACTGCAATTTCTGTCCCTGGGACAAAAATCGGTTGAAACGAACCGTTTCCTCATCCTCCTTCACAAATAAGGATTGGAATACCTCTATTTGTTGATCATCTACTGTATCAGTCATGTTGTATGAGAGTGTAGATCACGCTTAAAGAAATCCCACAGCGTGCAAATGGGGTAGAGAAATTAAGATGTGAAATAAAAACACTATTTAAAATAGAACAACAATTTAAACTTACTTGGCACTGATTACTAGAATACAGAGCTCAAAACATTCAAATTTGTAAAGAACCAAAAAAAAACAATGACGGGACAGAAAAGAATATTTTTTTTTCCAGTAAAATTTGATTGAGTATGGAAATGCACCCTCACTGAAAAAATGTTTTATTTAAGTTAATTTAGTTGGCCAAAAAATGTGAGAAGTAAATTTAGAAATGGCTCTGAAAGACTGAATTGTGAGAAAGATTTCCGAAATACCAAGAAAAGCTAAGAATATTTTTTTTTAATTATTGTTTTAAACTAAAGCAGAGCACTGTTTTCAAAAAGGAATCCAAAAGAATGTGCCAGAAAAAACGCAAACAATTTTACAAGAAAGATTTTCAACTAAACCTTACAACATTTAAAATAAAGGGAGCATTTACACACACTAATCAGAAACCCTATTTAAAATAGAAAAAAAAACGCCTAAACTTGAAACTAGAGAGGAGCTTATTGTAAAGAATATCAAGAGAATTTTAATTAGAATAGAGACAGAAACCAAGAGAGGCGAAAATTTGAAAAAAGTAGGAAAAGTAAGGCCGAGCAAAAGAACCCTTAGGTAGCCCACTAATTGAAACTACCACCCGTAGAACTGGAGACGGGAATACTAAGAACAAGTATACATTACATAAACAATTGACTCACACCATAAATATAGACAAGAAAAACAAAATTGAAAATGCCAATGAAAATGAATAAATATAACAATTATACAGCAATGCAGAGGGGAACAAAATAGTATCTTTATAATTGTAATTTGGCAGAGTAATTTTACTCCTATTTTTCTTTCTTTTTTACAAAGGGGTTCAAAACAATATTTTAGCAGCAGTACTCGCTCAAAAAACTAAATCCTATTAAACTCTAACCTAAATTCAAAGACGGGGTCACCACTGTCACACACCCATGTTTGTGAACATACACACTTGCATTCACAAACACAGTATGCTTACTTCGTACACAACACGCAATCACTCCATTCACCCAAAGGAGCACTACCACAATTGAACTGAGTTTTCTATAAAATGCTCCCTTTACTCACAAAGAAAAGGGTTTTACTTATTCTTTGCATTTCACTGCATTTTCCAACAATTATTTCTTCTCTTCACAAGATAATTCCCCACATAGAAACAATAATGCAATATTCAAAGTTTTACCAAAAATCCAACACACTCACACACATGTTACACTATCAGTTCTTATATTAAATAGTATCAATAAAGACAAGTCATCTTGACTTGTCGAGGAGCTTTCTTTCACTTGGCTGTACCACCCTTGGACCACCACAGCCTGGACTCTCACTAGGCTCGTACAGCTCAAGCCTGGACCACCACTGGACCACCACTGGACTACCACTGGACCACCACTGGACGCTGAGGGATTCTGTAACGAAACCCTTCTAGGGAATAAGCGACAAGCCTACCCTAGTAGACTTCCAGTCTACATCTACACTCTATAACTCGAGTGAACTTGCCACGCCAGGCATATTACACCCACCAAGGGTTAAGCACACCCAAACCAGGGTTGCATCGGACTAACCAGTCCAATCATATAGCACACCCAACCCAGGGTTGCATTGGACAATCCTAGTCCTATGTTAAACCCAAAGAGGGTTACAATCAGACATCCTCCTATGTCTGTGTCCAGAGCTCCTCTGAAGTAACAATAATCTTCCACCCTTCCTCACATTGGGTGAACACACTTCACAATCCACTCAGCGTCCTACTCTTCCGCATCACTGGCGGTTGCACTCCATGAATACAAAAAACATCAAACCCGTAGGTTCCATTCCACAATTGCAAAAATTACAAAATCTCTTAATTGATATGAAACTTTTCCATTCACATCACTTTTTCCTCATTCACATGACACTGGCATTCCAGAAGAATGTGTTGGT
>CM065725.1:170000-177500 GCA_033310375.1 Conus canariensis | reverse complement strand
TCATTGTTTATCTTTTGTTGGTTGGGTTTGATAATACTTAGTCTTTTAAAGAGTGATTGTCGTTAATGTTTGTTTGGGGAAAAAAAAATCCTCTTTGGAATTCATATATATATTTTAGTGGACAGGGGTTTCAAACCTTTTTTGCTTGTGATAACAATTGTTTGTATTTGATCCACGAGTGTGTGTGTCGGGTTTGACAGGACAATATTTCATATTTTCAACATGGCACAGAAGGCTAAGGAAGAAAGTCCTGTTGTGTCCTCTGTGGACGAGGACAAAGTTTTCGCTAAATATTTACAACGAGGTAAGGTATGTGGTTTGGAGGGACCAGCTCTGTTGGACTATGTTGACAAATGTATTGCCCAGGACATGGAAAGAGAGGAAAGAATGCGATTGAAAGAATTTCAGTTGAAAGTACAGGAAGAAGATATAACTAAAAGAGAGCAGATACAAATACAAGAGCAAGAAGAAACAAAAAGTATGCAAGGGGAAACAAAAAGAATGCAAGAGGAAACAAAAAGAATGCAAGAGGAAGAGGAAACAAAAAGAATGCAAGAGGAAACAAAAAGAATGCAAGAGGAAACAAAAAGAATGCAAGAGGAAGAGGAAACAAAAAGAATTCAGCAAAGAGAGATAGAGGAAACTAAAAGAATACAGTTACAAATAACTTCTCAGCAGAGTGCGGTCTCAGGACAGGACAGTGAGAGTCAGGGTTCTGGTTTTCCCAGGTTTAACGCCCCTCGTCCTACTTTTCCTAAGTTGCCCCTATCAAGGAAAGAACTGATGATATAGACAGTTACTTGTTTCGTTTTGAAACCCATGCTCGGTCCTTAGGATGGTCTGAGAGTTTGTGGGTTACATACCTGTCTGCACTACTTGAGGGTTCCGCTTTAACTCTCTATCACAGTCTCGCTGAAAATAATGTTGTGTCTTACGAGCTTTTGAAAGAGAGCTTGCTGAAAAAATTTCAATGTACTCCAGATAGTTTTCGTAAGCGTTTTCGTGAGGCTAAACCTAGCTCAGATGAACCTTTCGAGACCTTTGCAGTTGAACTTAGACGTTTGTTTGACCGTTGGGTCTCTTTGTCAAAAAATGATAAGTCTTTTGAAGGTCTGGTGGATCTTATCTTGCGTGAGCAGTTTTTGGAGTGTGTCTCTAAGGACTTGGCTACTTTTTTTGTGTGAAAAAGATGTGAAAACGTTTGATGAAATGATCAAGTCTGCAGAGTCATACAGACATGCTCATCCCACTAAGGTGCTTTCTAGGAAAGCTGATGTAAACATTTTTGCTTCTGTTGGATACAAAACTCCTGGTCAATTTGATAGAAATCCGTATCCCGGTCAGTCTGATAGAACTCCATACTGTGGTCAGTCTGACAGAGGAAACAGATACTCTGCCTTTCAAAACAGTGGCCACTACTCTGGTTCCTCAGCTGATCGTGAAAGTAACTTTGGTGGTAGCTGTTATTGTGGTCATCAGAGCTTTGGTTACTCAGCTGGTCGTGGAAATAACTTTGGCGGTAGCCGTTATCGTGGTCGTGGCGCCCGTTATATCTCTGGCAGTAAGAGTTCCTCAGAAAGTGCCTCTGATCAGTTTGCAAGTGTTGTGTGTTTTTTGTGTAAAAAGACAGGACATGTAGCTGCTAGGTGTCCATGGAAGTCAGGTAGAAACCCTTGTAGAATTTGCACCCTTAGCCACCCAGACACGTGTCCTTTTGTGGTTGGTAACTCTACTTTTGTCGAGAACTCAGCTGACAGCAAACAGTCCAGTGCTTGTTGCTCTGTTCTTGATACTCCTTTTGCTTGTCTTGCTGCTGGTGAGTTCACAGGCAAATTACATTTGGAGTCTGGTTCTGTGAATGGCACTTTGAGTTCTGTTCTGCGTGATACTGGTGCTACTATTTGTGGCGTTCGCAAACGGTTAGTTTCTGACAGTCAGATGTTAGGAACCACAGTGAAGTGTGTTTCTTTTGGTGGTCGTGTGGATGAGTTTCCACTGGCTACAGTTTCAGTCAGTTGTCCTTATTTTGTGGGTGATTTGACTTGTTGTGTCTTGGATAGCCCTGTCGCAGATCTCATTGTGGGTAATGTACCTGGAGTTTCTGTGAGCGATGATTTTAGTGATGTATCTGGTGAACCTTTCTCTTTAGCCGCCGTTACGAGGGCTAGAGCTAAGCATGTTGTGGAAAAAAAAAGCCTTTGTGTCAGATTCCTGATGATCTGAACATTTCCCGTTCTGACCTTGTTCAGAAACAGAAAGATGACGCGTCATTGAAGTCGTGCTTCCAGTCAGCGTCTTCTGGTGAGGTGAAGAAGTCAGGTACAACTACCTTTTATTACTTCTTGTCTGATGGTGTTCTGTACAGACATTTTGTCAAAAATGATATCTCTTTTGATCAGGTTGTTGTTCCTCTTGAACTTCGACCTACAGTGTTATCTGTGGCGCATGATCTGATTTTGTCGGGTCATTGTGGTTCTCGGCGTACTCTGTTTAGAATCCTTAACAAGTTCTTTTGGCCTGGAGTGACTGTGGATGTAGCGAAGTATGTTGCTTCCTGTGATGTGTGTCAGAAGACGGTATCAAAGGGTAGAGTTTGTCCAGTACCCCTTGCGTCTGTTCCAATCATCAGTACTCCATTTGATCGTGTGGCTGTTGATCTTGTTGGTCCACTGTCTCCTCCTTCGGAACAAGGTCATCGTTACATCTTGACCATGATTGACATTGCTACCCGTTTTCCGGAGGCTGTTCCGTTGAAGGATATCTCCTCTGTTGCTGTGGCAGAAGCATTGTTGGGAATCTTTTCTCGTTTAGGTTTTCCCAAGGAGATTCTATCTGATCAGGGTACACAGTTCAACTCTGAGCTTATGAAGCAGTTTCATGCTTTGTGTGGTGCAAAGGGCATACGTACATCGCCGTATCATCCGCAGGCAAATGGTCATGTTGAGAGGTTTCATGGGACTTTGAAGTCCATGTTGAAAAAGATTGTCCGCACTCACCCAAAGGCGTGGCATCGTTATTTGCCTGCACTGTTGTTTGCGTGCAGAGAGTTGCCCTCTGAGAGTACAGGTTTCTCTCCCTTTCAGTTGCTGTTTGGTCGGCAGGTTCGTGGTCCTATTGCTTTACTACAGGAGTCGTGGACTCAGTCAGATGCTCAGGATGTTGAAGCAAAACCTCTCTATTCGTACTTGTTTGAACTCAAGAATGTCATTGCTGACTCATGTAAGTTAGCCATGGAGAATTCTGCTGATTCCGCTTTGAAGGGTAAAAAGTACTTTGACAAGAAGGCCAGGGAACGCCGTTTCAAAGTTGATGATGAAGTTTTAGTTTTGTTACCGACTGATTCTAACAAGTTGTTAGCCAGTTGGTCACGGCCTTTCCCAGTAGTCAAAGTCTTGCATCCAGATTACAAGGTTTTTGTTAAGGGTAAGGAAAAGATCTTTCATGCGAATATGCTCAAAAAGTATATTCATCGTGCTGTTGTATCTACTTCTGATGTTGTTGTACCTACAGTTGTTCTTTCACAAGGTACTTCAGTGCCTTGGTCAGAGATAGCACCTTTGGCTTGTGAGCAGGAACAGGTTTCTCTTGAGTGTTCTCCAGGAGTTGGTCTTTCTGTGGATCCCTCTCTGGAGTCCGTTTGTACTGTTCATGATGTAGTTTGTACAGTTGGTGTCGTCCAGGACTGTGATGACGCTTTACCCATTCCCACTTTAACTGTTCCGATGGCGTCTTCTATGCCAGATGAAGATGTTCGTTCTGTACAGTTTGATTGTGCTTTGTCTGACAGCAGTTCCAGGGAGTTGCATGCAGTCTTTGATGATTTTCAGGACATTTTGACTCCTAAACCAGGTTCTTTCTCAGGTGATGTACTATTAGAGATCCCTCTTACTCCAGATGTACCTGTTAGAAAGAAACGTTATGATATCCCTTTTTTGCCAGAGAGGATGTCGAGGAGAGAGAGAGATCGGTATCATGTTAGATCTTAGTATCATTGAGCCATCAAATAGTCCGTATGTCTCTCCAAGTTGTGTTGGTCAGGAAGAAAGATGGTACATGTCGATTTTGCATTGATTTCAGATCTTTGAACAAGATTACCGTCTTTGATGCTGAACCTATTCCTGATGTTGAGAGTCTTTTTGCAAGGCTAGCTGATGCTCAGTTTTTCACAAAGATAGATCTTGCAAAAGGATATTGGCAGATCGTGGTTAAGCCCGAGGATCGTCCGAAGACGGCTTTTACAACACACATGGGTCTATTCCAGTTTCTCAGGATGCCTTTTGGACTTATATCGGCTCCTGCCGTGTTTGCACGTATGATGCGTATGCTGGCATTAGATCAGTTTTCTGCCATCAATTTTTTTGACGATATTCTTGTATACAGTATGTCATGGGATGCTCACCTTAAACATGTGAAGGGTGTGCTCTCTCGTCTGAGGTCTTTCAACCTCACAGCTCGTCCTTCGAAGATCGAGGCAGGCTTTCGTTCACTTGAGTTCCTTGGTCATGTTGTTGGAGGTGGTACTATGCGTCCTGAAGGTAAGAAGGTTGATAAGATTTTGAATATATCCACTCCTATTACCAGGAAGCAGGTCAGGTCTTTGTTGGGGTTGCTCAGTTTTTACAGGAGATATGTTCCTGGGTTCGCTACTTTGAGTGCTCCACTGTCGGATTTGATCAAAGATGCTGATCGTGCTGGAAGGACTATTTCTTGGACTCCTGAGTGTGCTGAAGCTTTGAAGAAGATTCAGGGTGTCTTGTCTTCTGCACCTGTGTTGTTGTTACCTAGGTTGGGTAATCCTTTTGTTCTCAGGACTGATGCTAGTTCTGTTGGTTTGGGTGCTGTATTGCTTCAGGAGAGTGATGATGTCCTTCACCCAGTCGTGTTCGCTAGTCGAAAGTTGCTGGATCGTGAGAAGGCGTACAGTACTATTGAGCGGGAATGTTTAGCCATTGTCTGGGCTGTGCAGAAGTTTGTTAGGTTCCTTTGGGGAGTCAGATTTATCCTGCAGACGGATCATCGTCCCTTGACGTACCTGCGAACGTCAAACTTTAAGAACTCAAGAATTATGAGATGGGCGTTGTCGTTGCAGGAATTCTCGTTTGAAGTCCAGCCAGTTCCTGGTTCGGCGAATGTTTTCGCTGACCTTCTCTCCCGTTCATATGAAAATCAATTGATCCCTTAGGAAGTGAGGTTCCTTGTGTGAACTGTAGTTTTATGAAGCTGTTTTGATGTATGATTTCTGGGTTTGTGTATTCTGCTGTTTGTTTACTTCTTCAAAAAAAACCCAATTCGGTCATTGTCTTTTTTTTGGGAGGAGGGGGAGTATTGTGACGTCAACGTAAATTATGACGTCAACTTGAAATGACATAAGAACATGATGAAAATAATAAAATTTTGACGGAAGAGGAGAGCAAGAACTAACGGCCGAGGCTTTGGTGTCCAGCCTAATTTATTTTGTTTTAATCGTCGTTTTCTCCGTAGTGTTACTATGTGGAGAGGCTGACTTTCAAGTCAGTAGTACGTTGATGTTCACTGTGTATGTGCGATACTTCTGATGACGGTACCAGCGAAATATGTACCAGGAAATTTAATTGTTATAGAAATGTTGTGAATGCTGTGTCGCCGAGGGTGACTTAAAACTCCTGCAAGAATATTTATGTGCTCTAATTGTACCACTTCATGTGCGTCGGTGGGCTGAATTTATTGATGTGAACATTGTAATATCAATACACGGAGAAGCTAATTAATTTTTGTTTTAGATCAACAATACGTGGAATCGAAGTTTATTGTGTTCTATGGGACTTTGCTGAAATCGTGTTCTCCGGGGATTCAGTATTGGTTGCTGTGCCTTGTGAATCTACAGTTCTTCTATGGTTTACTGTGCTTTATGAATCTGCGGCTCTTCTTCTGTGGATTGCTGTGCTTTGTGAATCTGCGGTTCTTCTTCAATGGATTGCTGTGCTTTATGAATCTGCGGTTCTTCTGTGGATTACTGTGCTTTATGAATCTGCGGCTCTTCTTCTGTGGATTGCTGTGCTTTGTGAATCTGCGGTTCTTCTGCTATGGATTACTGTGCCTTGTGAATTTGCGGTTCTTCTTCTGATAGTTTGACGTGATTTATTGTGCTTGTTGTGTGGAGACCCTGTTTCTTCTTCTTCATCGCTTGTGTTTGTGAACGGCTGTGCTTATCATGTGGGGACCTTGGTTATCCTTATTTGTCTTCTTTTAGTGTTGTAGACTGTGGCTTGGGTACTGTGGAACCGAGTGTGTTGACTGCATATGTGAGACACTGTGGACGGCGCCGGCGAGATCTGTGAGTGATATCAAGATATGTACTATGATATGCTGATATCTGATGATTGAAGTTCCTATGTATTGATATCTTGATCTATATGCTATGTAGTGACATGTATTGATTTGTACCAGTTCACATGAATGTATGTTTGATGGTTCAGGCAGCATAATTATAAAGAAAAAAAAATCTAACTCGTGTGTTGCCTGGCTATCCATGTGCGTTTGGTGTGGGTGTGCGTAGGGAATGATTATTACACGCATCCAAACTTTTGAGAGCGAGAGTCAGACAGCAAAACACGCACCGCACACCATCCGTAACACAGATACAAAACATAAAGAAGAAACAGACCTAGGGTATACAGATACAAAAAATAAAGAGTGTATGCACACAAAAATAACAGATAGTGTACAGACGGACGAAACAGACAGACATGATATACAGACGGACAAAAATACCGAGATAACGTGTAGAGTCAGAAAACACAGAGAGAGACAGGATGAAAAAAAAGTGTGGTAAAACAGACGGACAATACATACAAACAGAAGGAAAAGAGAACAGAGTGTACTGACAGACAGAAGAAACAGAGTGTAAAGACAGAAGAACCAAACAGAGTGTGCACACAGACAGAATAAAGACAGACAGAGCGTAGAAACAGACGAGAGAAACATTGATAAAAACAGTGTAATGACAGACAGAAGAAATAGATGGAAATACTACACAGACAGACAACTAGATAAACAGACTTAAAGTGTACAGAAAGACAGAAGAAAGAGTGTAGACAGACAGACAACTAGACAGACTTAAAGTGTACAGAAAGACAGAAGAAAGAGTATAGACAGACAGAAGAAAAAGAGAAAGAGAGTGTAGATGGACAGAAGAAACAGATGGAGTAAACACATGGTAGAAGTAAGCAGAGTGGACAGATGGAGTGTAAAGGTCGACAGTGCTGTCTGGTGTCCGTGGGGGTGATGACGTTACAGAGGTCAGCACGATGTGCCCCACAGCCCTTCAGACTGGACAGGGATGGGCATCGACTGTGTGTGTGTGTGTGTGTATGTGTGTGTGTGTGTGTGTGTGTGTGTGTGTGTGTGTGTGTGTGTGTGTGTGCCCACTTATGTATGTCCATTTCTATATCTTAATTTTCTTCTTTTGTGATCACAAAACACATAATGTGGTGCCAGAATCTTATATAATGACCACATAAT
>CM065725.1:165000-167500 GCA_033310375.1 Conus canariensis | reverse complement strand
GAATGGCAGCTTCAATGTACTGTGTTCTTCTCTGGTCCCAGAGTGCTTTTGTCAGAATATTGTTTATTTCAAGAACCGAATAAGGAATATCACATAAAACTGTATTCGATTTGCACATTGAAGCCTCTTTTGCACAGGTATCAGCCAGTTCATTCCCTCGAAGATCGCAGTGACCGGGTACCCATAATAATGTTATTTTGGAACCTCGCATCATTAACTGGTGAATTGAAAATAAAATTTCACTGACGAGATCAGGACGACTTGATGTATTTTGAAGGTGTAAAGCCGTTAAAGCAGACTTGGAATCTGACAAAATCAGTATTCTTTCTGGTAAGACTTGCACATCAAGAATGAAATTAATAGCTTTCATAAGAGCAAATAACTCAGCAGTGAAAATAGAACAACCTTTGGTAATATGAAATCTTTTTTCAATGTTAAGGGAAGGTATCACGAAAGCAGCACCAACCTCAGAAGTACACGAAACTGAACCATCAGTGAAAATATGCAGATAAGATTCATATTCAGTGTAAATCAATTCTTTAACAAGAGAAGCAAGCAAAAGTGGATTCTCATTTTTAGTAATATTACCATAGGAATAGAAAAAATCTGCTTGCTTCATCAACCAAAGGGGGAAAGGGTATTTGGTCATTTTAACAATGTTGTCAAGCGAAAAGTTGCATGCATGTAAAAGAGGAGATACATAATCAGACAATGAAGTATATGCTTTTTTATTCCGTATCTCTCTAGAAACGTAGGTGCTTTCATCAAGTTCAGAAGTAACTGAGTTAGGGACTGTTCTTGCTCGTGCTGAGTAGCTACAAGCACAGAGCATCCTATGTTCATTTAAAGGCAAAACTCCTGCCTCTCTGTAAGTCATATCAATTGATGCCCATCTTGGAAGCCCCAAAGCAATTTTAAGTGCTAAGGAATCAATACTAGTTAACTTATGTAAATCTGTCTTTGGTGCAGTGAAAAATACTTCTTGACCATAACTTACAATCGAACGAACTGTCCCTAAGGCGACATGGATAAGATTAGATCCATAATTTATTAGAGGGATTCCAGTTAGGACTCGCAGTAACGCAATTTTCTTTCTTGCCTTTTCCACGAGATGATTTATATGTTTACACCAAAATAATTTATAGTGAAAAATAACGCCTAGAAATTTTACTTGCTTACTTGGGAAAATGAAAGAATCACCTATTTGTACTTTTACAGCGTCCCTACCTTCAAAATCGATATTTTTCTTTGTAAATATAATAAAAACCGATTTGTCCGTTGATAAGTTAAAACCGTTTGAATTCAAATAATTAACAAGTTTACTGACCGCAAATTGAAACTGTTCAACAATTTTATTACGCTTGATTTTGTTTTTTGTAAAATTACAATTTACATTTTTCCACATTGCAATATCATCTGCATAAGCAGCTAAAGTTGCCCCTTTCGTGTCAATCTGATTAAGATCATAAAGCATCAATGAGAAGAGGATTGGAGAAATGACACTTCCTTGAGGGACACCCATGTTAACATATCTTGTACTTGACAGCACACCATTTAGTTTTACTTGTAGCGTTCTTCCAGATAAAAATGATTGTAAAAACATGTGGAAACGACCTTTAATCCCAATTTCATGAGCCTTGGACAATAATTTAAAATGCCAAACAGAATCGTACGCTCTATGAATATCAAAAAACGTGGCTAAAGTAGAGTGTCGCTTAGCCAAGGCTTTTTTGACGTGTGAAGCTAAAAGACTAACATGATCAGTGACACCCCTCCCTTTTCTGAAACCAGCTTGAAATATTGGCAAAATCCCATTCTTTTCAAGGAAATGTTCTAATCTGAATTTCATTATCCTCTCAAAAAGTTTTCCAATGTGAGGAGTCAAAGAAATGGGTCGAAAATTAGAAGATTTTCTTTTTGATTTTCCTTGTTTATGGATAGGTACAACTGTTGCTTTCTTCCAAGCCATTGGCAGCTTTCCAGAATTCCAGCATAATTGGAAGAACTCTAATAATTTTTTCAAAAAGCATTGTGGAAAATGCTTTATCATGTTGTAAGAAATGGGATCAAATCCTGTCGCAATTTTACCAGATTTTAGACGGCGAAGTGAGTACAGAAGCTCCTCCATTGTTAGATTTTTATTAATATATAACGTGTTGTCATTGTCATGTGGTTCAATGTTTCTCCCTTCGTTTTCAATAGTTCTTCTTCGTTCTTGCTCTTCTTTAGGCAGATGTTCAGTCTGACTCATTGCTGCGAAAGTGTCAGCAAATAATTCAACTTTCTCCTCGTTTGTTTTATAGATTTTATCGTTTTCAATCAAAACAGGATCTGGGAGATGAAAAGAACCTTTAGATTTTCTAATTTCTTTCCAAAGTAAAGCGCTATCGTTTGGGTGTTTGGAACAGTTGATGACTAAGTTTTTGTAATATTGCTGCTTTGCAAAAGCAACAACTTTGTTACTATTGGTGTTAGCTTTTTTGTATTCAGCGTGTAACTG
>CM065725.1:147500-157500 GCA_033310375.1 Conus canariensis | reverse complement strand
TTGTACATGACATGGAATACTTCGTCACTCTTTAAAAAGAACGAATGGGTTAAAAACGAATGGCCAGTGTGCAGCCGGCAGAAAACCGTTTCTTCTTTGCGACCACCAGAGATAGATGAGAGGAACTCTTTTAGGTTTGGGCGGTTCTGGAAAAGTTTTTTATCCGTCTGTTTTTTTTTGTTTTTTTTTTAACTGGTACTTCTATCAAAACAGTATGGTTTACAGCAAAGAGTGCCAGAGACGCTTTTTTTTTCAATGGAAAATGAGAGGTATCATCTTACATACAGGAAAAAAGTCAGTTCCACAAGGATGTAGCTGAAAATGCAAACCTATTGTTAACCTGTGATCCCACTGGGTGGTAGAATGCAGTGGTAGGGGCCATGTGGACAGGAAGCCCTGACAAGGACAGGGAGAAAGGGGAGACACCACACGTTCTTCACTATGGTCCGGACGGAAAGATAGAAAGGGGAGACACCACACGCACACCACACACCCTTCACTATGGTCTAGGAGGACAGGGAGAAAGGGGAGACACCACACGCCCTTCACTATGGTCCGGGAGGCCCTGACAGGGACAGGGAGAAAGGGGAGACACCACACGCCCTTCACTATGGTCTGGGAGGCCCTGACAGGGACAAGGAGAAAGGGGAGACACCACACGCCCTTCTCTATGGTCCAGGAGGCCCTGACAAGTTTCAGTTTCAGTTTCATCAAGGAGGCGTCACTGCGTGTGGACTAGTCCATATGCGCTACACCATATCCGCTACGTTTGGAGACCACACTGCGCATGATTTAAAGCTGATAGATAAACGAATTCATGATAAGATGAGAAAATATTTCAGAAGAGGGTCTCGTGGCTACGACTAAGCAGATGTCTGACCAATGCCTATAGTTTAGATGGGGAGAATGGAAATCCACACCTTGCTCAACATTTCCTGACCACCATGGCAGGTTTCTGTGTCGCTTATTGCGTCTGGTTGACGCTGTTCTATACTATAACAGTAAGTGTAGAATACCCACCTATCATGCAGCCTCTCACTATAATGACACTGCACCCCAGATCATCTTTGTGTGTGTGTGTGTGTGTGTGTGTGTGTGTGCGTGCGTGCGTGCGTGCGTGCGTGCGTGTGTGTGTGTGTGTGTGTGTGTGTGTGTGTGTGTGTGTGCGCATGTGCGTGTGTGTGTGTGTTGTGTGTGTGTGTGTGTGTGTGTGTGTGTGTGTGTGTGTGTGTGTGAATACACTCCATCATAGTATGGCTCAGAGAGCCAACCGAAGTGCCACCTCATTGTTGCGACATTTTGCCTCGTTTTTCACATCACCCCATTTGTGCCATTTTAAAAGCATGTGTGTGTGTGTGTGTGTGTGTGTGTGTGTGTGTGTTGTGTGTGTGTCTGTGCATGTATGCGTGTGTGTATGTTTATTACTCGTGAACGCAGAATTGTGCGTGTGTGCGTGCGCGCGCGCGCGTTTGTGTGTGTGTGTGTGTGTGTGTGTGTGTGTGTGTGTGTATGTGTGTGTGTGTGTGTGTGTGTGCGTGTGTGTGTGTGTGTGCGTGTGTGTGTGTGTGTGTTCTACTTATATTTTTTAGGTGTTGAATTATTAAAACTTGTAAAGCGCCCTGTAGCCTACGTTGATAGGATGGGCGCTATAGAAATTGTCCTCATTATTTTTATTATTATTATAAAGCCAATTTTGATCGGACGAGGCTGATGACTGTGGTAACGGAGGTTTATTGTTGTTGTTTGTATCTTGATTCCATGGTAAAGCATCAACTGTTGTCAAAATTTTGATTTTTTGTGCAGTCATTGTTGAATTCTCAGCATGAAATTGCCAGTGTAATTACTAGTGAAGTGAGTATCCAAAAAAAAAAAAAATCGTCTCATGAATGTTGTAAAGTCATGTAATACTTAATGTCGTAACAAAGATGTCGGATTCTCCACGTTAGGAAAAAAAAAAATCAGTATTAGTATTTTCTCTCTTGAATGCGCAAGCCCTTACCATTCTATGCACAAGTTTCATGTATTTATCTCAAATTGATATGTTTTTGTGTGATTTATTACTTCCATCTTTTTAGATTTGCATCTGTCCAGATGGAGATATCGTCTGAATATTATACCGTATCTTTGTCTTTTGATGGAACCCCAGGCAGGTCATAGGTAGCGCACACACAACATAAGTAATAATGACGCATTGAAAGGTATGGATATTCTGAAAAGATGACAAGACTTTGCCGACTCACACATTCAGATTCTCCAGGTTGAAAAAACTGCTGATACAAAATTTATTTGACTTTCACATTTTAGAGCCGTTTTGCAGGTTATTTCTTATTGTGAGCTTTTAATGACTACTACCACGATTTATTTTCATAACACAATAAAAAAAAAAAGTAACAGCAAGGTTTGTGACCTTCACAGTCAATACCACAAAACATAGAAGCATCAGTCAGGAAGGATAGTAAACACAAGAAGAAAGGGTATAAGCACAGACAGAGAGAGAGAGAGAGAGAGAGAGAGAGAGAGAGAGAGAGAGAGAGAGAGAGAGAGAGAGAGCACCGCGACTAACGTGGAGCCGTATTATTATCATTATTATTATTATCATTATTATTATTATTATTATTACTTATATAGCGCCTATCCTCGGCTAGAGACCAAGCTCTAAGCGCTTCACAATCCACACTCGTTTAGACAACCGGCTGCCTACCTGGGTAGTGCCGACTGAAGAGCTGCCAGCTGGCGCTTCATTCAGTCGTTTCCCGTGTCATCCAGTCAGTATGGTTCAATACCGTTCACTCAATTTCCTTACTTCCTTCATTCTTTCAATTTATCACGCAGGGTGCATGCTATGTGTAATGTGTCATCCATGCCAACGGCCAAACTGGCCTTCCCTTACGAAAGCTGGTGATGGGATTTTACGTGTGTGCAAGATGTTATGCGTGCGTTCACACACGAAACCTCAGTTTGTAGTCTCATTCGAAGGACTGTATGGGAAATGGAGTCCGAACCAATGTTAACTCCGAGGGAAAAATCCCCCTGTACCGAAACGGGCCGGCGGAGATTCGAACCCGGAACCCCAGGATCATCAAGATTGCGAGTCCGGCGCTCTACCACTGAGCTATTCCGCCCCCCCCCCCCCTCCCAACGAAACACACACACACACACACACACACACACACACACACACACACACACACACACACACACACCACACACAGTACATTCCCAGCCTTGTGCAAAAAAAGAAGAATACTACAAGAAAAAATGTGAGTGAGAAATCTTTAGCAAAGTCAATAAAAAAAAAACACACACAATTTATATATATATATATATATATATATATATATAGACACTCTTTCAAATGACCAGAACAAACAAGCAAGTTGTCATCTCACGACGTTTCGGCACTTGGCCTTCTTCAGGACACGCTTTATTACTGCACTGACTCACAAACAATGCTTTTTCCCCCACCACTCCTCAAGAACAAAGCTCACGTGCCGGTCAAAATTCAAAGTGTTTAGAAAAATGTTCACAAAATTTTCTCTAATACACACACACACACACACACCACACACACACACACACACACACACACACACACCTCACAAACATTTCATTCCATTCCTCTCCATCCTCATCTTTTCCCCTGTCCTCTCGTTCCTTCACAAACACATCCATTTATAGAGTTGCGCGAAAATGCCGACCCGTCCGCCCCCCCACCCCCCCCCCCCCCCCCCGCCTCCCCGCCATGCGCACACAAACACACAAAAACACAAGCCAACGCGCATGCACACACACACACACACACACACACACACACACACACACACACACACACACACACACACGCACACGTACACACACACTCACACTCACACACAAACACACACACACACACACACACACACACACACACACACACACACACACACAACGCGCGCGGGCACACAAACACATACACATGCACGCACGCGCACACATACACACATAAGTGGAAACGCGCGCACGCACACATATACAACTATACACGCGCGCACGCACTAAATCATACGTATACAAGCATGTGCACCCGCACACTAAACACATCTCACACACACAAAACACACACACACAAACACACACAGACACACATACACAAACACATACAGACACACACACACACAGATACACAACGCGCGTGCGCACACAACCACACACACACACTCACTCGCACGTGCTTAAGTAGGCATCCTTCATCTCGGAAGACTATGGAGTTGCGCTCTTGGTGTCTATTCTGATACAGCGACGGGTGTGGCTGGCCAGTCCGACGCGGGAATGACACAGTCCCTGTGGCAGACGGCACAGATGAAGTCTGACGCTGGTCTGTCTGCCTGGGCTGCAGCCTTTCTTCTCATTCTCTTTTCCCCGTGCTGCTGAGCGAGTGTCTCTTCGAACTTGGAGAGACCTTTCTGCACAGTCTGTCTCCAGGCTGACCGTTCGAGGGCTGTTGCTTCCCAGTTGTTCTGGACGATGTTCAAAGCTTTTAGGTCCCTCTTGCACACGTCTTTGAATCGCAGCTGTGGTATGCCTGTGGGACGTTTTCCCTGCACAAGTTCTCCATAGAGGAGGTCTTTAGGGATCCGTCCGTCATCCATGCGCACGACATGGCCGAGCCAGCGCATACGTCTCTGTTTCAGCGTGTACATGCTGGTACATCCGGCTCTTTCCAGGAGAGTGTTGTTTGGGACCTTGTCCTTGCCAGGTGATGTTCAGAATGTGTCGGAGGCTACGCATTTGAAAAGCATTGAGCTTTCGCTCTTGTCGGGCACGCAAAGTCCAAGACTCGCTGCCATACAGGAGGGTGCTCTCGACGCAGGCTCTGTAGATCTGGATCTTTGTGTGCTCAGTCAGCTTGCTGTTGTTCCATGTTTTCTTTGTCAGTCTGGTCATGGTGGTAGCTGCCTTGCCGATGCGCCTGTTGAGCTCTGCATCAAGTGAGAGGGTGTCTGAGATAGTTGAGCCCAGATAAACGAAGTCATGGACGACATCCAGTTCGTGGTCATTGATGCTGATGACTGGGGGAGAGTCAACATCCTGTCCTATGACCTGTGTTTTCTTCAAGCTAATGGTAAGCCCGAAGTCTTGGCAGGCATCGCTGAAGCGAGTCATGAGCTGCTGTTGGCCCTCGGCTGAGTGGGTGGTTACTGCTGCGTCGTCTGCAAAGAGGAAGTCACGCAGGCACCTCAGTTTGACTTTAGTCTTGGCTCTTAGTCTGGAGAGATTGAAGAGCTTTCCATCTGTCCTGGTTCGGAGGTAGATACCTTCAGCTGCAGGACCAAATGCGTGTTTCAGCATCACAGCTACGGAGCGGAGTGAAACAGGGTTGCGTCCTGGCTCCCACCCTGTTTGGGTGGACATCCAGTCTTGGGGAGGATCTTGACGAGGCCGTCCCTGCTGACCAGATCGAAAGCCTTTGTGAGGTCTATGAAGGCAATAAAGAGTGGCTGCCTTTGCTCCCTACATTTCTCCTGAAGTTGTTTAAGGGAGAAGATCATATCTATAGTGGATCTGTTGGCACGGAAACCGCACTGCGATTCAGGATAAACTTGCTCTGCAAGTACTTGGAGCCTCTTCAGTACTACTCGTGCAAAGACTTTCCCAACGATTCTGAGGAGGGATATGCCGCGATAATTATTGCAATCGCTTCTGTCGCCTTTGTTTTTGTACAGTGTGACGACGTTAGCGTCCCTCATGTCTTGCGGTACTTCGCCTTCACTCCAACAGAGGCAGAGGATTTCATGCAACTCGGTGATGAGTGTCTCTTTACAGCACTTCAGTACTTCGGCGGGAATACCGTCTTTCCCTGGTGCCTTGCCAGAGGCAAGAGAGTCCAGGGCTTCGTTGAGTTCGTCTATGGTTGGTTCTCTGTCAAGTTCTTCCAGCTCTGGTAGGCGCTCTATGGCATTCAGGGCGTCTTCTGTGACTACAATTTCCCTTGCATATAGCTCAGTGTAGTGTTCTACCCAGCGCTCCATCTGTTGTTCTCTGTCCTGAATCACCTCTTCTGTAGCTGATTTCAAAGGGACAGTTTTCTTTTGCGTTGGGCCCAATGCCTGCTTGATGCCGTCATACATCGCCTTAATGTTGCCTGTGTCAGCTGCGATCTGAATCTGGGAGCAGAGCTGAAGCCAAAAATCGTTGGCGCATTGCCTGGCACACTGCTGAACTTTGCTGCGAGCAGCACGGAGAACATGGAGGTTCTGCTCACTGGGATTGGTTTTGTATGCTATCAGGGCGTTTCTCTTGGCCTCGATGACTGGTGTCATTTCTTCTAAATGGGCTTCGAACCAATCAGCTGACTTGCTGGTCTTTTTGCCAAAGGTGGACATGGCGGCGTTGTAGACGGCATCTCTGAAGTGTTCCCATCGGTCTTGGGCCAGGGAGAGAATCCTCCAACACGCGCGCGAACTCCTCCACTTTTCTTTGATCGCATGTTTTGCTGGTGTCGATGCGAGGCCGGCCCTCCTTTCTCGTACTGTGCAGTCTCTTCGCGCGGAGCTTCACTTTGCTGCACACCAAAGAGTGGTCAGTGTCACAATCGGCGGTCTGGTAGCTGCGAGTGATCTTGATGCTAGAAAGGTTGACACGTCTGGTGAGGATCAGATCGAGCTGATGCCAGTGTTTGGATCGCGGGTGTCTCCAGGAGACTCGATGCTGAGGCTTCGTGTTGAAGAAGGTGTTACTGACGCACAACCCATGATGACAGCAGAGCTCTAGCAGGCGCTGGCCATTCTAGTTCATTTTCTCAGTGCCGAACTGGCCCAAGCAGGTGGGCCAGGAGTTGTGATCGACACCTACGCTGGCGTTGAAATCGCCTACGATGAAAAGTAATTCTCTGTCAGGAATTCACCTTATAGCAGCACTGAGGTCGTCATAAAACTTGTCTTTTGCTTCTGCTGTGGATGCCAAAGTTGGTGAGTAGGCACTAATTAGACTGACTGGTCCCGATGATGTTTGGAGTCGGAGAGACAGGATTCGTTCTGTTCCTTCTACTGGTGGGGTTATGGACCGTGTTCTCTGACCTCGTCTGACGGTTTGCCCTGCCAGAACAGGGTGAAGTCTCTCTTCCTCACGGATCCTGTTTCTGGGAGCCTGGTTTCTTGAAGAGCGACAATGTCCATCTCCAGTCTGCTCAGTTCTCTGTCGATGACGGCTGTCTTGCGAACATCGTTTACTTCCTGCAGGTCGTAAGGAAAGCCTGGTGTCATTGTCCTTACGTTCCACGTACCCAATTTCAGGGCGGAAGTTTTCATTTTTCTGTTGCCTGGTGCACAGTTATCGATCCACTTGTCGGTTTTCACCCTAAACCCCACGCACCCAGTGAGGCTAACGGACCGTGGCGGGCAGCACCTTACTGGCCGGGGACTGCCCAGCTTAAGGCGGGCGGTAGCTGCCCAGTGAGATGCGATGACCTCTCCCACCGTCGGAAGCAGCCCCTGGCGTCTGACTCTACGCCAATTGAGTATGCAGACTTATAACCGGTAGACTTCCCGTGTTTTGTCGACGCTGCAAAGCGAAGCTGGAGTGACCTCTCCAGAGCGCAAAGCCTGGGTAAGTAAGTAAGTATGCAGCAGACCCCTTCCCCCCCCCCCCCCTCTCAACGTCGCTGGAATGATCCATTGGAAAGGCAAACACCGATACACATGGTTCCAGTGCCGTCGCAGGAGTTGCCAGAACGTTGCTGCATACATATATACTTATATACAGCAACGTATTTTTTCAAATATGCATGACAAAAAATGAGTTCTTTTTTGTGACTGAAGGAAAAGAACACTTGAAAATTATGTTGAAAATTTATGGAGTGGAGAGGGGAACTCTCTCTCTCCCTCCACACCTCTCTCTCTCTCTCTCTCTCTCTCTCTCTCTCTCTCTCTCTCTGACCTGACCTCTCTATGTCTCTGTCTCTGTCTCTCTGTCTGACCTGAGCATATGCTGTGTGTGTGTGTGTGTGTGTGTGTGTGTGTGTGTGTGTGTGTGTGTGTGTGTGTGTGTGTGGTCTCTTTCATTTTGGTGCCAGTTCTAAGTGATTATTCTCATGCCGGTCCCTTCACCATCCAGCACACACAACCACACCCAGTAACGCTCTGTCGCATATCAAGCGCCAGCGATGCACGGGGAGCTATCCACAAGTCATTGGTCCACCCACCCGAGGAGACACTGCACTGCTGTTGAAGTCCTTTGATGGTGTAGCCTACAGGGCTGTCTGTTGAAGTCCTTTGGTGGTGTAGCCTTCAGGGCTGTCTGTTGAAGTCCTTTGGTGGTGTAGCCTACTGGGCTGTCTGTTGAAGTCCTTTGGTGGTGTAGCCTACAGGGCTGTCTGTTGACGTCGTTTGGTGGTGTAGCCTACAGGGCTGTCTGTTGAAGTCCTTTGATGGTGTAGCCTACAGGGCTGTCTGTTGACGTCATTTGGTGGTGTAGCCTACAGGGCTGTCTGTTGAAGTCCTTTGGTGGTGTAGCCTACAGGGCTGTCTGTTGACGTCCTTTGGTGGTGTAGCCTACAGGGATGTCTGTTGAAGTCCTTTGGTGGTGTAGCCTACAGGGCTGTCTGTTGACGTCCTTTGGTGGTGTAGCCTACAGGGCTGCCTGTTCAGCGGAATTATATAAGGGACACCGTCTATTAGTCCCGCTACCAAAAGGAAGCCTTGCTTAATTGACAGTTCAAGACTCTCAATGGTAATGACTTGCTTTATCCTCTGTTTAAGGAGTCAAAAATAAAGAGTTACGTTTTGTTTTTTGTTGCCCTGCCGTCAGGAAAATTTGGGATAAATTCATTAAACACAGATATAATTTTAGCCTTCCTTGCTCAAAATGTTCATAAAAATTGTCATTGTTTTATGACATTCAGGTTTTGAGCTTAAAACACCACCACCACTATCAGGTAGTATGCCTGTGACAATCATTAAAAATCATACTGCCACGCGCATTAAAAATTGACACTTAAAATTAACCTAAAAGTTAAGACTATCCAAAATGTGTACATGAAGTACTGCCCAGATGGTGTGCGAAGATGGCAAATGAAAGATATTCAGTGATAACTGGAGGAACAGGGCATGTTCCAATTTCGCGACCAACAACAACTTCAGACTGGAAATCGTGGTAAGCTGTGAAAAAATAAGAAGGTTAGGTGGTGTGACAAAACCAGTAAAATTATAGTAATATATATATATATATATATATATATATATATTTTTTTTTTTTTTCCCCGTAGATTTTAATTCGAACTGGTGTGGAAATTTCGTGGTGGACCAACAACAACTTCAGACTGGAAATCATGGTAAGCTGTGAAAAAATAAGAAGGTTAGGTAGTGTGACAAAACCAGTAAAATTATAGTAATATATATATATATATTACTATAATTTTTTTTTTTTTTTTTTCCCCCCTAGATTTTAATTCGAACTGGTGTGGAAATTTCGTGGTGGACAAAACACTTCTGTATCGGTGGTTCGTCGGAAATTTAGATGACTTGAGCAACACGCAGAATTTGCCATTGAAGAGGAAACATTGTAATGAGAGATTTATAGGAAAATCAGTTTTGATAAATGTAATGTGAAAACGTTCTTTGGCATCAAAATGACATACTGACTGAACGAAAATCGGAAACAAAAGCTTAATTTGAAACTTGTTTCCATTTGGGGAGATGCCTGTATTTTGTTGGTGGAATTAGGCCAGAAACTGGATACTTAAGAAAAGACAGAACTACACTTTTACATTCTTAAGTTTATGTACCCTGTCTACATGAAAAATTGTATTGTATAACATTCAACTGACCGACCTGAATTTAAGATACATGGTACCATTGGGGAGCCGGAATAGCTCAGTTGGTAGAGCGCCTGACTCGTAATCTTGGTGATCCTGGGGTTGCGGGTTCGAATCTCCGCCGGGGCGTTTCGGTACAGGGGGATTTTTTCCCTCGGAGTTAACATTAGTTCTGACTCCATTTCCCATACAGTCCTTCGAATGAGACTA
>CM065725.1:140000-142500 GCA_033310375.1 Conus canariensis | reverse complement strand
TCACATGCACCATAACTTTCGAGACAGATTAACCCTTTCTGACTGTATGTGTGTGGGCGGGGAAGGTGGAGCACGGGAAAGCAGGAGAACAGCGCATTCAGATAAGCAGTGGAGATGACAATTTTTGTGTCGGTCGGAATTTCAAACTGTGAACGCGATACGTCACTCCTGGGTCAACCAGGCACCATGTTATTTTGGGTGTAGGATGTCTGTTTATAACTGGCACCATGTTTTTTTTCGGTGTAGGATATCCGTTCATATCCGGCACCTTATTATCTTTGACTTATGATATCCGTTTATAGCATGCACCATGTTATTTTGGGTACAGGATATCAGTACAAATTTGGCACCATGTTATTTTGGGTATAGGATATCAGTACATATCTGGCACCATGCTGTTTTGAGTGTAGGATGTCCGTTCATATCTGGCACCATGTTATCTTTGGTGTAGGATATCCGTTTATATCTAGCACCGTGTTATTTTCGGTGTATGATATCTTTTCGTATCTAGCACCATGTTTGTATCTGGCATTGCGTTATCTTCGGTTTAGAATATTCGTTCATCTCTCGTACCATGTTGTCTTCGGTGTAGGATATCCGTTCATCGCTCGCACTATGTTATTTTTAGTGTAGGATATCCGTTCGTATCTGACATCATATTATTTTCGGTGCAGGATTTCTGTTCACATTTGGCACCATGTTACTTTCAGCGTCACATGTAGGCTATCCAGCACACAGAGCACAATGTTTCCATCGCCGTAAAGTGTGCTCTGGTATCCATGGCTTTTTTGCCGTAAAGTGTGCACTGGTATCCATGGCTTTTTTGCCGTAAAGTGTGCACTAGTATCCATGGCTTTTTTGCCGTAAAGTGAGCATTGGTATCCATGGCTTTTTGCCGTAAAAGGAAGGCTGCAATGCATTTCTTGCGACATGTTACTTGATCTGTGATGTGTAGGATATCCGTGCGCACGTGGCATCATGTTACTATCACCGTAAGATGTGTGATACCCATTTAACCCCTGGCATTGTTACTTTCCCTGTAAGATGTTGAATACCTGAAGCACGCCCGGCGCTGTGTTACTTTCACCGTAAAGTGTAGGATATTCGGTGCACGCCCGACACTATGTTACTTTCGCCGTAAAATGTAGGATATTCGGTGCACGCCCAACACTATGTTACTTTGCCGTAAAGTGTAGGATATTCGGTGCACGCCCAACACTGTGTTACTTTCACTGTAAAGTGTAGGATATTCGGTGCACGCCTGGCACTATGTTACTTTCGCCGTAAAGTGTAGGATATTCGGTGCACGCCCAACACTATTTTACTTTCGCCGTAAAGTGTAGGATATTCTGTGCACACCTGACACTGTGTTACTTTCGCCGTAAAGTTTAGGATATTCGGTGCACGCCCAACACTGTGTTACTTTCGCTGTAAAGTGTAGGATATTCGGTGCACGCCTGACATTATGTTACTTTCGCCGTAAAGTGTAGGATATTCGGTGCACGCCTGGCACTATGTTACTTTCGCTGTACGATACTCGGTGCGCGCCTTTCTTTCTTTCATAGATCTGTTCTTTCTTTGCATGCAAACAAGACAAATCAAAAAGTAGATTTTCTCAATGGGTGAGAATCTGGGTGTATGGGTTGGCCAAACTCTGGTTTCAACAACTCTCCTCACCTTGCATTAGTCGCACCTTCCACGTCGAGCACAGAAGAATCGGTTCCTTCCGTTCCTGTGTTAATGAAGAAGCTGTCTCTACTATTCTGCGCTCCTTTGTCAATTGTACACAGATAACGGTTTTTATTTTTCTAGTCCTGGGGATCTAGCCTCAATAAAATCCAGAACTGTGCTGCGTGACTTGCTTCCATTGCACCTGTGTCTGTTGTTCGCCTTTGCCGGTCGCACGTTGACCAAAGGATATTTTCCAGTCTCCCTCTTCTGACGTTTAAGTCGCTTGAAGGCCAGGCTCCAGCCTGTCACTCTGAACCCTTCAGTCCGTCCACACCTCTTCACCTTCGTTCTGCTGCTGACATCCATATCTACAGATTCCCTTCTTTTAGGTCAGGCCAAAACCATACGGCCAACGTTCTTCTTTCTGACAACTGCATGTAAAGACTTCCTTCTTTTACGCCTAACTCCTAGGGCCAACGTTTTCCTTTCATACTGGGGTCCCTCCATCTGTAACCAGCTCCCCTTCTCTGTTCGCCAAGCAGACCTGACCACAAGTGTTAACACTTTCTTAAAATTGTTTCTTCGAAGAAGTGTTCTGACCCTTACCCATTACTCTTTTATTTAGTCTGTGACTTCCCTGACTGTTAGGCATGGACTCTGTGTGTGGTGTGTGTGTGTGTGTGTGTGTGTGTGTGTGTGTGTGTGTGTGTGAGAAAGAGAGAGAGAGAGAGTGGAGTGAGTGTATGTGCGCGCGCGCGCGTGTGTGTATGTGTGTGTGTGTGTGTGTGTGTGTGAGAGAGAGAGAGAGAGAGAGAAAGAGAGAGAGAGA
>CM065725.1:120000-132500 GCA_033310375.1 Conus canariensis | reverse complement strand
AACTGAAATTCATCACACACACACACACACACACACACACACACACACACACACACACACACACACACACACACACAGAGTGTCCTGACCGTTTTCTCCGTTATACGTTCTACGTGCTATGTTGACTACTTGCCAGACATTTTTGCTCTAGGGTTAACTTCCCTTTAGCTCCCAGCACTATAGGTCAACAAACAGGCTGCCACATAGGTACCCCCTGATTCACCGTTTAGCTCCCCGTACTATAGGTCAACAAACAGGCTGCCATATAGGTACCTCCTGATTCACCGTTTAGCTCCCAGTACTATAGGTCAACAAACAGGCTGCCATACAGGTGCCCCCTGATTCACCGTGTCCTGTCTGGAGGCAGTCAACACCGTATGCTTTTCTTTTCTTTTACAGTGACCAAGTTTTTGCATCTGGTTGAGTTAGCCTGTGTTTCTGAGTTCTCCAGGCTGTATGTTGTTCGCACATTCTGAGTGTAACCAAAATTGCAGCTCAAAGTTATTTTGTGGCCGTTCTGTGAAACACTTTGCTTGTGATACCACTCATAGTATTCAACAGTGCATCTTTGCTGCGATTTATTTTTGTGATACCACTGGTAGTATCTAACAATATTTCGTCGCTGAGATTTCTTGCGCATCCGTCAAACTAGCATTAAAGCTGATTCAGTATAGAAGTGACACCCATGCCAGGTTCGGTGTGAGGTCATGTTCAGGTTGAGTATCAACACTCACCAAGGTGATAGGGCAGACGTCAACACTCACCAAGGTGGTAGGGCAGACGTCAACACTCACCAAGGTGGTAGGGCAGACGTCGACACTCACCAAAGTGGTAGGGCAGACGTGAACACTCACCAAGGTGGTAGGGCAGACGTCAGCACTCACCAAGGTGGTAGGCAGACGTCAACACTCACCAAGGTGGTAGGGCAAACGTGATAACAGCAACAGGAAGGCCGGTTGGAGGGGTGGGGTGGGTGGGGTGGGGGATGGAGGGGAAGAGAGGGATGGCAGAGGGTTTGTGAAAGACTACACCGATACCATCAGAACATCAATACATCAATATGTGCATTCGTCTTACAACGGCCTGGGTGCTTTAGCCTGAGCTTATCATGATGGGTATGGGTGTTAATGGGAAAGGGTGGAGGTGGAGTTCCTGAAGCCACTATGTTGAATCCCGTTGATTACAGAAATCTTGGTTGTTTTTTTTTAATGTTGATCTATTCGTCTTTTGATTCTCAGTCTGGCGACTCGATATTTACTGATTATGTTTTATTAATGCTTACGGCCCTGATATCGTTTACGTCTGATTCCTCAAAATACACAGCTCAGATAGATGCCGCTTGTGACTCTATAAATATCCCACTTTTCCCCCAATTCCTATACACAGAGGATTTTCTGATGTTCATTACAACACCTTTTTTTTTTTACTTCCTTTCATGTGCTTCTCACTTGCATTCTTTCACAACAGGGCGTTGTACTTTTCAGTCCAGTTTATTCTCCCCTTCCTACTTTTCAGGTTTACTCCTTGATGTTCTCCAGAGACCCATCACTTTCTGGTATCAACATGTTGTGCACATACTGAGAGGGTCGGACAAACCACCGCCTGTTTTCATCTTCGTCCAGTGGCAATTATCATTTTTCCACTGCAGCTGTCTTCTTTTGAAATTTCATGGATTTGAACCTGAGGCCCTTCACCCTCCCCCCCTCCTTCCCTCCAAACTTTAATTCTTTAGTTCTTCCATCACCGCCCATACCCGCTGTTGTACTTTATTCATGTTCCATATTCCCAGTTCTCTTTATGTCATATTTGGTCTTTTCCAAACACATCAACCTTTGAAGTCCTGCAGTCTCCCCTGCCTTTCATTCTTCTCTGCTGCAAACAGATCCTTTCGTACACTGCTGGCCTTGTAGTCTGCATTGCTACGCTCGTATGACAGTCATTGCCATCGTTATCCCTTTACTTTTCTTTGAGCGATATTGAACAATAGGATGGACGTACCATAATGAATTCCATCTAGTTCTTCCTTTCCTATCCCGCCCGTCATAATCATTCTTATGTTCTTCTCCCATCCAGCATTCATCAGTCTCACGTTGTCTTCTCACATCTATTGATCTTCGTTCTTCTTTTCTTCACTTGTCCATCATTCATCCTTCTCACGTTCCCCAGTTACCGTTCCGTCTCTATGTGACCATTCTTATGTTCTCTTCTTCTCATCTTGTTCTTCATTTACTATTCCCACGTTGTCTTCTTCTCATCTTGTTCTTCATTTACCATTCCCATGTTCTCTTCTCATCTTGTTCTTCATTTACTATTGTCATGTTCTCTTCTTCTCATCTTGTTCTTCATTTGCTATTGTCATGTTCTGCCCCCGGCCTACACTCAGCATTTTTATGTCCTCTTTGTTTCATTGTGTAAACCATTCATTATTATCACACTCCCGTCATCTCAGTTTGTCTCATTCTGTGCTGATTGTACCCACTACTACTCTGTCACTGTCCTGTTTTCATCATTCTGTGCTGATTGTGCCCACTACTACTCTGTGGCTGTCCTGTTTTCATCATTCTGTGCTGATTGTGCCCACTACTGCTCTGTGGTTGTCCTGTTTTCATCATTCTGTGCTGATTGTGCCCACTACTACTCTGTGGTTGTTCTGTTTTCATCATTTTGTGCTGATTGTGCCCACTAATACTCTGTCACTGTCCTGTTTTCATCATTCTGTGCTGATAATGCCCACTACTACTCTGTCACTATCCTGTTTTCATCATTCTGTGCTGATTGTGCCCACTGCTACTCTGTGGCTAACCTGTTTCCATCGTTCTGTGCTGATTGTGCCCACTACTACTCCGTGGCTATCCTGTTTTCACCATTCTGTGCTGATTGTGCCCACTACTACTCTGTCACTGTCCTGTTTTCATCATTCTGTGCTGATTGTGCCCACTGCTACTCTGTGGCTATCCTGTTTTCATCATTCTGTGCTGATTGTGCCCACTACTACTCTGTGGTTGTTCTGTTTTCATCATTCTGTGCTGATTGTGCCCACTACTATTCTGTGGTTGTCCTGTTTTCATCATTCTGTGCTGATTGTGCCCACTACTACTCTGTGGCTGTCCTGTTTTCATCATTCTGTGCTGATTGTGCCCACTACTACTCTGTGGTTGTTCTGTTTTCATCATTCTGTGCTGATTGTGCCCACTAATACTCTGTCACTGTCCTGTGTTCATCATTCTGTGCTGATTATGCCCACTACTACTCTGTCACTATCCTGTTTTCATCATTCTGTGCTGATTGTGCCCACTGCTACTCTGTGGCTAACCTGTTTCCATCGTTCTGTGCTGATTGTGCCCACTACTACTCCGTGGCTATCCTGTTTTCACCATTCTGTGCTGATTGTGCCCACTAATACTCTGTCACTGTCCTGTTTTCACCATTCTGTGCTGATTGTGCCCACTACTACTCTGTCACTGTCCTGTTTTCATCATTCTGTGCTGATTGTGCCCACTACTACTCTGTGGCTATCCTGTTTTCATCATTCTGTGCTGATTGTGCCCATTACTACTCTGTGGTTGTCCTGTTTTCATCATTCTGTGCTGATTGTGCCCACTACTATTCTGTGGTTGTCCTGTTTTCATCATTCTGTGCTGACTGTGCCCACTACTACTCTGTGGCTGTCCTGTTTTCATCATTCTGTGCTGATTGTGCCCACTACTACTCTGTGGTTGTTCTGTTTTCATCATTCTGTGCTGATTGTGCCCACTAATACTCTGTCACTGTCCTGTTTTCATCATTCTGTGCTGATAATGCCCACTACTACTCTGTCACTATCCTGTTTTCATCATTCTGTGCTGATTGTGCCCACTGCTACTCTGTGGCTAACCTGCTTCCATCGTTCTGTGCTGATTGTGCCCACTACTACTCCGTGGCTATCCTGTTTTCACCATTCTGTGCTGATTGTGCCCACTAATACTCTGTCACTGTCCTGTTTTCATCATTCTGTGCTGATTGTACCCACTACTGCTCTGTGGCTATCCTGTTTTCATCATTCTGTGCTGATTGTGCCCACTGCTACTCTGTGGTTGTCCTGTTTTCATCATTCTGTGCTGATTGTGCCCACTACTACTCTGTGGTTGTCTTGTTTTCATCATTCTGTGCTGATTGTGCCCACTACTACTCTGTGGCTGTCCTGTTTTCATCATTCTGTGCTGATTGTGCCCACTACTACTCTGTGGTTGTCTTGTTTTCATCATTCTGTGCTGATTGTGCCCACTACTACTCTGTGGCTGTCCTGTTTTAACCATTCTGTGCTGATTGTGCCCACTTCTACTCTGTCACTGTCCTGTTTTCATCATTCTGTGCTGATTGTGCCCACTACTACTCTGTGGTTGTCTTGTTTTCATCATTCTGTGCTGATTGTGCCCACTACTACTCTGTGGCTGTCCTGTTTTAACCATTCTGTGCTGATTGTGCCCACTTCTACTCTGTCACTGTCCTGTTTTCATCGTTCTCACGCTCTTGTCTTTCCTTCACTGTCCTCATCCCTCTTTCATTCATCGGCGTCGCACCAGCCTTCCATCTATTATTCATCTTTACTGCATTCTTCTTCCCCTCCCCCCCCCCCCTCTCCCCTTTCGTCCAACATTCGTCATGTTCTCAGTTTTCTCCCGTCAATCATTCAAAATGATTGCGTTTCACTCCCCCCCTCCCCCTACACACACACACACACGTTCCCGGAGGCCAACATTCATCATTCTTCCCTTTTTCCCCAGTCCAACATTCATCATTCTTCCCTTTATCCCCAGTCCAACATTCATCATTCTTCCCTTTTTCCCCAGTCCAACATTCATCATTCTTCCCTTTTTCCCCAGTCCAACATTCATCATTCTTCCCTTTTTCCCCAGTCCAACATTTATCATTCTTCCCTTTTTCCCCCAGTCCAACATTTATCATTCTTCCCTGTTTCCCCAGTCAAACATTCATCAGTCTTTTCCCCCAGTGCAGTATTCCTTTATTCATCCTGTTCACTTTTTCGTGCAGTCCAATTTTCGTAATTCTTACATTTTCCTCTGTCCATCTTTATTCATTGCCACGTCCACATACCACCCCCATCCCCTCCATCCCCTGTTCATCATTCATATTTCCCCTGCTCAAACCATCATTCTCATATTTCCCTCACCTCATCATTCATCATTCTTATATTTCCCCCTCTCAACATTCATCGTTCTGACATTTCCCCGGTCCAGTATTCATCATTTTCAAGTTTTCTGTCGGTCCTACATTCATCCTTAAACAGTTTTCCGCCACTCCAAAATGTTTTATTTTCACGTTTCCTTCATCCAACATTCATCATTCTCAAGTTTGCCTTGGTCCATTCATAATTTTCACCCTTTCCCCCCATCCGACATTCATCATTTTCACCATTTCCTCAATCATTCATTCATTATTCTTACAATTCTCTTGGTTAAACATTCATTATTCTCACGTTTTTCCCCGACCAACATTCATCATTCTCACGTTCCTCCCTCTCCATAATGCTTAATTCTCATGTTCTTCCTGTCCGATTTTCATCATTAACGTTCCCGCAAACCCAACATTCATCATCATCACGTTTCCCTTCGTCCAACATTCATCATTGTCGCGTCATTCTCTTCAACATGTTCGTCATTCACCATTCCCACTTTTTCTTCTCAATTTCTTTCTGTCATTCATCATTCTCCGGTTCTTCTTTTCTGATCATGTCCAGCATTCGTTTTTCTCCCGTCCCCTTCTCATTCCATTCATCATTGGATCATTCTGATGATGTCCGATTTTCAAGTATTCCATGATTCCCACGTTCTTCCCTCTTATCTCCCTTCATTCACCCAGTTTCCCATTCATCATTCTCACCTTCTCCTTTTCTCTGTTTACAAACACTCCTCATTCCCTTGTTTCCTTTGTTTTCTGCTGGCCATCACTGCACCATTTCGAGGCTGTCCAGTGTTCATTCATCCATTGGTCTCACACTCCTCTCTTCTTTTCCTTCTTATCCCGTCCTTCGTTGTTCTCATTTTATTTTCACATCCACAGTTCTGTTCGTCACCTTTCATACATCATTTATCATTCTCACATTCTTCTTTTCACCTCTCGTCTATAGATATCATTTTCTCTTTTCAGCCCACCCATCATTCATGATTCTGACGCTTTAATCGTCTCAATCATTATTCGTCTCATGTTCTCCTTTCGTCCATTCTTGTGTCATTTCGCGTTTGCCTGTTTTCTTCCAATCAGCGTCATATGCGCCATCCTCAGTTTCTTGCCATCTCATCCGAACTGCCCTTCGTCACTCACACGTTAGTCTCCCATTACTTTTTCACATTAGTCTCCCATCTCTCTTTTATCATTGTCACGTTCTCCTTTTCTCCTGTCTTGCACCATTCTTTAGTTTTTCTACCGCCCGTTTTTCACCCCTTTTCCTTCCCCTGTTGTCTCTCTGTCGTCTTTCTCGCGCTCTTTTCTCACTCCCTTCATATTTATCGTGTTCTAGTTACGTCAATCGTTCACCATGTTCTGATTCTTGTCATTTAGTCATAACCTTCACGGTTTCTTGTTCTCATTGTGTCTGCATTCATGTTCCTTCTTTCTTTCCTTCCTTCATCCTATCTACGTTCTCCCGATCTTGGCCTTCATAATCATCCTTTCTGTTAACGTCTTCTCGTTGTTCTAATCCCATCTGTCATTCGCTACTTCTGGTCCTATCCATCGCTGAAATGTCTCGCGTTCTTCCCCCGTCCTTACACATCAGTTTCACGTTCCTCTCTATTCATCTCGTCTATTTCGCGTTTTTATCTCCTCACTGCGTCCATCTGTCATCATTCTGGTCATCACTTCATCTATTTCTTCCTTTATTGAATCATTCTGACAATATTTTACTTTTATGCAGTCCATCAATTTGACGCTCTTTTCTTTCTTCCTCTTTCCTTGTCCTGTCCCCTGTTCTTCATTTTCACCTTTTCTTCTTTTCACCTGGTGGAAAATGTGTCGTTCTCTTGTGTCATTTTCCCCAAGTTTGTCCATCACTGAATCGTTCTCACGCTGTTTTACTTTCATGTAATCTATCATTATGCTGCTCTCGCCTTTTCCGTCTCATAAACCCTTCTTTTGTCAGTCACATGCTACTGTCCTGTACACCGTGCGTCATTTTCACATTCTTCTCTTCGTCTCTCCTTCATGGATATAATGTCATCTCATCTCACCTACCATTTATAATTGTCTGTAATTCATCATTCACGTTAAGCCTTTCATACTTCCTTCAGTATTCTTACTTTCCGTTTTTATCCCGCCCATTATACGTTATTCTTACGTTTTATTATCTCGTCCGGACAATTTTTCATCATTCTCTTGTTCTTCTCCCATCCCACTTTCTTCTCCCATTTCCATCATTTATTCATCATTTTCCCTTTTCTGTTCATTCCCACATTGTCTTCACGTCCCTTCATCATTCTGTATTCTCACTCTCTAGTTCCATCAGTCATTTAGTGTGTTCACATTCTCTTCCAGTCAGTCATTTTCACCTTCCTCTGACATCAGTCAGCCATGGCTTCACGTTCTTCACCAGTCAGTTCTTCATCACTTTCACGTTCTTCACCAGTCAGTTCTTCATCACTTTCACGTTCTTCACCACTCAGTTCTTCATCACTTTCACGTTCTTCACCACTCAGTTCTTCATCGTTTTGACGTTCTTCACCACTCTGTTCTTCATCACTTTCACGTTCTTGACCACTCAGTTCTTCATCACTTTCACGTTCTTCACCAGTCAGTTCTTCATCACTTTCACGTTCTTCACCAGTCAGTTCTTCATCGTTTTCACGTTCTTCACCAGTCTGTTCTTCATCACTTTCATGTTCTTCACCAGTCAGTTCTTCATCACTTTCACGTTCTTCACCACTCAGTTCTTCATCACTTTCACGTTCTTCACCAGTCAGTTCTTCATCGTTTTCATGTTCTTCACCACTCAGTTCTCACCACTTTCACGTTCTTCACCAGTCAGTTCTTCATCACTTTCACGTTCTTCACCACTCAGTTCTTCATCACTTTCACGTTCTTCACCACTCAGTTCTTCATCACTTTCACGTTCTTGACCAGTCAGTTCTTCATCACTTTCACGTTCTTGACCAATCAGTTCTTCATCACTTTCACGTTCTTCACCAGTCAGTTCTTCATCACTTGCACATTCTTCACCACTCAGTTCTTCATCACTTTCACATTCTTCACCACTCAGTTCTTCATCACTTTCACGTTCTTCACCAGTCAGTTCTTCATCGTTTTCACGTTCTTCACCAGTCAGTTCTTCATCACTTTCACGTTCTTAACCAGTCAGTTCTTCATCACTTTCACCTTCTTCACCACTCAGTTCTTCATCACTTTCACCTTCTTCACCACTCAGTTCTTCATCACTTTCACATTCTTCGCCACTGAGTTCTTCATCACTTTCCACGTTCTTCACCAGTCAGTTCTTCATCGTTTTCACGTTCTTCACCAGTCAGTTCTTCATCACTTTCACGTTCTTAATCAGTCTGTTCTTCATCACTTTCACGTTCTTCACCAGTCAGTTCTTGATCACTTTCACGTTCTTCACCAGTCAGTTCTTCATCACTTTCACATTCTTCACCACTCAGTTCTTCATCACTTTCACGTTCTTCTTAGTCAGTTCTTCATCGTTTTGACGTTTTTCACCAGTCAGTTCTTCGTCACTTTCACATTCTTCACCACTCAGTTCTTCATCGTTTTCACGTTCTTCTTAGTCAGTTCTTCATCGTTTTGACGTTCTTCATCACTCAGTTCTTCATGGTTTTCACGTTCTTCTCAGTCAGTTTTTCATCACTTTCACGTTCTTCTGTTATCAATCATTCATCATTTTCACGTTCTTCTATCATCTATCATTCATCATTTTCACGTTCTATAATCAACCATTCATCAATTTCACATTCTTCTATCATCTATCATTCATCATTTTCAAGTTCTGTCATCAGTCATTCATCATTTTCACGTTTTTCTATCATCAATCATTCATCATTTTCACGTTCTTCTATCATCAATCATTCATCAGTTTCACGTTCTTCTATCATCAATCGTTCATCATTTTCACGTTCTTCTATCATCAATAATTCATCATTTTCACGTTCTTCTATCATCAAGCATTCATCATTTTCACGTTCTTCTATCATCAAGCATTCATCATTTTCACGTTCTTCTATCATCATCATTCATCATTTTCGCGTTCTTCTATCATCAATCATTCATCATTTTCGCGTTCTTCTATCATCAATCATTCATCAATTCGCGTTCTTCTATCATCAATCATTCTTCCTTTTCACGCTCATCTCCCTTCAGTTATTCATTATTTTCACGTTCTTCTCTTTTTGTTATTTATCAGTTTCACGTTAAATCATAGCAACAGGGTTGTTCCTAAAATCAGAATTGTATCATTTTCTGACTTTCGTCATTTTGAAACATCCTAATCCAAAAATATGCACAACGTGTGAAAAATATAAAAGAAATTAAGCGTAATTATAAACTACCGTTGTAGTCTGTTGAATTAGGAAGAATTGTTGTCATGAGATTTTTTTGACAAAGCACAGGCGTTTGAAAGACATTCTTGGAGAACAATCTATCGTCAAGCCATACTTCTCATATGAATAGCTTAAGAGGGAAAGATGAGACTGTATCTAATAAAAACAAACTCTTCTATTACATACAAGGAATCTAATAAATATTTGAAATCTTTCTTTTCGCGTAACATATTCCTGGAATTTTAATTGTTGCTAGAAAATACCAGAAGATCGTTTAAAAACCTTCTGGTGGGAAAAAAATAGCCACAATACATCAAGCCCGTTAAAGGAAAAGGTTGATGCACGTAAGATAATAAGCTTAAAGGAAAAAAAGTTAACAAAACTTTTTTTCTACTTAATGAAGTCCAGTCACTTCAAAATCATGCTACAAGACTCGGCCAAGAGCAAATGGTGATGTGCCAGTGAGCTGCTTAACACTCTGTATTGGCTTCCACTGAGATGGCGCTGGCGAGCGCGTGCGCGCGCGCGCGCGCGGTGTGTGTGTGTGCGCGCGCGCGCGCGCGTGTGTGTGTGTGTGTGCTTGTGTGTGTGTGTGTGTGTGTGTGCGCGCGCGCGCGCGAAGCGGTATGCGCGCATGTGCGTGTGTATGTGTGTGCGTATGCGTATGTGTGTGTGTGTGTGTGTGTGCGCGCGCGCGCGTGCGTGCGTGCGTGCGTGTGTGTGTGTGTGTACGCGCGCACGCGCGCACGGTTATATATGTATATATGTGCGGACGCTTGCGCGTGTGTGCTTGTGTTCGCGCGCGTGTTGCGTTTTGTGTGTGTCTGTGTGTGAGATGTGTTTTGGGTGTGAGCGCCCATGGATGTATAACTACAATGTTAATGTGCGCGCGCGCATAGTTGTGTGCGTGTGTGTGTACGTGCGCAAGCGCTTGTGTGTGTGTGTGTGTGTGTGTGTGTGTGTGTGTGTGTGTGTGTGTGTATAAACAATCAAAGTAGATAAAATCCAAACAAACAAGATTAAAATTTCCCAAATTTTCGGCTTTATTTGCCTTCGTCAGGGGGTACAGACTGTGACAGTAAAAAGCTCGCATTCTCCGCCCTCAGTCCCTGAACACGAATCACGAATGTATGCAGTAGGATAAAGGCACCTTAATGAAAAATGTTTTAACTTTAAAATAAAACGTTGAGTATAAAACATTCCATCAATATGAAACATAAAATTAGGATAGGGGTGAGGGGGCCAAAGGCTGCGGAATGACAATAGGTTGACCATAATTTTGATTGCCACCACAGACCACGATCTGGACATATGCAATGTGAGAGAGCGAGAGAGAGAGAGAGAGAGAGAGAGAGCATGGGGGGGGGGGGGGGAGATTCCACGTTCGGAGAAGCAGCAAAAGAAAAACTTCCACCAGGTGCCTGTTTCATGGGGGATGAAGAAAAGGAGACCACGCACGAGAACCATATATATACACTACTCAAAACAATTGAAGTACCACTTAGGAAAACTGCTGTCATTCGAAAGAAAACAAAGCTGAACATAATTTAATGATTGAATATTTTATTTTTATTATTCCTCAATCCATTCAAATTTATTCAAACACCGTGACAAAAAATTATCTTTGTTTTACACTTGATTAAAGAGGCATACCCCCAAAATGAAAAGTAACAAGAGTCTATGGTAGATGTCATGATGTTAATAACGGGTATGACCACCGTTCGCGTTCAAACAAGCGTCACATCGACGTCTCATGGAGTGCACCAGGCGGCGGAGAGTGTCCTGGGGGATCGCCTGCCACTCCTGCTCCAGCAACTGAAACAGCTGGTCCACGGTGTCTGCTGGAGGGTTGTGGGCCCGCACTCGCCTCCCCAGCACGTCCCACAGATGCTCTATGGGGTTCAAATCTGGTGACCTGGCAGGCCAGTCCATTCTTGTCACCTGCTGCCCTTGTAGGAACCGATTCACGATGGCGGCGCGGTGGCACGGCGCGTTGTCGTCCTGGAACTGGGCGCCCTGGCCAACTGCCCTCAGGGCGGGCATCACAAGGGGGCGGATGATGGTGTCGCGGTAGGTGGCACCGGTCAGGCGGCCTTCAACACGGTGTAGGGGGGTCCTGTGACGTAGGCTGAACCCGCCCCACACCATCACGGACCCACCTCCATAGCGGTCATGCTCCCTGACGGCAGCGTCAACGTAGCGTTCTCCAGGACGTCGCCAGACGCGAACCCGCCCGTCGTTGAACCTGAGGGTGAACCTTGACTCGTCTGTGAAGAGTACTGTTGCCCATTCAGCTCTTGTCCACCTTCTATGACATGCTGCCCAGGCCCGACGATGAGCTCGATGCGCTGGGGTCAGTATTGATCTCACTGCTGGGGACCTTGACCTCAAGTTGGCGTCGTGGAGCCGGTTCCGAACTGTCTGGGTACTGACGTTGACGTTGCTGGCTTGTCGTAGCTGGTCTCGGAGTACTGTGGCACTGGCTGAACGGTCTCTCAGACAAGCGATAACAATGAACCGATCCTGCTGTCTGGAGGTGCTTCTCGTCCGTCCACGTCCCTGCTGTTCTTCAACACTTCCAGTGTTAAGCCAACGGTCTCTGAGCCTCAGAATGACTGGGTGACTCACTCCAAGCCGTCGACCAATCTCCCTCAAGCCAATACCTTCTTGGTACCATGCTATCGCTCTTCCTCTGTCGGTGTTGCTTAGTCGTTGTCTCGCAGGCTTGGTTAAATCTTCCTAAATTTCGCGACTTTTTATACCCGTCAAATGTGCTAACTGATTGCAATTCTGCTCAGAAAAGACCTTGCTTTCACGTGCATCACATTTTTTTTTCTTGCTGTGTCTGTGTCAAAATCTGGGAGCGACACAAGTTCGATAATTTCTCGGGATTTTTTTGCCTCAGATGCGACGCGGTAGATAACTGCTGACCGACTTTAACACAACAAAAATGCACGA
>CM065725.1:87500-115000 GCA_033310375.1 Conus canariensis | reverse complement strand
TGTACCCTTCACTGTGTCATCATTGATTCTGTTGTGTGTGTCCTTCACTGTGTCATTATTGATTCTGTTGTGTGTACCCTTCACCGTGTCATTATTGATTCTGTTGTGTGTGCCCTTCACTGTGTCATTATCGATTCTGTTTTGTGTGTGTACCCTTCACTGTGTCATTATTGATTCTGTTGTGTGTACCCTTCACTGTGTCATTATTGATTCTGGTGTGTGTGTGCTCTTCACTGTGTCATTATTGATGCTGTTGTGTGTGTGGCCTTCACTGTGTCGTCATTGATTCTGTTGTGTGTGCCCTTCACTTTGTCGTTATTGATTCTGTTGTGTGCCCTTCACTGTGTCATTATTGATTCTGTTGTGTGTGCCCTTCACTGTGTCATTATTGATTCTGTTATGTATGTACCCTTCACTGTGTCATTGATTCTGTTGTGTGTGCCCTTCACTGTGTCATTGTTGATTCTGTTGTGTGTGTACCCTTCACTGTGTCATTATTGATTCTGTTGTGTGTGCGTACCCTTCACTGTGTCATTATTGATTCTGTTGTGTGCCCTTCACTGTGCCATTATTGATTCTGTTGTGTGTACCCTTCACTGTGTCATTATTGATTCTGTTGTGTGTGTGTACCCTTCACTGTGTCATTATTGATTCTGTTGTGTGTGCCCTTCACTGTGGCATTATTGATTCTGGTGTGTGTGTGCCTTTCACTGTGTCATTATTGATTCTGTTGTTTGTACCCTTCACTGTGTCATTATTGATTCTGTTGTGTGTGCTACTCCAACTTATGACTTACCCAAGGTACCATCAAAAGACACATATATAGTATAATATTTTGACGATTTTTTTTCATCTAGACAAATGCAAACCTGAGAAAAGGAGGGTAATAAATCATGCTCAAAATATTTATCAATTAGAGTTAAAACATTAAACGTGTACATGGAATGATACGGCTTGCACATTCAGGGAGAAAAAAAAACCTCAGAAGTCTTTTTTAACGTGGAGAATCCGACATCATTACTACAACATCAAGTATAACATGGCTTTACAACATTCAATAAATAGAGGTTTTTGGATGCTAACTTGACTAGAAATATGCATTGGCAATTTCATACTGAAATTGGATAATAACAGCAGGAAAAAAGTAGAAAAAAATCACAGCAATTGATACTTAACCATAAGATCAAGATACAAACAAAAACAATAAAACCTCTATTACCACAGTCACCAGCCTTGTCCGATCAAAATTGATGTATGAACAAGAAGTTTATTTTTTTATCCTGCACAGCTTGTTGAATAAAATACAATCTACAGACAGTAGAGCTGTTTAATTAGCTCTTCACTGTCCGGTACATACAAATATATTGAATTCATACCATGAAGCAGGCTTACTATCTTTTTAGAATGAGGCAAGTTGTCAAAACCTAATCGTTTTTATTCCAATTTTTTTTTGTTTGTCTCGAATTCAGAAACAAACTATTCTTAGACCCCGACAACGAGTAACCGAAAAGAAAGACACACGCTGTCTCTCCCCAACTAGTTATAAATTATAGAAATGAATTATACAAAAAAATGCAATTTTTAAATGAATTATATGAAAAATGAAATTTTGTACATGAATTATACAAAAAGAAAATGCAATGCTGTTCTTTCATCTGTTTCATCGGGTCAAACAGTGTCGGTCATACATCACTAAGAGAGTCGACAAGTCAAAGTTGGTAATAATGATATTGTCCTAACGGCAGGTGAAAACATTCATATTTTATCATCTGAGAGAAAGAGAAAAATGTCAACATTTTTTTACTGAGACACAAGGACACATTAAAACCGTGTATCCAAATATTTTTTTTATCATTAATGTTAACAGTTGGCTCAGTCCTAGAATCATGCACACGTTTTGCATAAAAAAAATATTTTAAAATAACAATATATTCACTAATAGTATCACTAATATTTACCTTTTTCCTAGGTCCGTGTGAAGTCATTGGGGCATCGCACTGAAGAACTGTTCACCAGACTCCTCCAGTTCTGTCGGTTGTGTTCCGAGGCCTTGGTCTCTACAGATGTTTCCCTGTCCATTCTGCAATGTTGTCAGTCCATGTGTTTCTGTCTTCCCCTTGGTCTCTACAGATGTTTCCCTGTCCATTCTGCAATGTTGTCAGTCCATGTGTTTCTGTCTTCCCTTGGTCTCTACAGATGTTTCCCTGTCCATTCTGCAATGTTGTCAGTCCATGTGTTTCTGTCTTCCCCTTGGTCTCTACAGATGTTTCCCTGTCCATCTGCAATGTTGTCAGTCCATGTGTTTCTGTCTTCCCCTTGGTCTCTACAGATGTTTCCCTGTCCATTCTGCAATGTTGTCAGTCCATGTGTTTCTGTCTTCCCCTTGGTCTCTACAGATGTTTCCCTGTCCATTCTGCAATGTTGTCAGTCCATGTGTTTCTGTCTTCCCCTTGGTCTCTACAGATGTTTCCCTGTCCATTCTGCAATGTTGTCAGTCCATGTGTTTCTGTCTTCCCCTTGGTCTCTACAGATGTTTCCCTGTCCATTCTGCAATGTTGTCAGTCCATGTGTTTCTGTCTTCCCCTTGGTCTCTACAGATGTTTCCCTGTCCATTCTGCAATGTTATCAGTCCATGTGTTTCTGTCTTCCCCTTGGTCTCGCTCCTTCAACACTTTCCTGGATGATCATTTCAGCGGGGCTGTTGGATCCTCATGACAATGCCAGCTTAGTTTCTTGGCTTTGCTGGTGTCAGCAAATCTTCGTATGGCCCGACGTGCTTTTTGATGGTCTGGCGCACTTTGTTCAGTGGTGATGTAATCAGTTTATCTGATGTATCGTATTTTGCAATGACATCTTATTTCTATGATAGGGTTTTTCTACCAGGTCCATATCGCGCATACATATCAGAAATTGAAATACACCCGTGCATGCAGGAGCCAGATTTGTATTTCACATAGTTGTTCTTGTCTTACCGTACAAGGTTGAACTGGACGAACTGATTTCTTTGCTGCTCTTGAGAGTATAGTTGATTTAAATCCCTCATCGCTGAAAACAGAACCCAGATATCTGAACCGTTTAACAGTTCCTTGCTTCTATCCATGGTCATACCAGTACTGGAGGTGGTGTTGTGGCTGGCCATTAGCTTGGTGTTCTCGGTGTTGATGTCCAAACTATGTCTCATAGATCTTTCATCCAGTGTTTTAACGAGCTTAGTGAGTCCTTGTTCAGTGCCCGCCAGGCCATCAAAGTTATCTGCAAAGTGAAGGTTCCAGATAGTTCTTCTTGCAGTGCTGATTGTGTTGACTGATCTTCAAGTGGATCATTCATGATGCATTCCAGGACTACGTTGAAAAGTAGTGGAGAGTAAAGGGGCCCTTACTGATCCTAACTGACATGTGGACCACTTTCCAGTCGCGCCCTTTGTGAGCACTGCACTGGTCACTTTGGGGTATACCTGGCGGATGTTGTTGATTAACTTTGTCCCGATATCAGATTTCTTCATAACGGCCTACGTGCTGGGAGACTCTATCAAACACCTCTTTGAAGTCTAGGAAGACATGATAGAACTCCTGGTGCTGTTGGCGAAGAGTTAAAGATCTGTTCGATGATACTTCAGCCTTTCAGATACAGCGGTGTCTGTTTGCAACTGTAATCTATTCAGAATGATTTTGAACATTACGTTGCTTACATTGCTGAGAAAGAACTGGATAACAACGACACACCAAAAAGCCTTTACATCTGAGAAAAATTGACCAACGCAAATTAAAGTCAGTACCACTCAGGACAAAGACGTTCATTGTCACATGCAAAAGGAAAACATCATCAAAAGATAAAGGAACTTTGCTTTGAGCTCTACAACAAACAGAGCAAAGGAGATTTAGGCATCCTAACAGTTCAACATTCATCAAATGGAAAAGACTTTCCAACATGAGAGAGAGGGAGGGAGGGAGGGAGGGAGAGAGAGAGAGAGAGAGAGAGAGAGAGAGAGAGAGAGAGAGAGAATATTACGGAAATGATTACATTAACTTATGTCAGGTGTGCATTTAGAGTCAAAATTACATAGACTATTACATGATGGGAGTGACCTATACTTGCACACATACGCACGCACACACACACACACACACGCACGCACGCACGCACGCACGCACGCACGCACGCACGCACGCACACACACACACACACACACACACACACACACACACACACACACACACACACACACACGTTCGAATACAAACACATACCTGCGTTCGTTCGTGCACACACACGTATGCACACACACGCGCACGTGCACACCTTGTTTCCCTCCCTCCCTCCTCCCCCCTCTCTCTCTCTCTCTCTCTCTTTCTCAATCTCTCTTCCCTCACCTCTGTTTTCCTTACTCCCCCATCCTCCCCCTCTCCGCAACTTCCTTCCCCCTCTTTGTTTCATTCTTTGTAAACCCCTGTTTCTCACGTTTCCTTCTCACATAGTGCCTGTCCGTTTCATCCCCCTACAATCGTTTACGTTCTTTTCATTCTTTGCTGCACTACTAGTCACTCTTTTGTTTTCATTCTTCTTTCTTCATTCCTTTCTTTCGTACATTTGATTGTTCGTTTGTTGCTGTTGTATAAGTTTTTGTTTTTTGTTTTCCCGTGCGTTTGTTCGGTCGATCGGTCGCAAGCTCATTTGTTCATCCGTTCAATTGTCGTTCAGTCATTCGTTCGTTCAGTCGGTCATTCAGTCATTCGTTGGTACATTTGTTTGGTCGGTCGCTCGTTCAGCCATTCAGTCAGTCGTTCAGTCAGTCATTTATTCATTCGTTCAGTCGGTCGTTCAGTCATTCATTCGTTCATTCGGTCAGTCGGTCGTTTAGTCATTCTTTCGGTCAGTCGGTCGTTCAGTCACTCATTCGGTCAGTCGGTCGTTCAGACATTCATTCGGTCAGTCGGTCGTTCATTCATTCATTCATTCATTCATTCATTCATTCGATCAGTCGGTCATTCAGTCATTCATTCATTCATTTGGTCAGTCAATCGTTCATTCATTCATTCGATCAGTCGGTTGTTCATTCAGTCTTTCGGTCAGTCGATCGTTCAGCCATTTATTCGTTCATTCGGTCGTTCAGTAATTCTTTCGGTCAGTCGGTCATTCAGTTATTCTTTCGGTCAGTCGGTCGTTCAGTCATTCTTTCGGTCAGTCGGTCGTTCAGTCATTCATTCGGTCAGTCGGTCGTTCAGTCATTCTTTCGGTCAGTCGGTCGTTCAGTCATTCATTTGGTCAGTCGGTCGTTCAGTCATTCATTCGGTCAGTCGGTCGTTCAGTCATTCGATCAGTCGGTCGTTCTGTCATTCATTCGTTCGTTCGGTCAGTCGGTCGTTCAGTCATCCATTCGGTCAGTTGGTTGTTCAGTCATTCACTCGGTCAGTCGGTCGTTCAGTCATTCTTTGGGTTAGTCGGCCGCTCAGTCATTCATTCGTTTAGTCGGTGGTTCATTCACTCATTCGGTCAGTCGGTCGTTCAGTCGTTCATTCGCTCACTCGGTCGTTCAGTCATTCATTCGATTAGTCGGTTGTTCAGTCAGTCAGTCGGTCAGTCGATCGTTGAGTCATTCTTTCGGTCAGTCGGTCGTTCAGTCACTCATTCGGTCAGTCGGTCGTTCAGTCATTCATTCGGTCAGTCGGTCAGTCGGTTGTTCAGTCAATCATTCGGTCAGTCGGTCGTTCAGTCATTCAGTCAGTCGGTCGTTCAGTCATTCATTCGGTCAGTCGGTCGTTCAGGCAATCATTCGGTTAGTTGGTCGTTTAGTCATTCATTCGGTTAGTCGGTCTTGGTCGTTTAGTCATTCATTCGGTTAGTCGGTCGTTTAGTCATTCATTAGTTTAGTCGCTCAGCCGGTCGTTCAGTTATTCATTCTGTTAGTCGCTCAGTTGGTCGGTCAGTCGTTCATTCATTCAATCGACGGGCGTACGGTGAGACACAGATGCAGGGCGTTACGTGGGGGAGGGGGGGGGGGGGGAGGCGCGGATGCTGGTCGTGACAAGGATGGGAGTGGGATGGAGAGAAGCAAATACAGGGTATAATATGTGGGACATGGAAGAAGGGTATGACATGTGGTACGTTGAAGCAGGGTATGACATGTGGGACGTGGAAGAAGGGTATAATATGTAGGACGTGGAAGCAGGGTATGACATGTGGGTACATGTGGGACGTGGAAGCAGGGCTTAACATGTGGGTATATGTGGGACGTGGAAGCAGGGTATGACATGTGAGTATATGTGGGATGTGGAAGCAGGGTATGACATGTGGGACGTGGATGCAGGGTATGACATGTGGTTATGTGTGGGATGTGGAAGCAGGGTATGACATGTGGGACGTGGAAGCAGGGTATGACATGTGGGTATATGTTAGACGTGGAAGCAGGGTATGGCATGTGGGACGTGGAAGCAGGGTATGACATGTGGGTATACGTTGGACGTGGAAGCAGGGTATGACATGTGGATATATGTTGGACTTGGAAGCAGGGTATGACATGTGGGTATATGTTGGACGTGGAAGCAGGGTATGACATGTGGGACATAGAAGCAGGGTATGACATGTGGGTATATGTGGGACGTGGAAGCAGGGTATGACATGTGGGACGTGAAAGCAGGGTATGGCATGTGGGTATATGTTGAAAGTGAGAGCAGGGTATGACATGTGGGACGTGGAAGCAGGGTATGACATGTGGGACGTGGAAGCAGGGTATGACATGTGGGACGTGGAAGCAGGGTATGACATGTGGGACGTGGAAGCAAGATATGCTTAGGGCATGGGGTGGCGGATGCAGTGTACAACATGGTAGCGGGTATAAAGGACGGGAATGCAGCGTACAACATGGTTGCGAGTATAAAGGACGGGAATGCAGCGTACAGCAACATGGTAGCGGGTAAAAAGGACAGGAATGCAGCGTACAGTATGGTAGCGGGTATAAAGGACGGGAATGCACCGTACAACATGGTAGCAGGAATAAAGGACAGGAATACAGCGTACAACATGGTAGCTGGTATAAAGGGAATGCAGCGTACAACATGGTAGCGGGTATAAAGGACGGAAATGCACCGTACAACATGGTAGCAGGTATAAAGGACGGGAATGCAGCGTACAACATGGTAGCGGGTATAAAGGACGGGAATGCAGCGTACAACATGGTAGCGGGTATACAGGACGGGAATGCAGCGTACAACATGGTAGCGGGTATAAAGGACGGGAATGCAACGTACAATATGGTAGCGGGTATAAAGGACGGGAATGCTGCGTACAACATGGTAGCGGGTATAAAGGACGGGAATACAGCGTACAACATGGTAGCGGATATAAAGGATGGAAATGTAGCGTACTACATGGTAGCGAGTATAAAGGACGGATTACAGCGTACAACATGGTAGTGGGTATAAGGGACAGGAATGGAGAATACAATATGGTAGCGGGTATAAAGGACGGGAATGCAGCGAAAAACATGTAAAGAGTATAAAGGGGGAGCTGGAGTGGACGTCAGCCGGTGAACACCATGTGGGATCGCGTCTGAAAAAATAGCAAATAATAAGTAATATATGCATTGTCGTGGACCCATTTCTGGCAGAGACTGCTGTGAGGTGCCATGCCTTCAGAAACGTTGGATTTTAGACAGCGATGTGGTCTCTTTGTCTTTTTTTTGTGTCGTTTATGAAGAAACGTGCAAGTTCAAATCTACCGCGACCGGGACTGACATTGAAAACGAGGACAACCGGTGTCGTGTATGGTAGCGGGTATGAAGAACGGGAATGCCGTGTACAACATGGTAGCGGGTATAAAGGACTGGAATACATCGAACAACATGGTAGGGGGTATAAAGGACAGGAATGCATCGTACAACATGGTAGCGGGTATAAAGAACGGGAATGCAGCGTACAACATGGTAGAGGGTATAAAGGACGGAAACGTAGCGTACTACATGGTAGCGAGTATAAAGGACGGGAATGCATCGTACAACATGATAGTGGGTATAAAGTAGGGAATGCAGCGTACTCCACTGTAGCGAGTATAAAGGGCGGATTATAGCGTACAACATAGTAGTGGGTATAAGGGACAGGAATGCAGCATACAACATGGTAGCGGGTATAAAGGACGGGAATGCAGCGAACAATATGTAGAGAGTATAAAGGACGGGAATACAGTGTACATCATGGTAGCGGGTATAAAGGACGGGAATGCAGCGTACGACATGGTAGCGAGTATAAAGGACGGATTACAGCGTACAACATAGATAATGGGTAAGAGGGACAGGAATGCAGCATACAAAATGGTGGCGGGTATAAAGGACGGGAATGCAGCGAACAACATGTAGAGAGTATAAAGGACGGGAATACAGCGTACAATATGCTAGCGGGTATAAAGGACGTGAATGCAGCGTACAACATGCTAGTGGGTATGAAAGACGGGAATGCAGCGTACAACATGGTAGCGGGTGTAAAGGACGGATTACAGCGTACAACATAGATAGTGGGTATAAGGGACAGGAATGCAGCATACAACATGGTAGCGGGTATAAAGGACGGGAATGCAGCATGCAACATTGTAGCGCGTATAAAGGACCTGAATGCGGCATACAAGATAGTAGCGAGCATAAAGGACGGGAATGGAACATACAAGATGGTTCCGTGAGTAAATTACGGGAATGCAATGTACAACATGGTAGCGGGTATAAAGAATGGGAATGCAGCGTACAACATGGTAGCAGGTATAAAGGACGGGAATACAGCGTACAACATGGTAGCGGGTATAAACGACGCGAATACAGCATACAAAATGGTAGCGGGTATAAAGGACGGGAATGCAGTGTACAACATGGTAGCGGGTATAAAGGACGGGAATACATCGATCAACATGGTAGCGGGCATAAAGGACGGAAATATAGCGTACAACATGGTAGGTGGTGTAATGAACGGGAATGCAGCGTACAACATGGTAGCGGGTATAAAGGACGGAAATGTAGCGTACTACATGGTAGCGAGTATAAAGGACGGCAATGCAGCGTACAACATGGTAGCGGGTATAAAGGTCGGGAATGCAGCGTACTACATGGTAGCGATTATAAAGGACGGATTACAGCATACAGCATAGCAGCGGAAATGAGGGTCAGGAATGCAGCATACAACATAGTATCGGGTATAAAGGACGGGAATGCAGCGAACAATATGTGGAGAGTATAAAGGACGGGAATGCAGCGTGCAACATAGTAGCGTGTATAAAGGACGGGAATGCAGCGTACAACATCGTAGCGGGTATAAAGGACGGAAATGTAGCATACAACATGGTAGCGGGTATAAAGGACGTGAATACAGCGTACAACATGGTAGCGGGTATAAAGGACGGGAATACATCGAACAACATGGTAGTGGGTATAAAGGACGGCAATGCAGCGTGCAACATGGTAGCGGGTATAAAGGACGGGAATGCAGCGTACAACATGGTAGCGGGTATAAAGGACGGGAATGCAGCATACATCATAGCGGGTATAACGGACGGGAGGGGAGCTTACAACATGGTAGCGAGTATAAAGGACGGAAATGCAGCATACAACATGGTAGCGGGTATAAAGGACAGGAATGCAGCATACAACATGGTAGCGGTATAAAGGATGGGAATGCAGCGTACAACAGGGTAGCGGGTATAAAGGATGGGAATACAGCGTACAACATGGTAGCGGGTATAAAGGACGGGAATGCAGCGTACAACATGGTAGCGGGTATAAAGGACGGGAATGCAGCGTACAACATAGTAGTGGGGATAAATGACGGGAATGCAGCTTACAACATGGTAGTGGGTATAAAGGACGGGAATGCAGTGTACAACGTGATAGCGAGTGTAGATGACGGGAATACAGCGTACAACATGGTAGCGGGTATAAAGACGGAAATGCAGTGTACAACATGGTAGCGAGCCTAAAGGACGGGAATACCGTGTACAACATGGAAGCGAATATAAAGGACGGGAAAGCAGCGTACAACATGGTATGGGGTATAAAGGACGAGAATACAGCGTATAACATGGTAGAGGGTATAAAGCACGGGAATGCAGCGTATAACGTGGTAGCCGTTAGAAAGGACGGGAATGCAGCGTACAACATGGTAGTGGGGATAAATGACGGGAATGCAGCTTACAATATGGTAGTGGGTATAAAGGACGGGAATGCAGTGTACGACGTGATAGCGAGTATAGATGATGGGAATACAGCGTACAACATGGTAGCGGGTATAAAGGACGGAAATGCAGTCTACAACATGGTAGCGAGCCTAAAGGACGGGAATACCGTGTACAACATGGAAGGGAATATAAAGGACGGGAAAGCAGCTTACAACATGGTAGTGGGTATAAAGGACGGGAATGCAGTGTACAACGTGATAGCGAGTGTAGATGACGGGAATACAGCGTACAACATGGTAGCTGGTATAAAGGACGGAAATGCAGTCTACAACATGGTAGCGAGCCTAAAGGACGGGAATACCGTGTACAACATGGAAGGGAATATAAAGGACGGGAAAGCAGCGTACAACATGGTATGGGGTTTAAAGGACGAGAATACAGCGTATAACATGGTGGAGGGTATAAAGCACGGGAATGCAGCGTATGACGTGGTAGCCGTTAGAAAGGACGGGAATGCAGCGTATGACGTAGTAGCAGGTATAAAGGACGGGAATGCAGCGTACAACATGGTAGCGGGTATATAGAACGGGAATGTAGCATACAATATGGTAGCAGGTATGAAGGATGGGAATGCAGCATATGACGTAGTAGCAGATATAAAGGACGGGAATGCAGCATACAACATGGTAGCGGATATAAAGGACAGGAATGCAGCGTATGACTTGGTGGCAGGTATAAAGGAGGGGAATACAGCGTACAACCTGGAAGCGTGATAAAGGATGGGGATGCAGCGTACAACATGGTAGCGGGTATAAAAGACGGGAATACAGCGTACAACATGCTAGTGGGTATGAAAGACGGGAATACAGCGTACAATATGGTAGCGGGTATAAAGGAAGGATTACAGCGTACAACATAGATAGTGGGTACATGGGACAGGAATGCAGAATACAACATGGAAGCGGGTATAAAGGATGTGAATGCAGCATACAACATGGTAGCGGGTATAAAGGACGGGAGTGCAGCATTCAACATGGTAACGAGTATAAAGGACGGGAATGCAGCATACAACATGGTTGAGGGTATAAAGGACGGGAATGCAGCGTACAACATGGTAGCAGGTATGAAGGATAGGAGCGCAGCATACAACATGGTAGTGGGTATAAAGGACGGGAATACAGCATACAACATGGTAGCAGGTATAAAGGACGCGAAAACAGCATACAACATGGTAGCGGGTGTAAAGAATGGGAACGCAGCGTACAACATGGTAGCGGGTATAAAGGACGGAAATGTAGCGTACTTCATGGTAGCAAGTATAAAGGACGGCAATGCAGCGTACAACATGGTAGCGGGTATAAAGAACAGGAATGTAGCGTACAACATGGGAGCGGGTATAAAGGACGGGAATGCAGTGTACAACATGATAGCGGGTATAAAGGACGGGAATGCAGCGTACAACATGGTAGTGAGTGTAAAGGACGGGAATGCAGCATACAACATAGTATCGGATATAAAGAACAGGAATGCAGCGAACAATATGTAGAGAGTATAAAGGGGTGGAATGCAGCGAAAAACATGGTAGCGGGTATAAAGGACGGGAATGCAGCGTACAACATGATAGCGGGTATAAAGGACGGGAATGCAGCGTACAACATGGTAGTGAGTGTAAAGGACGGGAATGCAGCGTAAAACATGGTAGCGGGTATAAAGAACGGGAATACAACGTACAACATGGTAGCGGGTATAAAGGACGGGAATGCTGCGTCCAACATGGTAGCGGGTATAAAGGACGGGATTGGAGCATACAACCTGGTATCGGGTATAATGGACGGGAATGCAGCATACAATATGGTAGCGCGTATAATGGACGGTAATGCAGCGAACAACATGTAGTGAATATAATGGACGGGAATACAGCGTATAACATGGTAGCAAGTATAAAAGAGGGAATGCAGCGTACAACATGGTAGTGGATGTAAAGGAGGGGAATGCAGCGTAGAACATGGTAGCGGGTATACAGGACGGGAATGCAATGTATGACGTGGTAGCCGTTAGAAAGGACGGGAATGCAGCGTACAACATGGTAGCGGGTATAAAGGTTGGGAATGCAGCGTACAACATGGTAGCCGGTATAAATAACGGTAATACAGCGTACAACATGGTAGCGGGTATAAAGGACGGGAATGCAGCGTACAACATGGTAGCTGGTATAAAGGACGGGAATACAGTGTATGACATTGTAGAGGGTATAACGGACGGGAATGGAGTGTACAACATGGTAGCGGGTATAAAGGACGGGAATACAGCGTATGACATGGCAGAGGCTATAATAGACGGGAATGCAACGTATGACGTGGTAGCAGGTAGAAAGGACGGGAATGCAGCGTACAACATGGTAGCGGGTATAAAGCACGGGAATGCAGCGTACAACATGGTAGCAGGTGTAAAGGACGAAAATGCAGCGTAGAACATGGTAGTGGGTATAAAGGACGGGAATGCAGCGTATGACGTGGTAGCAGGTATAAAGGACGGGAATACAGCGTAGAACATGGTAGCTGGTATAAAGGATGGCAATGCAGCGTACAACATGGTAGCGAGTATAAAGGACGGGAATTTACAGTGTGCAACATGGAAGCGAATATAAAGGACGGGAATACAGCGTAGAACATGGTAGCAGGTATAAAGGACGGGAATGCCGCGTACAACATGGTAGTGGGTATAAAGGACGGGAATGCAGCGTATGGCGTGGTAGCAGGTATAAAGGACGGGAATGCAGCGTATGCCGTGGTAGCAGGTATAAAGGACGGGAATGCAGCGTATGACGTAGTTACAGGTATAAAGGACGGGAATGCAACGTACAACATGGTAGTGGGTATAAAGGACGGGAATGCAGCGTACAACATGGTAGCAGGTATAATGGACGGGAATGTACCATATGACGTGGTATCAGGTATAAAGGACGGGAATGCAGCGTACAACATGGTAGTGGGTATAAAGGACAGGAATGCAGCGTATGAAGTGGTAGCAGGTATAAAGGACGGGAATGCAGCGTATGACGTGGTAGCAGGTATAAAGGACGGGAATACAGCGTACATCATGGTAGCGGGTATGAAGGAGGTGAATGCACCATACAACATGGTAGTGGGTATAAAGGACAGGAATGCAGCGTATGACGTGGTAGCGGATATAAAGGACGGGAATGCAGCGTATGACGTGGTAGCAGGTATAAAGGAAGGGAATGCTGTGCAGAACATGGTAGTGGGCACATCTCCTTAACACATGCCATGAGACATTTCTGTCAACAGAATCAAATGCTTTCCTGAAATCGGTGAACATGACTTACGGTCATGAGCACGTGTGCTTCCGTGTTTTATGTTGGTACCGGTGTCACATCAAAATTTATTACCGTTGGATTTTCGATCAGGGAATTCATATTATTTTCATTGTGGTATAATCTTACCATTGATGCCTTAGGCTGCCACCCCCTCATCTGACTTCCTTTAACTGAAACACTCCCATCCAGGACAAACTTCTTGCCCTCGATGAGGAGATGACCATAAATCATGGTGACCTTTAACTGACCACTCCCATCCAGGACAAAGTTCTTGCCTTCGATGAGGGGATGACCATAAATCAAGTTACTATCTCTGGCAGCCTTTCAGTGTGGCCCTAGACTCCTCCTGATGTCCCGGACTCTCTGTGTATAGTCTGCACCTATCAACATTGAGTTGTTCTTCGACTTCTTTTTGGCTCTTTAAATTTCTTCTTTATCTCTGAGAGACAGTGACAGAGACAAGACAGACACTCAGACAGACAGATGAACAGGCAGAGACTGAGAGAGAGACGGAGAGAGGCCGAAGTGTGAGTGAGTGAGTGTGTGTGCGTGTGTGTGTGTGTGTGTGTGTGTGTGTGTGTGTGTGTGTGTGTGTGTGTGTGTGTGCTTTTGTTAGTGGGTCTGTGAGCGTGCGTGTGTGTGTTCTTGAGCGCTCGAGCACATGTGAGTATATGTGTGTGTTCGTGGAAAGACCATGGAGGTGCGGGGTGGTGGGTATGGATGCCCTCTCCCAGACACTTCCTGCAGTATATTCCTGTTCCGTTTAACAAAGAAACAACAAACAAACAAGCAAAGAAAGAAAGAAACAAACAAAGAAACAAAGAAAGAAACAAACAAATGATGACCTCAAATGGCCTGAAAGGGTTCTGGAAACGGAACCTTTACAAACAAACCCAGGAAGAAAGGCGTCCACAGCGTGGACATATAGACAGTGGGCTGGTGGTGTGCTGTCCACAGTGAAGACATGTACACAGTGGGCTGGTAGTGTACTGTCCACAGTGAAGACATGTAGACAGTGGGCTGGTGGTGTGCTGTCCACAGTGAAGACATGTAGACAGTGGGCTGGTGGTGTCCACAGTGAAGACATATAGGCAGTGGGCTGGTGGTGTGAAGACATGTAGACAGTGGGCTGGTGGTGTCCACAGTGAAGATATGTAGACAGTGGGCTGGTGGTGTGAAGACATGTAGACAGTGGGCTGGTGGTGTCCACAATGAAGACATGAAGACAGTGGGCTGGTGGTATGCTGTCCACAGTGAAGACATGTAGACAGTGGGCTGGTGGTGTGCTGTCCACAGCGAAGACATGTAGACAGTGGGCTGGTGGTGTGAAGACATGTAGACAGTGGGCTGGTGGTGTCCACAGTGAAGACATGTAGACAGTGGGCTGGTGGTGTCCACAATGAAGACATGAAGACAGAGGGCTGGTGGTGTGAAGACATGTAGACAGTGGGCTGGTGGTGTGTTGTCCACAGTGAAGACATATAGACAGTGGGCTGGTGGTGTGAAGACATGAAGACAGTGGGCTGGTGGTGTCCACAGTGAAGACATGTAGACAGTGGGCTGGTGGTGTGCTGTCCACAGTGAAGACATGCAGACAGTGGGCTGGTGGTGTCCACAGTGAAGACATGTAGACAGTGGGCTGGTGGTGTCCACAGTGAAGACATGAAGACAGTGGGCTGGTGCTGTCCACAGTGAAGACATGTAGACAGTGGGCTGGTGCTGTCCACAGTGAAGATATGTAGACAGTTGGCTGGTGGTGTCCACAATGAAGACATGAAGACAGTGGGCTGGTGGTGTGAAGACATGTAGACAGTGGGCTAGTTGTGTGAAGACATGTAGACAGTGCGCTGGTGGTGTGTTGTTCACAGTGTAGACATGCAGACAGTGGGCTGGTGGTGTGAAGACATGAAGACAGTGGGCTGGTGGTGTCCACAATTAAGACATGTAGAGGGCTGGTGGTGTGCTGTCCACAGTGAAGACATGCAGACAGTGGGCTGTTGGTGTCCACAGTGAAGACATGTAGACAGTGGGCTGGTGGTGTCCACAGTGAAGACATGAAGACAGTGGGCTGGAGCTGTCCACAGTGAAGACATGTAGACAGTGGGCTGGTGCTGTCCACAGTGAAGACATGAAGACAGTGGGCTGGTGGTGTCCGCAGTAAAGAGATGTAGACAGTGGGCTGGTGGTGTCCACAGTGAAGACATGTAGACAGTGGGCTGGTGGTGTGCTGTCCACAGTGAAGACATGTAGACAGTAAGCTTGTGGTGAGAAGACATGTAGACAGAGACCTGGTGGTGTGTTGTCCACAGTGAAGACATGTAGACAGTGGGCTGGTGGTGTGCTGTCCACAGTGAAGACATATAGTCAGTGGGCTGGTGGTGTGCTGTCGACAGTGAAGACATGTAGACAGTGGGCTGGTGGTGTGCTGTCCACAGTGAAGACATGTAGACAGTGGGCTGGTGGTGTGCTGTCCACAGTGAAGATATGTAGACAGTGGGCTGGTGGTGTGAAGATATGTAGACAGTGGGCTGGTGGTGTCCACAGTGAAGACATGTAGACAGTGGGCTGGTGGTGTGAAGACATGTAGACAGTGGGATGGTGGTGTGAAGACATGCAGACAGTGGGCTGGTAATGTGCTGTCCACATTAAAGACATGTAGATAGTGGGTTGGTGCTGTGAAGACATGTAGACCGTGGGCTGGTGGTGTGTTGTCCACAGTGAAGACATGTAGACAGTGGGCTGGTGGTGTGCTGTCCACAGTGAAGACATGCAGACAGTGGGCTGGTGGTGTGAAGACATGTAGACAGTGGGCTGGTGGTGTTCACAGTGAAGACATGGAGACAGTGGGCTGGTGGTGTCCACAATGAAGACATGTGGACAGTGGGCTGGTGGTGTCCACAGTGAAGACATGTAGACAGTGGGCTAGTGGTGTGAAGACATGCAGACAGTGGGCTGGTGGTGTGAAGACATGAAGACAGTGGGCTGGTGGTGTCTACAGTGAAGACATGCAGACAGTGGGCTGGTGGTGTGCTGTCCACAGTGAAGACATGTAGACAGTGGGCTGGTGGTGTGTTGTCCACAGTAAAAACATGTAGACAGTGGGCTGGTGGTGTGCTGTCCACAGTGAAGACATGTAGACAGTGGGCTGGTGGTGTGCTGTCCACAGTGAAGACATGTAGACAGTGGGCTGGTGGTGTGAAGACATGTAGACAGTGGGCTGGTGGTGTGCTGTCCACAGTGAAGACATGTAGACAGTGGGCTGGTGGTGTGCTGTCCACAGTGAAGACATGTAGATAGCGGGCTGGTGGTGTGCTGTCCGCAGTGAAGACATGTAGACAGTGGGCTGGTGGTGTGCCGTCCACAGCGAGGACATGTAGACAGTGGGTTGGTGGTGTGAAGACATGTAGACAGTGGGCTGGTGGTGTGCTGTCCGCAATAAAGACATGAAGACAGTGAGCTGGTGGTGTGCTGTCCACAGTGAAGATATGTAGACAGTGGGCTGGTGGTGTGAAGACATGTAGACAGTGGGCTGGGTGGGTGTCCACAGTGAAGACATGAAGATAGTGGGCTGGTGGTGTGAAGACATGTAGACAGTGGGCTGGTGGTATGCTATCCACAGTGTAGACATGTAGACAATGGGCTGGTGGTGTCCACAGTGTAGACATGTAGACAGTGGGCTGTGGTGTCCACAGTGAAGACATGAAGATTGTGGGCTGGTGGTGTGCTGTCCACAGTGAAGACATGTAGACAGTGGGCTGGTGGTGTCCACAGTGAAGACATGTAGACAGTGGGCTGGTGGTGTGAAGACATGTAGACAGTGGGCTGGTGGTGTGCTGTCCACAGTGAAGACATGTATACAGTGGGCTGGTGGTGTGCTGTCCACAGTGAAGACATGTAGACAGTGGGCTGGTGGTGTCCACAGTGAAGACATGTAGACAGTGGCTGGTGGTGTGAAGACATGTAGACAGTGGGCTGGTGGTGTGCTGACCACAGTGAAGACATGTAGACAGTGGGCTGGTGGTGTGCTGTCTACAGTGAAGACATGTAAACAGTGGGCTGGTGGTGTCCACAATGAAGACATGTAGACAGTGGGCTGGTGGTATCCACAGTGAAGACATGTAGACAGTGGGCTGGTGGTGTCCACAGTGAAGACACATAGACAGTGGGCTGTTGGTGTCCACAGTGAAGACATGTAGACAGTGGGCTGGTGGTGTCCACAGTGAAGACATGTAGACAGTGGGCTGGTGGTGTGTTGTCCACAGTGAAGACATGTAGACAGTGGGCTGGTGGTGTGCTGTCCACAGTGAAGACATGTAGACAGTTGGCTGGTGGTGTGAAGACATGTAGACAGTGGGCTGGTGGTGTCCACAGTGAAGACATGTAGACAGTGGGCTGGTGGTGTCCACAGTGAAGACATGAAGACAGTGGGCTGGTGATGTGAAGACATGTAGACAGTGGGCTGGTTGTGTGAAGACATGTAGATTGTGGGCTGGTGGTATACTGTCAGTCTTTCCGGACACACGCACGCTCGCACGCACGCACACACACACACACGCACACACACACACACACACACACACACACACACACACACACACACACACACACACACACACACACACACACTGGGTAGCTCTCGTATGAAAAAAAACACCCAAAAACAAAAGAACGAACTACCAACACACGCACACACACTCACAACCACACACACACACACACACACACACACACACACACACACGCGCACGCGCACGCGCGCGCGCGCACGCGCGCGCACGAAGGAAGGATAGAAGCGAAGTCGGAGGAACTGCAACCACTGGGACTGCAGAAGACGAAGTTGGCACCCAGTCCAGAACCCACCCTGCCGGATCCAGGTGCGTCCTCACTCCAGGCAGAGGAATGGGCAGGGATGACAGTGGAGGTGGAGGTAAGACGACCCCCCAACCCGAGAGGTCGACCCTCACGGATTCACTGTGCAGGGGAAAGAAAGAAAACTCGCCGGAACCTGTGAAAAAGGAAATGTCTTACTACCACAGAAGAATAAAGTTATTTGCTGCTTCACTTAAGTAAACGGTTCTGAGTGTTTCCATTTATTTTTTAGCATTTCACATTGACTCATTAAACATAGTCCTGAGATGTACACGTCACAACCCAAAGTGCGACAGCTGATTGGAATTTTAAACCTTGACTTATACAATCAGCCACCTTGACATCAAAATTCCCTCTCACCAGAAACTTTCCATCACAAATTTAAATCGACTCCATTGACTTTCCATTTCCATCAATGGTCGCGAACATAATTGTAACCGTTCCTTCACAACAGTGATTATACCGTCAGAGTTATATTCCTACGACTTCAGCCCCTACCGAAGTCTCCAAGACACAATGATTCAGTAAGATTATAAATCATTTTTATTCCAACGAACAACCGACCGTTAGTGACTACCAGTACCAATCACAGTTCAGGGCTTATTACCTAAGAACGTGCTTAATAGAATCATCAAACACATCTCAAGCAAAACAAAATAATAGAATTGAACCCGGGTATCCCTAATTTCCTACGTCACTTCCCATTGACGTGACAATGTGCGTGCGTGCGTGCGTGTGTGTGCGTGCGCGCGCGCGCGCGCGCGCGCGCGTGTGTTTGTGTGTGTGTGTGTTAGGTGGCTACACAAGCTTTGACCAGCGCGTTGGGCTCATGGGTAGGTCAGACATCTGATAAGTCGTATCTCTGAGACCCTCGTCTTAAATCCTTTCATATAAGTCATCAATTCGTTTGTCCAGCAGCTGTAAATCCTGCGCAGTGTGGTCTCCAAACTAAACTTAGCAGATGGGGTGTAGCGTATATGGCCTAGTCTGCACGCAGTGACACTTCCTTGATGAAACTGAAACTGAAACTAGAAGCCGGTGAATGACAAATGATGAGTTTTCATCACAATATCAGTGTCAAATCCCTGTGGGAAAGGTTTGGGAGGGAAGGGAAGTTGTGTGTGTGTGTGTGTGTATGTGTGTGTGTGTGTGTGTGTGTGTGTGTGTGTGTGTGTGTGTGTGTGTGTGTGTGAGTCTCGTTGGGAGGACGTGATGAGGCAGCCGCCGTTTCTCTCCAGGCTCTTCTGTTTGTAGCTGTCATGAGGAGATCTGGCATGGTCATTTTGGTCCAGTCCTTTATATTTTCGGACCAACTCTTTCTCTGCCGTTCTCGTCTGCGCCCTCCTTCAACGGTACCTTGAAGGATGGTTTTGGAGAGGGTGTTGTGACGAATGCCGTGGCCAAACCATGCCATCTTCCGTCGTTTGACGGTTGCCAGAAGTGGTTCGCGGGGCCCAACTAGGTTGGTGACCAGGTTCCGCACATAATCATTGATTTTGTGTGTGTGTGTGTGTGTGTGTGTGTGTGTGTGTGTGTGTGTGTGTGTGTGTGTGTAGGGGGTGGGGGCAAATCCGCTTACGTTACAGTGTGTGTACTCATGATAACATACATAAAAAAGTGCTTTCACAATCTTTTCTGTACATACTAGTCGGCAATATGTCTGCTCTGTTTTTGAGTCATAGATGACATTTCTACCTCATCAAAGTCGCCGCTCGTATCTGTCGGCAATATGTCTGCTCTCCTTTGGGTCATGAATGACATTTCTACCTCATCAAAGTCGCCGTTCGTATTGAGCGAAGCATAAATGTAGGCGGGCTAGCTATGGTCTCCCTTTAACGCATACAAAACAAACACACAAGCCAACAAAACAAAACAAACAAAACAAGAACCCCCGCCTTGGTTTAAGGCTGTGTCAGGCCAGTTGACATAGGCTAGAACATCAAAGCTACATCAGAATGTTATGCTCTGCATAGTTATGCGGGGATTGTCTTCAGTCGTGACAAGCTCCTAGCATAACACTGTCAGTCTCCAAAATCCCCCGCAGTCAGAGTGTGGCTGCCCACGTGGCGGGGTAATCAAAAACAGTCACACACGTAATGTTCTCATCCCCAGCTGATGCATTTGCACCATTAGTGTTCAAGTACTTTGGCTGTTCGGATGATCCCTGGAGCCTTTTAGCCAGGGTACGACGACAACAACGACAAGAACTCGCCTACAAGACAACTGTTGGGCGTCTGCAACACGCACATGTACACACTCCACTCCAGCACAAAAGAAAGCAGCATGCTTGAAATTGTATAAAACTCCACCCCCACCCCCACACCATCACCGCTCCCTCCCTCCATTTCTCTCTCCCGCGCGCGCCCACTCCTACCAACCTCCCCCCCCCCTCTCTCTCTCTCTGTCTCTGTCTCTCCCTCTCTGTCTCTGTCTCTCTGTCTCTCTCTCTCTCTCTCTCTCTCTCTCTCTCTCTCTCTCTCGCTCGCTCGCTCGCTCGCTCGCCCTGTTACGCAGCAAACAAAAAGATATTTCAAAGTCAGAGGAGTATAGTCAGTCACGTGGCACGAGTTTTTTTTTTTTCCTTGTTTTTTTTCTTCTCTTTTTCTTTTCTTTTCTTGAAAGTAGCAATTCTCCCCACGACACGCTTGGCTGACTCTCGCGTGCATGCAGTTAGTTAGAAGCGAACATCGTCGAGCAAGACAGGGCATTTGATGTTGGCTACTGGCTCGCATGTGCTCACACACACACACACACACACACACACACACACACCGGCCGTATTTCGCCTTTACTGGTGGTGCAGTTCGAGACATTCGTCCGACCAGCTGCTTAAACTGCACGTACAACTGACAGTTTTTCGGTTATCGACCGTCGGGGAAGAAGGATAGGCCTACGACGGCGGGCTGTTCGGGTTGGGTTGGGAGAGTAAAAGGAGGTTAGGTTAGGTTCTGTGACGGGAGGGAGAAAGAAAGAAAAAAAAAAGAAAAAAAAAAGAGAGAGAGGGGGATAGCCTCTTAAAGAGGTGGAGGTTGTTTTTTTTTGTTGTTTTTTTTCGGGGCCTACACCCCACCCCTCCCTTCCTCGCTTGCTTGCTTGCTTGTGGTGTGAGTGGAAGCCCTACCACCATCGGCAGACGGGCTGAATCTCTGACAAGGGAGCGATTTCATCAATTCCACAAACCACACCATGACAGACACGGCCAGTGCGAGGGACAGGCCTTTGCTGACGGAAGAAGCTGCACCCGAGGTGAGTCCTGTTTTAAAACACTAGGTTCTTGAAGCGTGATTCGTACTTTGTCTGTTGTTGATTCGTATCCACCTTCTCCTCTCTCTCTCTCTCTCTCTCTCTCTCTCTCTCTCTCTCTCTCTCTCTCTCTCTTTCTCTGAGTGTGGCTGCCCACGTGGCAGGGTAATCACCACTCGGTTACAGAACTTACAAACCCAAAACACGCAAAAACCCCTTCCCCGCTCCTCAGATCACAAACTTCCCTCCAAGACTACATCCTCCAAACCACCCTGCCCCAAATCATCCACCCCTAAATCATCATCTCTTATATTGCCCACTCCGTCTAATGCCGCTGCCACAGGGAGCAATGCTGACAGTAGACACAGCGCAGGCAAAGCAGACTCCACACCAGACCTCCACCCCCAACCCTCTCCAACATGTCGGTGTCACTGGGGACACCACCCCCAACCCTCTCCAACATGTCAGTGTCACTGAGGACACCACCCCAACCCTCTCCAACATGTCAGTGTCACTGAGGACACCACCCCCACCCCTCTCCAACATGTCAGTGTCACTAAGGACACCACCCCAACCCTCTCCACCATGTCAGTGTCACTAAGGACACCACCCCCACCCCTCTCCAACATGTCAGTGTCACTAAGGACACCACCCCAACCCTCTCCAACATGTCAGTGTCACTAAGGACACCACCCCCAACCCTCTCCAACATGTCAGTGTCACTAAGGACACCACTACCATTCTGCTGGGGGATGATATAGTGAAAGGGGTGGATCCCTCTCCCGCTCCTCACCTCCCAACAGCAAGCCCCAAAAAGTGTGTGTCAGTGACCTGACAGTGACCCAACTGACTGAGTGGCTCAGTGGCCAGACACCCTCACCAACAGTGAGACTGGCTGCAGTTCATGTTGGGATCCATGACTGCGCACAAGTCCAGGCCTTAGCAGTCAGTGCCATCAGCAGTGGCAAGTGGAAAGACCTTTCCCAGGGCCGGAGGGTCTTTCCCAAAGCGTCACTGCTAGCTTCTGCTATCATGCCTGTCAGAGGACGACATCCTTTCAACCCTGTCATACATCTCAGCAACAGAAACCTGCAGCAGGTGTGTGACGGCATGGATGTGCGCTACAGGGACCACACTACTGTCTTCATCACCAGCAGTGGAGCACCCAGAATGGCATTGTACCAAAATGCCATTCTGCCAACGAGGAAAAGGACAGAACGCCTTGCTGAGAATCTGTTTGCTAGGAAACAGGCAGACAACATCGGCACACAGAGGGGCAGTGACCACAGGCCTCGCTCCACTGGACGTCTCTCCACTTCCCCCTTGTTGCATCACCGCTCCGTTCCTCCTCCCGCTCTTCATCTACTCCATGTATGTTACCAACAAAGTCAAGCAATCACACATCACAGTCCTCTCCACCCGAGAATCCTCCTACTCTTCCCCATTCTCCCACTGACCGACACTACTCGGAGGTCTTTCCTCCCCTCCCTACCACCACTCAAAACCTCCACCTACCCACCCACTCCGACGACCGGACAGTAGGCCTACTACCACGCGGGGAACTAATTCATATGGTAATAGAGAGAACTACACTTCGGCTCCACAACCACCATCCATGATGCCACCGCCTGTTTATCCTATGTTCTTCCCTTCTTTCCCTCGTAGCTTCCCACCTGCCTTTTGGCAGTGGCCATACTTCATGCCAATGCCACCAAACTATGGCCAGTTCTTCTAAACTTGAATCAGTGTGTGTGTGTGTGTGTGTGTGTGTGTGTGCTATATATATATATATATATATATATATATATATATATACTTACTTTAAGCCTACACTTGCGTGGAAAGTGCAGAGTTTTAACTATATGTATCTGTCAATGTGGACTGTGTAATTCCGAATCTGCCGACCAACATCTGATAAGCTGAAAAGGAAAAGTGGTTGCGAACTACATGATTAGCATTTTTTAAGAAAGCAATACTTTTATATCATGGTTTTATTGTACCTAAATGGTGTGTGGGCACGCTCAGGAACCTCCTGTTGTGTGGATAAAGCTTCGGTGACACTTGCCACAAGCGTGTTACGTAACTTTGTGTGAATTTAACTTTTGTCTTTTTTCATATTCATTTTCCTTTTGCATTGAGCATTGTTGGATTTGGTGTGTATGTGTGTTGTATCACAACTGTTTGTAGTTTTGACTTTTTCTTTTTTCTCATATTCATTATCCTTTTGCATTGAAGATTGTTGTTTTTGTGTGCATACTATACGGACATGTTTGTATTCAAGTGTATCCTTGCTATATTTGTTTTAGTTGCATTGTTGTTTTTGTGTGCATGCTCTACGGACATATTTGTGTTTGTATTCAAGTGTATCCTTGCTATATTTGTTTTAGTTGCACAAATGGTGCAATCATCTTCAAAGTGGCCACAGGAAGACGAACAACGGATTGGACATCTAAATATAAACCATATACAAAACAAGTTACAGGAGGTACCCACTATACTGTACAATCAAGACAAACCCTTTCATGAATTTGGCTTCACTGAATCGAGACTTTCAGATATTGTCCCTGATGCCACTGTGTTAATCTCTGACTACAATATTGTAATGCTGAACAATTAAGTAGTGGAAGAAAACAAGTGCAGGCTAACAATTCTTCAGTCATTATAGTAATGACTTGGCAAAGATTTGAACTTAAAAAAAAAGAAAAAGAAAATGGGGGGAATATATTATAAATATGAGAAGCCCTTCACTAGCTGCCTGAGGGAACCATCGTAATCCCTCTCAAAGGCACATTTATTTGTATTGCCTGCTCCTAGGCCTTTCGTCCGCTGGATCGGACTCATCAGGGAGACACGGCTGTTTGTGTCTGTGTGCTCTTGGTGTCAAATAGAGACACACCACAGTCCATAATTCTGTGGTGTTCTCACCACCAAGGGTTCAAAAAAGAATCCAACTGCACCCTCAAAGCAGCCAGTGAAGGGTAGTAAAATGGAACAAAACAAAAGTGGGGAGAGGAAAAAAGTTGCTGAAAAACTAAAAGCATTATTCAAACAGTATAAAATGTAGGGGACAATCTTTGAGCCTATGCTTGAGGATCCATTCAAGGATGCAAGGGAGATCAAAAGATATGGAACAGTCTGAGTGGTCAGCTCTGCTGTTCAATAACCCAAGCATTGTGAGTGGCTAAGAATTGTACAGAACAACCTTTACTTGGATCTCCTAAGAGATGCAATCTCCCACTGATTGACCAAACAATATAATGCTGAACAATTAAGTAGTGGAAGAAAAACAAGTGCAGGCTAACAATTCTTCAGTCATTATAGTAATGACTTGGCAAAGATTTGAACTTTAAAAAAAAAAGAAAAAAAAAAAGATGAAAATGGGGGGAATATATTATAAATATGAGAAGCCCTTCACTAGCTGCCTGAGGGAACCATCGTAATCCCTCTCAAAGGCACATTTATTTGTATTGCCTGCTCCTAGGCCTTTCGTCCGCTGGATCGGACTCATCAGGGAGACACGGCTGATTGTGTCTGTGTGCTCTTGGTGTCAAATAGAGACACACCACAGTCCATAATATTGTACGCAGACTACAATATTGTACGCAGAGATCCCACCGAATCCAAATCTACGGGCATATTACTTTACGTTCATGAAACATTAAATGCCCAACGTTTGTATGACCATGGAAAGTTTTGGAATTGAAGCAGTTTGGTTAGTAATTAAGTTGAAGAGAACGAAACCCATCAAAATCGGATTTGTGTATCGAAACCCAGCAGAAAATGCTGATTGGATGTGTACGGCCATGATAGATGCAGAATCGCTTGATGCTACAGAATTAATACTTTTAGGTGATTTCAACATTGATCTATTGAAGTGCCAAGCATCATGGTCAGATAGGACTACCTCGTACAACTTATCCCAAATTATAGACATGCCAACCATAGTAACACTCACTAGCAAAACATTAATTGACCACATTTATCTTTCTGAACCACAAACCGTCATTGAGAAATGCATGCCTTTGAATGGATGCAGTGACCACTTTCCAGTATGCATTACGTGGAAAAGAATGGAATAAAAATTCCTAAAACTGGCCACAAATATATCACTTATAGATCTTTTGGACACTTCCACGAAGATACCTTTCTCACTGACCTCATGAATTCCCCACTTATAAATGTTTATAATTACACTAATCCAGAGAAAGCGCTAGAGTTCTGACTACACACGTTTAATTCTGTTTATGACAAGAATGCGCCATTCAAAACGCGTCGAGTTAAACATAGTGCACAACCAAAGTGGATGACTGATGAAATACAAGCTGCTTGTTTCTTACGCGACGATCTGCTTGAAGCAGAAGGGCAGTCAGATGGATTTAAAAGGCAACGTAATAACGTCAGTTCACTCAAACGGACAGCAAAAATGATTTTTTTTTCGTGAACTTGTAGCCACAAACAAAATTCGAAGTCCATATGGCAAGCAATAAATGAACTTACGAATAAAACTTCAAAGTCAAAGACAAGTCCCATTACCAGCATAACACCAAATGAACTCAACAAACCAAATGAACTACAAAAATTTAAAAAAAAAAAAACTTTTGCAATTCTAAGAACATTCGTTCAGCAACACCAGCTCCGCCTGTGACAGTTATTGATGTTTACCAAGCTTTATGCCAGTTCAAGCAGACACAAAGTCGCGGACTAGACGGGATTGATGGAAAAATACTGAAACTATCAGCACCTGTTATATGTGAAACTCTTACCTACATTTACAAGTTATGCATTGATAAATGTCACTTCCCCGCTCAGCTCAAAGTTGCAAAAGTAATACCCGTTTTCAAACCTGGAGACAAATCTGAGCCATCGAACTACAGACCTATATCCATTTTGCCAGTTCCGTCCAAGCCCTTGGAAAAACACATAGATAAACATCTTTGCCACTATTTTGACTCCTTCAACCTACTAAATAAAAATCAATCGGGTTTCAGGAAAAATCATTCTTGTCATACAGCACTTACAAACCTAGTAGATCAATGGCTAGCCAGTGTTAATGAGAATAAATATTGTGGCGCACTGTTTGTTGAGTTTGCAAAGGCTTTAGATGTAATTCACCACAAATTGTTATGCAGGAAGCTTTTATCATATGGTTTAACAGGAAATACCTTCCAGCTAATCACATCATTCCTAGAAGACCGTCAACAAATCGTTTGTGTCAACAACAATTTATCAAAGAAGCTTCCTATCCAACATGGCGTACCCCAGGGTTCTGTGCTAGGACCGTCGCTGTTCTCAGTTTATATAAATGATCTCCCTCTTTATATTGAGGATTCATGAGAACTCTTTTGTGATGATACCACTGTCCATACAAGTAGCTCCAGCTTGGAAGCTGTTTTCACTTCATTACAGAAGAATGTGGATATCTTATGTAATTGGTGCAATGTAAATCACATGTCACTGAATCCTAATAAAACAAAACTAATGCTGATGACAACAAGGCAAAGAAGACAAAACATAACCACGCAGCCTCCAACTGTTTTTATCAATAATCAGGAAACTGAAGTGGTGGATAGCCATCGAGTTCTACGCGTATATGTTGATAATAATCTTTCTTGGTCTTGTCACCTTCGCAGTTTATGTAAATCAGTATCCAGACAAACATATCAGCTGTGCAGGATTAAGCATTTCTTAAACCTTCTTGCCAGGAAATTGTTCCTACACGCACATGTCGTCTCTTCAATCAATTATTGTTCAACACTATTTGATTCTGCTAGTGCTAATGCCATGAAACTTCTTACGAGTGCCGACAAAAGAGCGCGTAAAGCAGTCCTATTAAAATCGTCTAGTCTTAGTGAAGGGGATCATACTAAAGCGGGGCTCTTCTGTTAAAAGAAATGTTAGCTGTCAA
>CM065725.1:40000-85000 GCA_033310375.1 Conus canariensis | reverse complement strand
CAAAATTCAAAATAATGTTCTGGCCGGCCCATTTCTTCCCGTAAAAACCCTGCACACGATCCTGGTACAAATGGGAGGGGGTATAAAGTTAAACTGTCACCGGAACAATGTTTATTTGTCGATGTCGCACGTGAGAACTTGTCCGGTCAGAGTGACAGCCTTGAGTTGCCAGAGGTGTGTGAGCACGTGCAGTTCGGATCGACTTCACACAGTTAAGGGGGGAGCGCATCTGTGTCTGATGAATATGAGTTTTGTGACACATTACCAGAAATGTCAGTAGCACGTTCCCCCTTTCAAGCGTCGCCTGTAACTGTAAATAAACGCCCCTTCTCCTTTCTGTTATGGAATGTTAACGGATTATCATCTAAAATCAAAGATCGGGACTTTGTAACATATGTTTGTAAATTTGATTTCGTGTGCTTGGTGGAAACTTTTTGGGAGAGTTCTGACAACGACTTATTTTCTGATCACACAGCCTTCTTTAAGCCTGCCTTTAAACTGTCCAAACAGGGGAGACAATCAGGAGGGATTGTTTGTTTGTTAAAGAGTACATATGCCCCATTTATACAAATGATTAATGTGAAATTTGTAAAAGCCTGTGTGTTTTTGATTGATAAGCAACTGGCACTACAAAAGATATAATCTATTTTTGTACATATGTTCCTCCAGAAGGATCACCTTTTTATTCTTACTTTGATCTTGAAAATGGAATACTTTTGTTGGAAGAAAGTTTACAGGATTGTCTGATGGAACGGGATGCGCTTTTTATCTTATGTGGTGACTTAAACAGTAGGATAGCTAAATTTTCTCAGATTCATTTTTCAGACCCTGTCAAAGACATACACTATAAAAGTCACTCACTTGATTATGGTCGATGTTCAGAAGACTGTCATATAAATAGTTTTGGAAAAGCATTATTAAGCATGTGCACTGCTTTTAGTTTGAATATTTTAAATGGAGTGTGTAATGGTGGCCTGGAAGGTCACTACACATACATTTCTGAAACAGGTAGTAGTGTGACTGATTATTTTATTTTGTCGAATGATCTGTTCTCTGTCCTGTGTGATTCCTGTGAACTTTGTTTTGCTGAACGTATTGATTCTGACCACATGCCTGTTGTATTTTCTGTTGTTTTTCCTAACGTAAATTTGGTTGAAGATAACACTGTTAACAATCAGGTCATTGAAAAGTTTGTGTAGAACAGTGATAATAGCCAATTATTTCAAGATAATTTGATGTCAGAAACTGCTACTATAAGATTTGATATAGCTATGACTTTGATTGATGTTGACATAAACAGAGCGCTGGATGAGTTTAATGAATGTATGAGAGGAGTGCGGAATGTATGAAAAAACGTATTTATGTTAATAAAACTGATAAAAATGACTGGTTTGACCAGGAATGTAAAGCAAGTAAAAGAAATGTCCGAAAATTGCTACGACATTATAACAGACGTCCAGCAGACAATACAGCCTGCTCTGAATATACAATAGCAAGACGTGAATATAAAAACTTGTTGAAAAGAAAAGAAAAGCTCTTTAATAAGGTGCAATTGGATAGACTTGAGAGATCCATACGTTATCAGAGAGAGTTCTTGGATAATGTACATAAACTGTCGTTTAAAAGAAAACAACCAAGAAATAGCATTAATGTTGAGACCTGGTTTAATCATTTTAAATCATTATTAGAAAAAGAAACATTGGACTGTAATACGAACGAAAGCTTAGGTGAGCATGATGATGTTGACGGTTTCATGAATCGTCCAATTTCGGTGGAAGAAGTGTTATACGCTTTCAGAAAGTTGAAAAGTCGCAAAGCAGCTGGACCTGATGGTATTATTAGTGAATTATATAAGAATTCTTGTGATCATGTGCTCCAGGTCTTCTTAAAATTATTTAACACGCTGTTTGATAAGGGTATCTTTCCTCGAGATTGGAGTGAATCTATAGTTTTACCATTGTTTAAGAAAGGTGATGTGAATAATCCTAACAATTACAGAGGTATATCCCTTAGTCATATTAGTAGTAAATTATATAGTACAGTTATTAATGTTAGATTGCAGGAATGGGTAAATGAACATAATATCACAGGTGAGCATCAAGCTGGTTTAAAAAAAGGGATATTCAACTATAGATCACATGTTTACTTTGTTAGCCTTGATGCAAAAACAATTTTCATTTAATCATAAAGTGTATGTAGCATTCATAGATTTTGAGAAGGCATTGATTCTATAAATAGAAATTTGCTTTGGCCAATCTTGATTTTAAAAAAATGGTGTAAGAGGTAAATTGTACAAGTGTATTAGGAGTATGTATGACAACGTTAAATGTAGGGTTAGGTGCGACTCTCAACTGACTGAATATATTAACTGTACTGCTGGTGTGAAACAGGGCGATGTGTGCAGCCCCATATTATTCTCATTGTTTGTAAATGAACTGGCCCTAGAAGTATTGAATAATGGTAGACATGGTGCCATGTTTTCTTATGATGCATTTGAGTTGTTTATTCTTTTACTGGCAGATGATATTGTTCTTTTGTCTGAAACCATCATTGGCCTTCAGACCCAGCTTAATAACTTAAGAAATTCAGCACTGGTGTTTCGGAAAGGTGTTTTTTTTTGGGGTGCGAGAGAAAGATGGACTTATACTGGTGTTTTAATGCCGGTAGTAAACGTGTATAAATACTTAGGGATTTTGTTTTCCACTCGTTTAAGCTTTACTGCTGCTTGCAAGGACCAGCAGAGCAAAGAGGGGTCTACTTGGCATCATGAAAAAATTGTCAATCAATAACAATTCGTTGACATTATTTGTTCAAATATTTGATTGTCATGTGCATCCTGTTGTACAGTACGGCTGGGAACTGTGTGGACTCAACAGAGCTGCTTTATTTTCTGAATCTGTGCACTTATTTGCTTTAAAGAAAGTTTGGGGTGTAAGCATGTGTACACCCAATGATTTAGTTTATGGTGAAACCAATAGATATCCCTTATATTTAAATTCTGCTGTTCAGTGTATTCATTATTGGTTTAATTTGCTTCAAATGGATGAGTGTCGCTTACCTCGTAAAGCATATAATATGTTGTTTGAATTAGATAAGAAAGGAAAGCAAAATTGGGTCTCGGATGTACGCACATGTTTATACGAATATGGTTTTGGAGAAGTGTGGATGAATCAGGGCATTGGCAATGTTAAGGGATTTATATGTGTTTTTCGTCAACGTCTAATTGATTGCAGATGGCAAAAATGGCATGATCATGTTCAAAACAGTGAAAGATTTATTATGTTTAGGATGTTTTGTAATACACATGAAATAAAAACACACCTTTTGTTGAATATGGATAGCCATTTGAAATATATACCAACGAGATTTAGGCTGGGGATTTCAGAAATAGCGGTGCATCATTATAGATACAGAGAACACAATGAAGCAAATCTGATACGTTGTTTATGCAAAAATTCTAAGGAAGATGAAGTACATTTTGTTTTATGCTGCCCAGCTCTTAGTAAAATTAGAGAAAAGTTTGTTCCCAGCAAATATTATCAATGCCCTTGTGTCTCTAAACTGCTTGTAGATGGCATCCTCTAAACACAGTGATGTTAGGAACTTATCGCTTTTCTTGTATAAAGCTTTTAAGTTCAGAGAAATTATGACCTCGTAATCGTGTATTTCAAATGTCCTATTTCATGAACAAGTTCATTGTTGATGTCTTGTATTTACTCACCCCCTTCATAAGGGGCCATGCCCTAATGAATAAACCATTCACATTCGCTCTCTCTCTCTCTCTCTCTCTCTCTCTCTCTCTCTCTCTCTCTCTCTCTCTCTGCCATGCGTGCGTACGTGCGTGCGTTCGTGCGTACCTCTCTCTGTCTGTCTGTCTGTCTGTATGTCTCTCGTTCTGTCTGTCTTGTCTGTCTGTCTGTATGTCTCTCTCTCTCTCACTCTGTTTGCATGTCTGTCTGTTGCCAATCTCTCTTTCTTTGTCTTTGTGTACATGTGTTTGTGTGTGCTTGCGTGAGCGCGTTTGTGTTTGTGTGCGTGTGCGTGGGCGTGTGCGTGCGTGTGTGTGTGTGTGTGTGTGTGCGCGCCCGTGTGTATGTTGTGTTCGTTCATAAGTGACATAGCTCCCGCGTGCATGTGCGATTCATCATTGATTTTTTTCCCTTCATCTATTGGACACATTTTTCAGTCAATTGGTTTTTTTTTTTTTTTTACATTAGTCGGATCATTGATGAGTTCCACCAATACAATGGAGTTAGTCACAACGAGAGAGAGAGAGAGAGAGAGAGAGATGTCCGGGAGTGCAGCAATAGTGATGAAAATCCACTTGCATTTACTGATACACAGGCGACTTTGTCTGTCTCTCTCTCTCTCTGTCTGTCTCTATGTCTCTCTCTGTATCTCTGGCTGTGTCTCTATCTCTGTCTCTCAGTGTCCTCTGTCTTTGTATTTCTCCCCCTCTCTCTCACGCACGCGCGCGCGCACGCACGCACACACACACACACACACACACACACACACACACACACACACACACACTCGCACACACACATTGACACACACACGTACACACACTCACTCGCTCACTCACTCTGCCTCTCTATACAGGCCAACCACTTACTCCGTGTCTGTATATGAAAGCGGAAACAGTCTCGCAGCTTCCGTGTATACTGACGGTTTGAATCCTTTGGGTGATGTAATCATTTTTGTCTCCGAACCCTCTCATTTTCGCTTCTCAAGCCTCCATTCCACGCGCGGCGCCGCAAAGAACAAACAATCTGTAGCGGCCGCAAACAACAAACAATCTGTTGCGACCGCAAAGAAAAAACAATCTGTTGCGGCGAAAAGAACACACTGTTGCAGCCGTAAAGAAGAAACAATTTGTTTCGACCGCAAAGAACAATGTCACACTGCGCATTAATGCATGCACACACTCAGCTCAGCATTTACTCCGTGCACACGCAGTCTCTCCAAACAATCAGAAGGCGCACTACAATAACTCTTCTTCTCCCCCTCCTCTCCGGGGAATAATTTACTAAACAATAATCAATTTTCCATCATATTCAACTGGTTTGTTTTCTAAGAATTATTTTTCATTCCTCCTCTCCAGTGGAGCTACAATCATTCCACAGATCCACTAGCTGGGACCAAATTTCATCTCATTATACATAATACTTGACAAATATATCTTTTACCGGTTTCTCCTCCTCACTGGAGAAACAATGTATATATTTTCAAAGAAAAATCAAAAGATGGCTTAAAATATAGGAATATCATTTGAGTTCCGACCCAGGGGGACAATTAAAAATCATTGTGGGTCAGCATGACAAACGCTTTAAGTTTTCTCACGACTTGCGCAGTCGTTGTCTTCTTCAGCTCGATTCTCCAACCCTGGAGACAATTAGGTGCTGCCACAGCACTGTCGCCCAAATACTTGTGCGACTGCCTCAGTCGCCTAACTGGTGCTGCCACAGCACCGAGAAGGGCTGAAACACGAATGAAGTCCGTGTAAGTAATCTATTTCAAAATCTGAATAATAATAAATTCGTTTCCCTTTTCTTAACTCTCTCTCTTTTCTCTCCCCATCTGTCTATACCTCTGCTCACCTGGTAATGGTAGAAAACAGGTGGAACTCGTTCTTCAAACAACCTGTCTGGTCAGTGTCCCCAAGCCATCTCCTTCCCTTCCTATACTTTCTTTTTCCTTCCTGCGCTCTTCCTGAGTGATTACTCATCTAACTCTACACATTACCAGCCCTTGGTTATTTAACCAATGGACAACGTCCGTCCATTCAACCAATAATCGCCCTACGTCTATAGCCACCAGCGACACCGATCACACTGGTCAGGCTTTCCTATTTATCTTTTCTTTTACCTTTCCTCTTCCCTACCTAGGGAAATGCTTTATAACAAATAAGGGCGTACGCGACGGAACGTCACATGTCGCCATGCGAGGCTACATCACATGACACCCCCCATCCCGGGGTGAAAAAAAAACTTTCGCCAAGAATTTTTTTTTTTTTAATACACATACATATCTAGTTAATATACAACTTCAGCCATCAATCATCAATTTTTCATCATTCAAGAGTTGCCATTAATGCAAAGAACTAACTTTCATGAACATCATAAAGATCCAAAATGACATTTCAAAATCTTAGTTTAAAAAAAAATGTACAATCAGTTTTTTTTTATAGTTTTTTTTAAAACAAATTCATACTCCATCACCATAAATTACAAATCACACATACACGAAAAACATATGATATTGATTATTCCAAATGCCAATCATGTTTATATATACCAAAATGTAAACAGTTTTTCCGAGCCTGTTGTCACATAATCATATGTCCCAACATCGTCACAAAATGAGAATTTCCTCATGACTCACTTGATGAGAAAAATTTGGCAAGTGAAAAGTCTTTGTTCAAGCAAAAATATACAATATAGTAGTCCACTCGAAAGTTAAACATTTTTTTTTTCATTCTTCACAATGGACCGACTTGAAAAAAAAAAAACACTTGTAAGACAACTGAAGTATTCTGCACACATTCACAAAGTAGCATCCTACAATGAGACACCAATGCCAATACATATGCACTTTTGGAAAAAAAAATCAATTACAACCACTTATTAATTCAGATTGACAGTAGCAGACATAACCCTGCCAAAATGTCAATAAAGTCTTTCCACAATGAAAACAAACAGCAGAATAAAAAAAAGTCTGTCCACAATGAAAACAAACAGCAGTTACAGCAGCACGAAGCATACTGTGCACTCACACACGAGACAGAAAATCTGCCATGATATTCTGAGTGCCGGGTAATGGCTCAATGTCAAACTTGAACTCCTGCAATGACAAAGCCCATCTTAACAGCCTGCTATTTTTGGTCTTGGACGACTGTAAAAACGTCAATGGCCTGTGGTCGGTTTGTAACCGAAACTGTCTTCCAATCAGGAATGTGGCAAATTTCTCACAAGCCCAAACAATGGCAAGACACTCCCTCTCCATTGTTGAGTATTTGACTTGTGTGTTAGAGAACTTTTTACTTGCATATTGGACAGGGTGTAACAATCCATTCTTTTCTTGCAACAATACAGCTCCCATGCCTTTGGAGCTGGCATCAGTTCTCAAAACAAAATCCTCTGAAAGAGAGGGCAAAAGCAGCACAGGGAATGAATTGAGGGTGTCTTGAACACATTCCAGATCTTTCTGGCACTCATCTGTCTAGACGATACTTTTGTTTTTTGTTCCTTTTGTTAAGTCACTCAAAGGGGCTGTCAATGATGCAAAGTGTGGTAATATCTTCTGTAATAGGAACAATCCAGTGAGTGATCTAATCTTGTACTGGGTCTCTTCAAGGCCAAGATCTTTTCCACTTTCTTTTCCTCTGGTGTCATTTTCCCAACAGAAATGACATGACCCAAAAATTCAAGAGTCTGGAATCCAGCACGAATTTTGGACGGTCTAGCCGTCAGACCAAAATTCCGGAGTTTACAAAAAACAGCTCTCAAGTTTTCCAGAAGATCATTCCATGACTTTGCAGCAAGCAAAATGTCATCAAAAAAACTTACTGCTCCACACTCATGAAGTTTTAGTGCACGCATCATTCTGGCAAAAGAAGCTGTGGCGTTTTGTAATCCAAATGGCATTTTCGTCCATTGAAACAGTCCAAAAGGTGTCTGAAAAGCTTTTTTCCTTGTCTGCCTCAGCCATCGGGATTTGCCAATATCCTTTAGTCAAATCTATTTTGACAAAATATTTTCCTTCTAACAGTTGACAAAGAAGTTCCTCAATGTCTGGGATAGGTTCTGCATCAAACACAGTGATTTTGTTTAACTTCCTGTAATCGATGCAAAACCGCACCGAGCCATCAGGTTTGTCCACCAAAACAACTGGTGAGCTGTATGGTGACGAAGACGGTTCAATAACTTTCAACCCAAGCATAACTTGAATCTCTCTTTCGACAACCTGTTTTTTCGCAAATGGGAGAGGGTATGGTTTGACTCGGACTGGGTTTTCCGTACTCAAGTGAATAGTATGGGGTTCAATTGCTGTCACTGTCCCTGGGGTATCGGTCAGAACATCCTGAAAGTCCTTCAAAATACCTTCCAATTGTTCTTTCTGAATCAAAGACAAATCATCACACACAATGACATCACGAAGTTTCTCACTTGACAGAAAGAGTGGGCAGAGGTACAGTATCATCTATACTGGTAGATGTTAACAATCCCACATTTGTTGTTTGTACAGTCTTTGCTCTGTCTCTGTATGTGACATCAGGTACAAAATCAGAATCAATGATTTCTGTAACAGCCACATCTGTTCCAGGCACTGGGCATATCCAGTCAATTGACTCATTAATGGCAATATTTGTACGTTCAACATACTTTTTTTTTTTAGCATTTTTACATAGAATGCCTTTTCAGCATTTCACTTTGGGAACCACAATCTGTTTGTTGTCTTGTCCAGGAACATGCCTGTAGAGGATGTCAGAGTCCAGTATGTACGTCGGCTTGTCCGTTAGTATGTCAGAGACCGTCTGCTTTGCAGAAGAAAGTATAGTCGTCAGTGTCTCGTCGCTTCTCCGCATGGTCTTCAAAACATCTGGCGTAACTTTCAATTCATCTAGTTTTGAAACCTTGAGCGGTTTTGTTGGTTTTCCTTGCTCTACAACTTTTGATCTTGTACTGATGAGACAAGGAACGAAAGATCCTCTGGCACCACCATGTACTGTCGCAACACCTGGTAGATTTCCCAAAATCAAATCGCAAACTGGATTCTCAATAACACAGGCGGTAAGTGACCCGGAATAGTATGGTGTATCAACGGAAATTTTTGCAAGTGGAAAAGTTTCAATTTTTCCACCAAACGATCTGCATCTCTGAACACTGTCAAGATACTGGTCTGGTAGAACAAAACATTTCCTTACACCAGCTGTGGTGCAACCTGTATCTCGTAAAACAGAACCTTGTAAACCATTAATGGCACAATCCTCCAAAAGAAGACCATCAATGGACTGATCTGATGCCAAAACAAGACCTTCACATGTAGTGGAAACAAATCCAGTCTTTGCTCCACTTCCTTTGAAAGGATAGTCCCGTTTCAAATGGAATTTGCCATCACAAAAATGGCAACGCATGGTTTGATCGGTAGACAACTGGTTACCGTTAGTCTGCGAACCTCGACCTTGTCCACGAGCTGGAGGACCAAAGGGTCTGCGCGGTTGTTGTTCACCACGCCCTCGGAAAGGAAAAGGTCTTTCCGGTGGTGAATATTGGTACTGACGGAAATCGCCAGAACCGACATGGCCTTGACCACGGAAAGGTCGTTGTCTGTTGCCAAAAGACGTGTAAGAGTGCAGACCTTGGAATGAAGCGCAATTTCCTCTTCTGTCGTTTCCTTGTCCAAAATGCATCTGAAATGCCGCGTGAGACTCGAAAAGGGACGAATTTTCCTTGCGGGCAACACCTTTATCCGGATGAGCAAGACAGTACTGATCCGCCATCTGACATTTCGTCAACGTTATCGAACTGTCTTTCCTTAAGAAAAGTGGCCAAATCTTTGCTGACGCTTTGAAAAAGTTGCTCTCGAAGTAGCAAATCTCGCAGTGATTCGAAAGTCTTACTCGTTTTCGTTAGCTCTATCCATCTATCTAAACAATGACTCGTTCTTATCAAAAAAGACGGAAATGATTCTCCCTTTTCAGGACGAATAGATCGGAAACGCTCACGAAAACGGTCAGCTGAGCACTGAAACTTCTTTAAGAGTTCTTTTTTTAACTGATCCCAAGTCAACCCTTCTTTTGCCGCAAGTGTGTGGTATAGCGCCAAAGCACTTCCCTTAAACAGTGACGCGATAAACAACGTCCATTCCTCCTTCGGCCAACCACAAGAAGTAGCGTGGTTCTCGAACCGAAAAAGAAAACTGTCAATATCGTCGGTTTTTTTCTTCGAACGGCGGCAATTTCGGAATGTATGTTGACTTCGGATGAAATGTACTCGCGGAACCGACCGATGGAGGTGGTGGAGGTTCTCCCAATGCCTGTAATTTTTTCATTTCCACATCAGTCTCTAATTCAAGTTGTCTCAGTTTGAACTGCCGTTCCTTTTCCTTATCCTCTGCCTCTAGTTTTCTTTGATTTTGTTCTATCTCTTTTTGTAGTTTTCTTTCTTCAAACTCTAATCTTTTTAGATTTTCTTGTTGTTCTTTATATTTTTCTTGTCGTTCTTTATCTTTTTCTTGTTGTTCTTCAGCTTTTTCTTCTAGTTGTTTCTGTTTTTCCTGTCTCTCTCTCTCTCTCTCTCTCTGTCTGCCCTGTCCATATATTGTTGGACATAGTTTGCTAATTTATCGCCTTCAAAGCCTAAACGCTCGGCCTGTCGCACATATTCATCAAAATTTTCCATTATGAATAGTTACCACAAACAAACAAGAAACAATGACTAAATATGATTAAAATAAGGCGATATGTGATGTTATATACGTTTCCAAAAAAACAACAACTTTGTTACAGTATGTACAAATAAAGAATTTAAATGCCGGTATAAACAGGAAAGTAATAAAGCTTACAAAAGAGAAGCACTGATAAGAATTGACAGTGTGATCTTTCCAAAAAAGATTTTCACCAATATTCTTTCCCAAAGGGAAAAAACGGCTAAAAGAAATGAAATCGAATACTAATAACTCTTTTTTCAGAATGAAAAGAAAACAGACAAAATATAAAGTTTTTTTTCCCGGAAATAAATTCTTTATAATGTTTATGTTCTTAACTGTTCTTATTGTAGTTGTTACTTTCTTAAGTTTCTTGGTAAAACAATGGATGAGTTCACAAAAGAAATGAATCGCCTTAAACAATAAGTGAATACAAAGTTACAAAACAAATGAATCAATGAACAATTAAAAAGAGGGGGAGAAAACGTACACTAACGGGAATCCTACCTAAAAGATGACAATGATGAAAAGAAACTAGATAGGCGCCTATTGAAGAGAAGGTTTGGAAATTTTTTGTATAGGGGGTGAAAAGGAAATGAAAGAATATACAGGTCCGGTATAGAAAGAGGAAATCAGAAAAAGTGAAAGAGGCCCTCAGACAGCGACAGCACCCCAATGGCAACTGTCTCCCATAAAGCTGGAGACGGGGAAGTCTTCAAATAATAATACACACAATATACTAAAACTCAATACAATAAATAATTAATCTAATAAATATACAATAACACACACACACACACACACACACACACACACACACACACACACACACACAAAACAACCCAAAAGATAAACAAGAAAACAAATGTTTATTAGGACTGAGCGGTAATCCACTCCACCACCTACACTAGTTGAGTGACGGAGGTGAAGTCGCTCCCACACTCAGAGGGGTAAGGGGAAAAATCCAAATAAAACGAGAGGAAAGATAAAGAATTAGATAGTAATGAGAGAGGTAGGGACTAGTGACTCCCCAACGCCATGCCCCCCTGCTAAATTAGAGCAGGAAGAGGTTGGGGCTATCAGTCCTGGGGAAGGGGACAAAACAAAATCTAAATTAGGGGAAGGACAACGACTCCTCAACGCCCTGCCCCCTTGCTGCCAGGTACGAGCAAGAGGAGGTTGAGGCTATTGATCCTGAGGGGGGAAAGGGTCAAAAAGAAATCCTACCCAAAAAACAACCCTAACAGAGTAGAGCAACCAAAAGAAATCTCAAACACTCGAAAACACACATACAGAAACAAATGAAAAATAAAAACTGCAAACAGTAATCAGAACAATCAATTATACAAATCATTTGCTTTTGCCAACAATCAATTAATTTTTCCTTGGAGGGGGAATCTTATTTTTTCCTCTGGAGGGGTACAAATAGAAATCTTTTTTTTTTCCTTGGAGGAGGTACAAAAAAAAAACCTTGTCCTATGTCCCAAGTCGGGGTCACCACTGTCACACTGCGCATAAATGCATGCACACACTCAGCTCAGCATTTACTCCGTGCACACGCAGTCTCTCCAAACAATCAGAAGGCGCACTACAATAACTCTTCTTCTCCCCCTCCTCTCCGGGGAATAATTTACTAAACAATAATCAATTTTCCATCATATTCAACTGGTTTGTTTTCTAAGAATTATTTTTCATTCCTCCTCTCCAGTGGAGCTACAATCATTCCACAGATCCACTAGCTGGGACCAAATTTCATCTCATTATATATAATACTTGACAAATATATCTTTTACCGGTTTCTCCTCCTCACTGGAGAAACAATGTATATATTTTCAAAGAAAAATCAAAAGATGGCTTAAAATATAGGAATATCATTTGAGTTCCGACCCAGGGGGACAATTAAAAATCATTGTGGGTCAGCATGACAAACGCTTTAAGTTTTCTCACGACTTGCGCAGTCGTTGTCTTCTTCAGCTCGATTCTCCAACCCTGGAGACAATTAGGTGCTGCCACAGCACTGTCGCCCAAATACTTGTGCGACTGCCTCAGTCGCCTAACTGGTGCTGCCACAGCACCGGGAAGGGCTGAAACACGAATGAAGTCCGTGTAAGTAATCTATTTCAAAATCTGAATAATAATAAATTCGTTTCCCTTTTCTTAACTCTCTCTCTTTTCTCTCCCCATCTGTCTATACCTCTGCTCACCTGGTAATGGTAGAAAACAGGTGGAACTCGTTCTTCAAACAACCTGTCTGGTCAGTGTCCCCAAGCCATCTCCTTCCTATACTTTCTTTTTCCTTCCTGCGCTCTTCCTGAGTGATTACTCATCTAACTCTACACATTACCAGCCCTTGGTTATTTAACCAATGGACAACGTCCGTCCATTCAACCAATAATCGCCTTACGTCTATAGCCACCAGCGACACCGATCACACTGGTCAGGCTATACAAATTATCTTTTCTTTTACCTTTTCTCTACCCTACCTAGGGAAATGCTTTATAACAAATAAGGGCGTACGCGACGGAACGTCACATGTCGCCATGTGAGGCTACATCACATGACAAACAAACAATCTGTTGCAGCCATAAAAAAGAAACAATCTGTTGCGGCCATAAACAATCTGTTGCGGCCGCAAAGAAGACACAATCTGTTGCGGCGAAAAGAAGAAACAATCTGTTGCGGTCGCAAAGAAGAAACAATCTGTTGCGGCCGCAAAGAAGAAGAAGAAACAATCTGTTGTGGCCGCAAAGAAGAAGAACAAACAATCTGTTGCGGCCGCAAAGAAGAAACAATCTGTTGCGGCCACAAAGAAGAAGAAGAAACAATCTGTTTCAGTCGCAAAGAAGACAAATCTGTTGCGGCCATAAAAAAGAAACAATCTGTTGCGGCCATAAACAGTCTGTTGCAGCCAGAAAGAAGAAATGCTCTGTTGCGGCAAAAAGAAGACACAATCTGTTGCGGCCGCAAAGAAGAAATAATCTGTTGCGGCTGCAAAGGAGAAACAATCTGTTGCGGCCATAAAGAAGAAACAATCTGTTGCGGCTGCAAAGAAGACACAATCTGTTGCGGCCATAAAGAAGAAACAATCTGTTGCGGCATAAAGGAGAAACAGTCTGTTGCGGCCGCAAAGAAGACACAATCTGTTGCGGTCATAAAGAAGAAACAATCTGTTGCGGCCGCAAAGAGGACACAATCTGTTGCGGCCATAAAGAAGAAACAATCTGTTGCGGCTGCAAAGAAGAAACAATCTGTTGCGGCTGCAAAGAAGACACAAGCTGTTGCAGCCGCAAAGAAGAAGAAGAAACAAATCTGTTGCGGCCGCAAAGAAGACACAAATCTGTTGCGGCCATAAAGAAGAAACAATCTGCTGCAGCTGCAAAGAAGAAGAAGAAACAATCCGTTGCGGCCGCAAAGAAGAAACAATCTGTTGCGGCCGCAAAGAAGAAGAAGAAACAATCTGTTGCGGCCGCACAGAAGATACAATCTGGTGCCGTTTGCACACGGGCCACTTTTTTTTTTTTTTTTTACATCCATTCTTATCTTTTAAAAAGTGAAGAAGTTCCGTGGCTGCATTCCATGCGACATACCACCACTCACTGAAAAACATATGTTCTTACAGGGCTTTGGGACTTAACATAATATCAGACATGAACATTTCACAGCAGACTTCATTTACGGATGTCCTACAGATATGAGGTTTTTTGTTTTGTTTTGTTTTGTTTTTAAAGTTTCCTTCCTCTGTCCTGGTTCCTTTTCAGTCGTCTCCCAGTAGGGCTCCTTTTTCCTGTGCGTTCCTTCTCTTTACATTCCTCCTTACTTCCTGTCTCTCTACTTTTGTCTGGTCGCCCCCTTAGTAGGGCCCTTCCACGGGACCTCTCGAGGCTTCTGTTCCTCCTCTCCTTAGCACTCTTCTCAGGCATCTCTCTTTTAGGGCCCTCATACGGGTCCTCTCTTTACGTCTCTTCCTACTTCCCCCCCCCCCCCCCCCCCCTTCCCCCTTTTTTTTTTTTTTGGTCATTGGGAGTGTTGTTAGCGCCTCTTATCATGACCTCATATCTATCTTTTGCGTTAATGTTCTTATTTTTGCCTTTTTCTGTTGCGCCACCATAGCACCACCTACCTCCCTATTCTATACCCAAATGTCTTAATGTATGCCTTGTTTGTACATTTACTCATTTACTCTCCATTGTAACCCCCCTCCCCCCCCCCCCGCCCTTTTTTTTTCCCTTATGTATGTGTGTGTTTGTGTGGTTGTGTGTGTGCGTATGGGCGTGTGTATGTGTGTGTGTGCGTGTGTGTTCGTGCGTGCGCGCGCGCGCATTTGTATGTATGTGTGTGTGGGTTGTGTGCGTGTGTGTGTGTGTGTGTGTGTGTGTGTGTGTGTGTGTGTGTGTGTGTGTGGTTGTGCCCGCGCGCAAGAGCTTTTTCGTGTGGGGTGGGGATGGGGGGGGGGGGAAGTCCTGCAGCTCTTAGCTGCGTCTGGCTAGGGTTTTTTTTTCTCGGGGTTCTCCCGTTTTCCCTCTCCCCCCTTGGTGTTTGGGTAGGGTAACCTACTCTTGGGTCAGACTTGGGTCGGGTGCTTTAGGCGGCTGACCCCCCTGTCCCCCCCCCCCCCCACACCCCCCCCCCCCTCCTCCCCTTGTCATTCACAGTGCTTCCTTGTGCATATTGTATTCTGTTTATTGTGTTTTCTCTTGTTCATTTCATTCATATGCAACACACCCACTACATACAATCACACCCTCCCCCTCCTCTCACTCTCCTTCCCCTCCCCGTGCTCTTCTCTCTCTCACTCTCCACTCTTCCTCTACTTCCATTCTCTCTCTCTCCCCTCCTCTCCTTCTCCCTCCCTCCCTCCCCTCTCTCTCTCTCTCTCTCTCTCTCTCTCTCTCTCTCTCTCTCTTAGCTCTACCCTCTTTCCTCGTGCTCTATTCCTCGAACTCAACTCACCCTCTCTCCCAATGTCCCTCTGTCAACTTCATTCACCACTTTGGCTTCACAAGGGGAGTATTGCGCACGTTAATGTCTGTTATTTTTTGTCGCTGAGGAAGGCATATTGCCGAAAATTTCTTGTCCTGTTTTGTGTCGTTCATTAAAACCGCATTACTTCACACTTTGTTTTGTGTGCTCTTCTGCTTTTTCGTCTGGTTCCAGTACCGCTGCAGTTTGTTTCATTTGCCTAAAAGAAAAATGACTGTTCCGCCGAACGAATGAGACAAATAAATTACATGCCAAAAGACGACGCATTTCGACCGCTTTGATCTTCTTCATGCAAGACAAACAACGTCCTCGACAAATGAAAACGAAGCATGAACAATCACTTAGGTCCTGAAACTGGGTACCAAATGGATGGAGAAGGAAAATGAGGCTACTGGGAAGGAGACAATAGGAATTAAGAAAATAAGTGTGATCATGATCATAATGATAATGAAAAATGTTTATACAAAAATAATCATAACACAGAGAGGATTACTACCACTTTAAGTAAAAATATGATGACAGCAGTTGTAGTATTAACAGCGGCTAAACGGACAGAAGTGGGAAAAGGAGAGGGGGCTAGAAGAGAGTCCAACAGCATGGTCGTAGTGTATTAACGATGTAGTAACCATACAGTACTGACATCCAGGTCTTTAGGAAATCGTCTCCCTGCAGGAGCTGGATAATCAGCAGCGGTTTTTTTAGTTTGAAAACGAGATGAATGAGGGCGGAAACTGAAGCAAATTTTCAAAAGAAACTGTACTAGATCCGCCATACTACACAGACAAACACACGTGACCAGCATGCTGTTTGTGTCAGTGTCGCAAAGCGGATTTTATAGTTCACTGTGAACACTGTCCTCTTTGACAAACAGTGAAAGATAACTCTGTACTACAGCAGAAAAAACGGTGAGTGTTCGCAGAAACTTGTACTAACTTCCTGTATACCTGTGACACAGACAAGTTGTGTGAGTGAAATGTACGTATACAGGCGGTTTATTACAGCCAAGGGGGTGGTATAACATGGTCTAGGCTGGTTTCAGTCCTGGGGTGTAAAGTAGGTTCCTTTATACTCGGGGTATCAACCAGCCATGGGGTAGAATTGGATGCGTTACCCCAGAACATAGGCAGAAAGCAGAGGACCAGGTAAATGGTAACTGTAGATGTAGGACCGGAACAAGATCAGGGATATAAAATTGAGAAATCGCTCAATATAGATTTTAATACTTCTCAGGATCTGAATGTGTGTGTGTGTGTGTGTGTGTGTGTGTGTGTGTGTGTGTGTGTGTGTGTGTGTGTGTGTGTGTGTGTGAGAGAGAGAGAGAGAGTGTGTGTGTGTGTGTGTGTGTGTGTGTGTGTGTGTGTGTGTGTGTGTGTGTGTGATTGCATTTATTTAATTGTTGAATTTTGTCAACAAACCAGCACACAAGTGATCAGCTTTCCAGTAATGATATTACGTAAGATGGGGAGGGGGCGGGGGGAGGGGGGGGAGGAGGGGGTACACCGGCGGCACAAATTATCGTGCCACCACAAATTAATTGTCGTCGGTGACTATTTGTGTTTGAGATAAAAGCCGGAATAGTCGCCCTAACACGTGCTTTTGCCCCTGGGTATTTCATGTAGTAACGATCTGGTCTCTGGTACCACCAGTCCGTCTATCTGTCTGGTTTTGACTTTTGAACAGTAAGTGGCCTAATTTCCTACCCCCCCCCCCCCTTCCCCCAAAAAATATTGTGATATGGAAGTGATAAAAACAGCTATCAAAAACGGATACTACATTATTGTAGGTGTATTTATTAACCTACCACCATCATGTTTGGTTTGAAATCACATTTTATAACGGTTGTAGGCGTTGAGAAGTAACGGGAGGTGGGGTGGGGCAGTTGAGGGAGGGCGCGGGGGACGGGGGGGGGGGGGGGGCAGGGGATTTAGCTCAACTGATAGAGCACTGTGCTTCAGTTCTGGTGTCTTGGGTTCGATTCCCACGTAAACTAGCATACTGAACTGGGCATTTTTCACAACCCGTCTCACTGTTTCAGTATTCTGGTCACTCAGTGTAGCATATTTATAGCTTTCTATTTTCCCTCGCACTCCAACAAAAGCACAGTTTGATAACTCTGGGTATTCAGCATGACTTTATACCATCCTCACCATGTCAGTGATGGTGACAGTAATAGCTTTCAAAGAATGATCCGACTGGAAGCTGGATCCACCCCGATTAGAAGGTAGATCACTCCCGGCCCAAATGCCCGCCAGACAGACAGCTATTTAGAGTTACCAGACTTTAAGCCAGACTCAACTGATACGAAGCCAGATTATCATCGAACTTAATGAGAGAGAGAGAGAGAGAGAGAGAGAGAGAGAGAGAGAGAGAGAGAGAGAGAGAGAGAGAGAGAGAGATGTTTTAATCATATATAGGCCATTGTCCCTCGTGATGGGGAGTAATTGAACAATCATTTCACACAATGTTTTTTTTTTTATACACAAATTATAAGGTTAAAGATAACGTTTTACCAGATAGCATTATACAAGAAAATTGATAGATTTCTGATGGGTCTTTCGTGTTTACATGCCAAAAGTAAACCTAGTCGAAACAGGTTTGGAAATTTATGAAATTTTGCAGGAATGTCTTGTTGTCTTAAGCTTATTGTGCTAGGCAGCATAAAACAAAAAAATAGACCTCATATTCGAAGAGAGAGAGAGAGAGAGAGAGAGAGAGAGAGAGAGACTTGATGCCGAGGGGGAAGGCTTTTTTAAGGATTATCCAACTGAAGGTCGAATCCCCCCCCCACCCCACCCCTCTCCCACCCTCCAATCAGGAGCCAGGTTATTCTTAACTTTGATTAGAGTGATGGCTATCTAAGGATCATCCGATTGAAGTTCGGGCTCGCCTGATTAGATATACCTATAAGTGATGGCTTTCAAAGGGTTATCCAACTGAAAGCTGGATTTCCCCCTCACCGCCCCCCCCCCCCCCCTCCGCCTCCCAGTTAAACAATGGAGTTACGGCTCTCTAAGGAATACCCCGTCTAGAAAGCCAGACTCGCCTGACTAGACGCTGGGCGATAATGGCCTTCTGACGGGTCATTCATTCATCTGAGAGACCAATAGATTAGCTAGGAAGCCGGACTTTTTTCACAACTACTACCACGCACTCTCCGTACACCATTAACCTCACTTAGGCCAAGAGAGAGAGGAGAGAGAGAGAGGAGAGAGAGAGAGAGAGAGAGAGAGAGAGAGAAGAGAAAAAAAGCTTCCAGTCTTAATGTGAAACGATTCGATGATCTTGTAAAAAAGCTGTTGAAATACGGTGATACAGGAGGGGGTGATGGTGGGGGTGTATGGTAGGGGTGCATGTAGCTGCCGAGCTGCCCAAGCGATACCATTATGTGAAAACGGTCTGTTGGGTCTTTATAGATCCCAGCAGGATTTCTGCTGCCCATGTCAAGGACAACTGCGGGCAGACTGTTGATCTTGTTGATCGGATTCTTTTCGTTGATTTGTTAATTCGTGTGTGTGTGTGTGTGTGTGTGTGTGTGTGTGTGTGTGTGTGTGTGTGTGTGTGTGTGTGTGTTGTGTGTGTGTACGTGCGTCTGTGTGTGTGTGTGTGTGTGTGTGTGTGTGTGTGTGTGTGTGTGTGTGTGCGCGCGCGCGCGCGCGCGCGCGCGCGCGTGCATGTGTCCAAGCAATGAGTTCCAAGGCATCTTTCAGGGGCTTGCGTGGTCAGTCAATCTAATTTGCACTCTTTCTGCTATGATGCTCTTAAAACTCCATTAGACAACAATGGCATCACACGATGACATCATCTAGGGACGTCATTACACAATGGCGTTACACAATGACATCTACCAGGGACCCTATTACACAATGGCATTACACAATGGCATCATCCAGGGACGTCATTACACTGCCAGGGACCCTATTACACAATGGCATTACACAATGGCATCTACCAGGGACGCCATTACACAATGGCATTACACAATGGCATCTGACAGGGACGCCATGGCATTACACAATGGCATCTGACAGGGACGCCATTACACAATGGCATTACACAATGGCATCTACCAGGGATGCCATTACACAACGGCATTAAACATTGGCATTTGCCAGGGATGCCGTTACACAATGGCATCACACAATGGCAATAGCACCACCTGGTAAGGCGTGATTGGAAAGCATGGGGTTAGCAACTGTAATAGCAACGGTCTGCTTCTCATTTAGACATGTGTCGCGCATGACCTGATCACGAACACCATCTTCTGCCTCTCTACCCGCAACAGGACATCATGGATGCACCCGCGATCCGGACATTGGCATCTTATTGACTATGTCATCGTGAGGAAGAAGGACATGCGGGACGTGAGGGTCACGTAGGCCATGTGCGGCGCAGAGTGCTGGACAGATCACCGCCTCATCGTCTCAAAGCTCAGGCTTCATGTCCAGCCCAAGAGACGTCCTCAAGGCGTAAAACCACCAAAACGTGTGAATGTCAGCAAGCTCAAGGTCGTCGATATTAAACAGTCCTTTGTTGACACCCTGGAAACCCGCTTGGATTCCACCATACTGAATGACCTCGATGTGGAAGCAGCATGGGGCGCGCTTCGTGAGACGGTGTACAGCACGGCTATGGAGTATCTGGGACCCACAACCAGGTTGCACAAGGACTGGTTCGATGAGAACTGCACTGAAATCCAGCAGCTTCTAGAGGATAAACATCGTGCTTTCAGAGCGCACATCGACGATCCACAGTCAACCGCAAAAAATGACACGCTGAGAAACATCCGCAGAAACATCCAGTAAAAGCTGCGCCAGATGACAAACTTCTGGCTGAGCAGCAAAGCTGATGAGATTCAGGGCTTTGCAGACAGGAATGACATGAAAAACTTCTACAACGGCTTGAGAGAAGTCTACGGCCCCATCACCTCGGGCTCATCTCCACTTCTGAGTGCAAATGGATCAACGCTGATCACAGATAAAGAGAATATACTAGAAAGATAAGCTGAACATTTTGACAGTGTACTGAACCGCCCATCCACCATCAACAATGAAGCCATCGATCGACTACCCCAAATTCCGATCGATGAGACGCTGTACGCCGTACCAACTTTGGAGGAGACCCAGAAAGCAATTCGTCTGTTATCCAATGGCAAAGCGCCTGCCTCAGACGCAATCCAGCTGAGGTCTACAAAGAGGGTGGTGCGGCTCTGGTGAAGAAACTTCATCAACGCCTTCAGATCATATGGCAGCACGAGACAGTTCCTCAAGATCTTAAAGATGCCTCCATCGTTCATCTCTACAAATGCAAAGGAAACCGTCAGGTCTGCGATAACTATCGTGGAATCTCCCTGCTATCCATCCCAGGCAAGATCCTGAGTTCTTCTCAACCGGCTCAACGCACATCTTGAGCAAGGTTTCCTACCAGAGAGTCAGTGTGGCTTGCGCAAAGAACGCGGGACCATCGACATGGTGATTGCTGCCAGACAGCTTCGAGAAAAGTGTCAGGAACAGAATGTCGACCTGTACTCCACCCTTTGACACTGTCAGTAGAGAGGGGCTTTGGAGAATTATGGCGAAGTACGGATGCCCCAGAAAGTTCATTGCCATCGTACGCCAACTTCACGACGGCTTGCTGGCCAGAGTCCAAGACAACGGCGAGACATCTAAACCGTTCCCAGTCTCAAACAGAGTGAAGCAGGGTTGTGTTCTTGCTCCCACTCTGTTCAGCCTCATGTTCTCGGCTATGTTGACTGATGCATTCAGTGACGCGGAGATAGGCATCGTCATCAAGTACCGTACAGATGGATCAGTCTTCAATCTCAGGAGATTTCAAGCGGAAACCAAGGTCTCGACAGACACTGTCAATGACTTCCTCTTCGCGGACGACTGTGCCCTCAAAGCTGTCACACAAGCCACAATGCAACACAGTGTTGACAAGTTCTCTGCTGCTTGCAACAATTTCGGCTTGACAATCAATACGAAAAAGACTGAAGTGATGCACCAGCCAGCCCCGCAAAGCCATACGTTGAGCCAGTCATCGCCGTCACTGGACAGCAACTGAACGCGGTGGATAAGTTCACCTACCTAGGCAGCACTCTGTCCAGAAACGTTGTCATCGACGATGAAACTGGAAACTGAACAGGAAAACAGGAAACTGAACCATTTCCACACCACCTGCCTCAGAAGACTCATGGGTATTAAGTGGCAAGATAAGATTCCGACACTGAAGTCCTCACTTGTGTTGGCCTGCCTAGCATCTTCACCATCGTGATGCAGTCTCAGCTTCGCTAGGCAGGTCATGTAGTTCGCATGCCAGACCATCGGCTGCCAAAGAAACTATTGTTTGGCGAACTACAACAAGGAAAACGCTCTCATGGAGGCCAGAAGAAACGTTTCAAAGACAACCTTAAATCTTCCCTAAAGGCCTTCAACATCAGCCACACAACATGGGAGCAGACTGCCCAGGATAGAGACGGATGGCGATCAGTTGTCCGCAAAGGTGCAGAAACCTGTGAAAGCAACAGAATTGCTGCAGCTGAGCAGCACAGGATGATCAGGAAGACCAGTGTCAACAGATATCCAGCTGTTGCCACCATCTCCTATCCATACTGTGATAGGTCTTTCCGGGCGCAGATCGGCCTGACCAGCCATCTACGCATTCACCCCCGATCCCAGGATGACTAGATGGTCTTCGTCGTCTCGACAGACAAACAACACAACGCAACACACAATGGCATCTGCCAGGGACGCCATTACACAATGGCATCTGACAGGGACGCCATTACACAACGGCATTACACAATGGCATATGCCAGGGATGCCATTACACAACGGCATAACACAATGGCAACTGACAGGGACGCCATTACACAACGGCATTACACAATGGCAACTGACAGGGACGCCATTACACAATGGCATTATACAAAGGCATCTGCCGAGGATGCCATTACGCAATGGCATTACACAATGACATCTGCCAGAGACGCCATTATACAACGGCATTACACAATGGCATCTGCCAGGGACGCCATTACACAATGGCATTACACAAAGGCATCTGCCAGGGATGCCATTACACAATGGCATTACACAATGACATCTGCCAGAGACGCCATTATACAACGGCATTACACAATGGCATCTGCCAGGGACGCCATTACACAATGGCATTACACAAAGGCATCTGCCAGGGATGCCATTACACAATGGCATTACACAATGACATCTGCCAGAGACGCCATTATACAACGGCATTACACAATGGCATCTGCCAGGGACGCCATAACACGACATTACACAAGGGCATTTGCCATGGTCGCCATTGTACAATAGCATCGGCCAGGGAGCAGTTATGTCCCCTGACGTCTTAATGGAATGCCCTGTACATGCCTGCACCCTTATGCGAACACAGCGCAGTCTTCCAAGGGTGATACAGGAGTGCTCCCAGCTGGTTTGTTCGGCAGTTTGAGAACAGTACTTCTCTGGGTCCCACTGGCACCTTCGGGCGTTTCTTTTTCTTTTTTATGATGCTGTGAAAACAAGATAATATCACTGGTACCCCAAAACCTATAGCCCTTGACCCTCACACTAAGCCGTCACCAAAACTGGTCAGGGGTACTATAAGCAATAAGAAAATGGTAATTTAAAAAAAAAAAAAAGATCGCGCAATGTTGCCTCTTTGACCTCATTAAGGTTAAGGGATTATGAGATGAAATCACGCTACCTTGTCACACTTACACTAAATTTCATTCAAAAGAATCACTTAGTTTCAACTGCCCGTTGTGTGGCGGAGGAATGAAGTTTTTTTTTCTTTTCTTTTTCTTTTTTTTTTTTAACACGTAGGAAAAAAATGACTCAACAACACACGCTGACGTTCTCAGTCACAATGAACGAGGGATACAATTCAATTAAGAATACTGAATGTTGCGCCTTTACTTTAATTAAGCAAATAGCACACACACACACACACACACACACACACACCCCAACACACACCACACACACACACACACACACGCACGCACACACACACACACACACACACACACACACACACACACACACACACCACAAAACGAAAAAAAAAAAAAAAAAGGAAAGAAAAAAAAAAGGAAATGAAACAGAACAAGAAAGAAAGAAAGAAAGAAAGAAAGAAAGAAGTTTGAAACAAAAAACCTCGACACAAATTGTCGCCCTTGGGGAAAAGTTTGTGCCGGAGGCCACAATTTATGCTTTCACACACGGCGATAGTACATGCAGGGGCGACAATCTGAGCCGTAAAAAAAAACACCCACAGAGATTTATGCACGTGCCAGGCCTGTCTCCCACAACGCCTCAACCCTCCCTTCCTCTCATTCTGTCCGATATGAACCCTTGTGTTCCCCATCTTTCAAACACACACACACACACACACACACACACACGAGCACAGGTGCGGTAAATATGTACTGTTGCGGTGATTGTGTTTGTGACGGTGTCTTTGTCACGTGAACAGTCCATCCCACAGCTGGCGACCTTTGTTCGCTAGTCTGGCTGTGGCGGGTATTCCTCCTTTTCTTCTTTCTTCCCCCTGTCTGTCTTTCCTGTCCTTGTCTCCTTTAGAGAATGTAAATATCTATGTTCTAACCCACCCATCTTATTTTGCACGAAAGCCCCCCTTTTCACAAACAAATCTCGTCCTTCTCATGCTACTTTTTGCCAAAATTAACACCTTTTTTACAATCAAAATTAACATGCAAAAACCTCCAAAAATCGAAGTAATCGTTATTTTAAAATGGGGGGCTTACGTGCAAAATAAGATAGGGTGATTTAGAACATAGATATTTACATTCTCTCTCCATAGCATGAAATCTAAAGGTTTACAGAATTAGTCATCCTAACACAATTAACGCCCGCGGGTTTGATAGTGAGACCTTACTACTTTCTAGTAAGGCTTGGGGCGACTTGGGGTGACATGGAGGGTGACTTGGGGCGATTTGGGGTGACTTGGGGTGACTTGGGGCGACTTGGGGTAAGGTGTCAAGCGCGCTAAAGTGGGAGGTGACAGAGAATGTCAAGTGGAACTGGTAAGACCACTCTTGACATCTGCTCTGCCACGCGCTGAGCAGCGATTTACCCTGCTGTGTTAGCAAGGAAGGCAACGCACACGCTGCCAATCAATAAAGCCGTTGTTGGCAGCGCCCGCAGTGTGCATTGCAGAGCGCGTTACAGAATGTACTATAAGTGCTGCTATTGATTTTGTTATACAATCTTTTACCCGGATTTATGCAGCAGCTTACTTAATTAATTTTTTAATTGTTGTTTTTAATTTGGTTTAAAAAATGAAGTCCGAAGTAGCTACAGAGCTTATTAATATATATAGAATTTGGGAGGAGGAGAGGGGGTGGGGGGCCGATAGAGAAGAGTTAGAGAGCATGTTTGAAGAATTAATTACTGATCTTTTTGAGCGTCTAACTATACGAGAAAGTGTAGTGGAAGCCGTTAGTAAAATACCAGATTCTTGGCCCCAACCAGTTATAAAGTTGCTTGCCATTTTAGTTGATAATATGGCTCCTGAAGATGTTAATCTGACTGTTTCTACTGATCCTGAAGGGGTGACTATACGCTTTAATGAAGATAAGTTTTTTCGATTAGAAAAGACCATGAATAATAAATAACAGCTGAATTTATAATTATTTTTTATTTGTGTAAAATATTGGGAGTTAAAAAATGACGGCCGAACTCAGTGAATCTGATTTAAAGAATAATCTAATGACTTTAATGGAAAATTGTAATGAACTATTTGACGAAACAATGAAAGTGTTAAACATTGATTTTAGTGAATCTGGTTTTGAGAATGATGTAAACAATTTAATAAAAACCCACAGTGAACTATTTGACGAAGCAATCAAAGAGTTAAACATTGACTGTAGTGATTCAGAAAAAGCTAAAGTATTGGCAGGCGTTCTTGTAAGATTAGGGTGTCTTGAAGTATTGCAACGCTTGGGTGAAGAATAAAAGCGCGTTTACTTACTTTTACTTACATTTATTTTTTTTTAATTTACGTAAATATTGTGGGTTAAAAAATGAACCCCACAAGTAAATCCGAGGTTGGAAAACTATATACGTGGGAGGAGATATTTGACAGCAATGAACAATTAAGCAATACGTTTAGTGAAGTAGACATGGACATTATTAACCCCACAAATGTTCATGAAAGCGTGACACATGCCATTTCTAAAATCCCAGAGTCTCTTCAAATTGGCCCGCCAGTAAAAGTGTTGTTGGCCATTCTGATTGATTATGTAAAACCTGACATGGCAGCAAGGCTGACCAAGTACCTGATGGAAAACAAGTACTTGGATGTGTCAGTCCAGAAAGGTGGCATCCCAGGCGTGGCTGGCTGTGTAGAACACGCCACAATGATCTGGGACGCAATCCAAAAAGCAAAAACAGAAAAGAGAGACCTGGACGTAGTGTGGCTTGATCTGGCAAACGCATATGGATCTGTGCCCCATGAGATGATGCAGTTGGCTCTTGAGATGTACCATGTGCCAAAGAACATCCGCGACATGCTCAAGAAGTACTTCAATGGCTTCTCAATGCGGTTCTCTACCAAGGAGTACACAACAGACTGGATCAACTTGGAAGTGGGTATTGCAATGGGCTGTGCAATTTCCCCAATACTGTTCGTGCTGGCAATGGAACTCATCTTGAAAGCAGCAACAAACAACGCGAGACAAACAGACCTTGGCGATGGATACAAGATGCCTCCTCTCAAGGCCTTCATGGATGACACTACAGTGATTTCATCCAGAGAAGACGAGACACGTCATGTGCTGGAGAGGCTGAACGACATAGTTGCCTCATCCAGAATGAAGTTCAAGCCAAAGAAATCACGGAGTCTCTCACTGAGGAAAGGAAAAGTGGCCGGATCTGTGGTCTTCAGTGTTGCCAACCAGGCCATTCCAACAGTCACAGAAGAACCAGTCAAGAGCCTTGGAAGATGGTATGATGATACGCTGAAAGACACACAAAGAGCAAAAGAAACCAAGCAGATGGCGGAGGAAGGCTTGGAGACCATTGACCAATGTGGGCTCCCTGGCAAATACAAGGTCTGGTGTCTGCAGTTCATGCTGATACCAAAGCTCCTGTGGCCTCTGATGATATACGACATCTGCACCAGCATAGTGGAGGCAATGGAAGCCAAAATCAACAAGTTCACAAGGAAATGGCTTGGTGTCCCACCCTGTCTGACTGACGTAGCGCTGTACTGTCGCCAAGCAAAGCTGAAACTACCACTGAAATCCATCCTGGAGGAATACAAAGCAGGGAAGATCAGACTTCAAAGCATGCTGGAGGACTCAGGAGACAAGGTGGTAGAAGCAATCAAGCCCCAGCTGAAGACAGGCAGAAAATGGAAAGTTCAAGAGGCGATGGATTCTGCAAAAGAAAGTCTCAAGATCAGAGAAATAACAGGACACACACAGACCAACAGACAAGGACTGGGGGTGACCAAAACTGAATGGTGGTCAAAGGCCAAAGGAAAAGCCAAAAGAGACATGATGATTCAGGAGATGAGAAAAGAAGAAGACCAAAAAAGACTCCAAAAAGCAGTCCAGCAGAGCCAGCAAGGGCAATGGACAACGTGGGAGAATGCACTCCAAAGAAGTCTCACTTGGAATGACATTTGGCGCATGGCCCCTCTCAGGATCAGCTTCATTCTCAGATCTGCATATGACCTTCTGCCCTCAAATGCAAACCTGGTGAAGTGGGGGAAAACAGACGATCCTGCATGCCCCCTCTGCCATGAAAAACAAACAGTGGAGCATGTCCTATGCTCATGTAAAGTAGCCCTGGCTCAAGGAAGGTACACATGGAGGCACAACCAAGTGCTCAAAGAGATTGTACAAGCAGTCTGGGCTAGTACCAACACCACAAAAGGGAAAATCAGGACTCCAAAAGCACCCGCAACATTCTTCACGGCAGGAGGCAGCAAATCATGGCCAAGAACAACAGTGCCACTCGAAACATGCAGGCAGAGTCTGCTGGACGGGGCAGATGACTGGGAGTGCACTGCAGACCTCCCAGAATGGAAGAGTCACCCAGAGATCATCAGCAAGAGTGGCATGAGACCAGACATAGTAGTCCACTCTAAGTCAACCAAGCAGCTGATCATGATCGAGCTCACGGTGCCATATGAGAACAGAATGGAGGCAGCTCAAATCTACAAGACTGAAAAGTATGCTGATCTGGCAAACAGCCTGAGGAGAGAAGGCTATCAGGTCAAAGTCCTCACTGCAGAAATTGGAGCTAGGGGGTTTGTAGGAACGTCTGCATACAGCCTCATGAAACAGCTCTCAGTTGCAGGGAAGGAAAAAACCAGAGCCCTGAAAGCAATGGCAGAAGCGGCAGAGGGGTGTTCAAGCTGGATCTGGTCAAGGAGGAACAAAAGTGAACTTCATAAGGCTTAATTTCCCTACAAATATCAGGTGTCCCTGTGGCTCAGTGGTTAAAGCGCGAGTCATTAAGTGGAAAATGAGCATGTCCAGAGGGTCATGGGTTCGAATCCCAGCCATGGCTCGTCCCAAGATGGGAAAAAAAGGGGCAGCAGAGGGACATCCGGAGTCATGAACCGGGTGTGGCCCAACCCCCCTAGAGTGTCAGGAGATAAGGGCCGAAACACTTGCTTGAAGGGGGCTTCTCTTCTGAGGACTCTCTGCTGCCACGCTCTCCACGAGTTTTTTTCTTCTGAAGTCTGGGTTTCAACTAGACAGAAAGAAGTAATCAGTTACCATGATTTTAATTCTGACTGGCAGATCATATGCTTACACAGTTTAAAAATGCCTCTGAGGAGGCCGCCCTCCACGGCTCTGGCTGGTCTGAAGGAACAGTCCTTGAAATCAGATTAAGACAAACAAAGTTCTATCCTATAGTTGGCAATTCTTACATTCCTCTCCCAAAAGAGTTAGTTTTTAAACGGGCAGTCCTAAACATAAAAAATTCTGACGATATGTGTTTTATGTGGTGTGTTTTGGCACACTTACATCCGACTAATAAACATGCGGACAGAGTCTCCAATTATGAAGCATACAAACATGAGCTGAACTTTAAAGACATAGATTTTCCAGTAAACATAGAAAGTTTATCTCAGTTTGAAGAGCAAAACAAGCCAATAACCGTAAACGTATACACATGGTCTGTGGTAAACAATCTACTGCCTCTAAGGATTTCTCCCAAAGCTCCTACTTTAGGCGATCCACTTAACAAACATGTCGACTTGATACTGTTTGCAGACGGACTAAAGAGCCATTATGTGTTAATAAGATCAATAAGCAGACTTATGGCTTATACTACAAAGGACAATTTTAAACAAGGGCTTTGTAGAAGGTGTTTGGTCAGGATCCCAACTATAGAAGCAGCCGCCAGTCATAAAAATCATTGTAAAAGTTTTGTAGACTGTGAAACTAAACTTCTTACACCCAAACCAGGGTCTAAAGTCAGTTTTAAGAATGTATACAAAATGCAGATGAGCCCATACGTGGTTTATGCTGATTTTGAATCAATCTTGCCGCAGTACTACGGCCCACAACAAGAACAAAAAACAACCTTATTATCCCACCATCAGATTTGTTCTTATGCCTTTGTTGTTGTTAGGTCAGACGGTCAACACACAACGCCAGAGATTTACAGAGGCCCCAATGCAGCCAGTAGATTTTTAGAGCAGATGAAACAACTTCGTAATCAATTCTCCAATCAACTGAATCTCTCAGACATTGTTATGACTCCTGAAGATCAAAGGCGGTATGAAACATCTACACACTGCTGGATATGCAACAGAGAATTATTGGGTGACGCTGTAAGAGACCACGATCACATTACTGGAAAGTTCAGAGGGGCCGCGCACAACAGCTGCAATCTTCAACTTAAGGTTGATCCCAAGACGTGGAAACTGCCAATTTTCTTTCATAACTTACGAGGCTATGATTCTCATTTCATCATGCAAGCAATAACTTCTGAATATAAGAGGGTCAGCTGCATTGCACAGTCTTCAGAAAAGTACATGACCTTTACTATTGACTGTTTATCCTTTTATGACTCTGCCCAACATCTGATGGCAAGTTTGGATAAATTATCAGGATCTCTACAAGACTTCCCAATAACTAAACAATATTTTGACCCATCTTCAGTACGTAAAGGTGTCTATCCTTATGAATACATGAACTCGTGGGGCAGGTTTGATGAAGACTCACTTCCTCCTAAAGGTGCTTTCTTTTCTAGTCTTAGAGGAAAGGACATAGCCGATGCTGACTATGAACACGCCCAGAAAGCCTGGACAGAATTACACTGCCGAACAATGGGCGATTATCATGATCAATGGCAGACGTCTTTCAGAATTACAGATCTACATGCATGAAAGATTACGGCCTAGACTCATCGCATTACATTTCTGCCCCGGGGTTGTCTTGGGACGCATTCTTAAAGTCTACAAACATAGAGATTGACTTAATAACTGATCTGGCTACACTCCAGATGATTGAAGATGGGCTGAGGGGAGGCATTAGCATGGCCTCGCACCCTTAATGCAAAGCCAACAACAAGTACTTAGATGACTATGATCCCACTAAACCATCTAACTATCTAATGTAAGCTACGCACAAAAAGTTAAGGATCACTTTCACAAACATTCATAACTGTCAAAATAAGAAAGTCAATGCGTTGAAGTTTGGCCAACATTTAATTCCATTCTTTAGTGATAACGATACACAATTGCCTTCAAACTCGAGCAATCGTTTGGTGTGTACCTTTGATTAAAGTGGGTACGTATCCAAATTTGATTTCCCAAAGTCATTGAAATCACAAGACAGGGCATACTGATGCTCCCAAAAGCTCAGTAATGCGTCTAACCACCATTGCTGTTCTGGCACTCGACGCAGCGAGTCCTCATCGAGTTGACCAGGTTGGTGAAGATCCTCTGTGGAAGCGCCTGCCACTCAGCCTGCAGCATCTGGTAGAGGTGTTGGGCATCCCTGGGAGGGGGGTGTCTCCTCACTTTGCGATCCAGCTCATCCCAGAGGTTCTCAATCGGGTTGAGATCGGAACTGCATGCTGGCCACTCCATTCTGTTGACTCCAGACTGCTGCAGGAAGTCGTTGACCACCCTTGCCCTGTGGGGGCGAGCATTGTCATCCTGGTAGACAGCCCTCGGTCCCATCTGCTGCAGTGTAGGCACAGCCAGCGGTCGAAGGATCTCATCCCGGTATCGGATGCCAGTCAGGTTACCCTGTACATGATACAAGGGTGTTCTGTGGTGAAGGCTGAAGACCCCCTAGACCATTACAGAACCTCTACCAAAGGCCACCTTTTCTTGGACAGTGTCGTCAGTAAAGCGTTGCCCTGGGCGCCTCCAGACCCTCAGTCGGCCGTCGTTGTGGTGAAGGGTGAAGCGTGATTCATCACTGAACAGGACCTGGGACCATTGCTGACGTGTCCACCTCACGTGACGTGCGCAGAAGGCGCGGCGTGCTGCCCTATGGGCTGGAGTTAAGCGTGGCCGTACTGCTGGGCGACGAGAACGGAGATTAAACCCATGTTGGCGGTTCTGTATGGTCTGCTGGCAGATGTTGATGTTAGTAGCCACCCTGAACTGCCTTTGAATTATGCTGGAAGAGGCTGTTCTTGTCTGCAGGGCTTGTCGTTCAATGAGACGATCGTCATGTGGGGTTGTCTTCTTCGGTCGACCAGATCTGCGTCTTTCATGGACAATCCCAGTGGCTGTGAAGCGTTGAATCAGTCGGACAATGACCGAGATGGACACATGAAGTCACCTGACCACTTCTCGCTTGGGAACACCATCTTGGAACCATGCAACAGCTCGTCCCCTATCCAACTCGCTTAATTTTCGTCGTCGAGGCATTGTCAGATCAGGCCTACTACTGGTGGAATGTCTTCTTATATAGCCAAGCGAGCGACAGCATCTCACACATAAACAGCAGTGCTTGCACGTGCATAATGGTTTTTCCATCTGGCAAGTGCAATGTGTTCAGGCAGAACGGTCCAAAACAAGGTCATTTTTCGCAAGTTTCCGCTTTTCCGTTTGCGGCCCAGCTCAGTAGTAGAGAATCCCGTGCAATTTTCGCACTAACACAACATCGCCCACTTACAGCTGAACAAGAATTCATGACAATTTGGCTGGACTAAGAAATAAATAACAGTAACGAACTGAGTTTATTACGCACCTGTTTTCACATACCGATCCTTAACTTTTTGTGCGTAGTATATTTAGACGCCAACAATCTGTATGGGTGGGCCATGAGCCAACCACTGCCACTAAGAAACTTTAAAATGATACAAGGCCCTCATGATGTTAATAATGTTGTCACAGCTTACACCTGATAATCCAGCAGGACTAATCTTAGAAGTAGACTTAAAATATCCTAAAGAATTACACGATCTTCATAATGATTATCCTCTAGCTGCAGAAAGCTTAAAGATGACCCCCACAGAACCGCCTAAGCTTGTGCCCAATCTTCGCCACAAAACTAAGTACGTATGTCATTACAGACTCCTACAGTTTTACTTAAGGCATGGACTGAAACTAACGGCCGTTCACAGACTAATTGTTTTTGATCAAGAGCCTTTTATGAGACCGTACATCATGAAGAATACTCAGCTTAGGACTAAAGCCACTGACGCTTCAGAAAAAGACTTTTTTAAACTAATGAACAACAGTTGTTTTGGCAAAACCATGGAAAACCCGCACAAGCGTAAAAATGTAAGATTAGTTACAAACGAAAAACAAGCAATTAAGCTGGTTTCTAAGCCTAACTATCAAGACTTTAAAAGATTTAGCGACAGCCTGGTTGGCATTATGATGAAGAAAAAGGATGTTATGTTGGATAAGCCGGTGTTTATTGGGTTTACCGTGTTAGAATTATCGAAGCTTTTGATGTTAGAATTTCTGTATGACTACCTTAAGCCGCTGTACCCAAAGTCTAGAGTCCTTTACACAGACACTGACTCTTTTATTCTGGATGTTCCAACAGAAGACTTTTACAAAGACTTAGAAGCGGAGGTGGCCAAAGGAGCTGATGGATGGTACGACACATGTGACTATCCTAAAGACAGCCCCTTACATTCAACCGTAAACAAGAAAGTGATTGGAAAGATGAAGGATGAACTTAACGGGACGGTTATACAAGAATATGTTGGTCTGCGGTCAAAGATGTATAGCGTTGCTAGCCAGACTTCTGTAATGAAGAAGGCTAAGGGCATAAGTAAAGAAGTTGTCAAAAAAAATATAACTCACGACAACTACAAACAGGCGCTATTTGAAAACAAAGTATTTCATCACACAAATGTTAATCTGCGCTCTACTCTTCATCAAGTAAACACAACTGCTGTTAATAAGAAATCACTAGTCTCTAACAATAACAAGCGAACTTACGTCGATCCTGGGTTTTCACACGCTATAGGTCACTGGAGAACTGACTTAAAAGATTAACTTGGCTGACTTAAATTAAGATCTTAACTAGTACTTAGCTAGTACTTAACTAGTACTTAACTAGTACTTTACTTAAGATCTTAACTAGTACTTAACTAGTACTTAACATGACTTGCACTTTACTTACACTTAACTTACACTTAACTTGTTATAACTAACTTTACTTGTACTTAACTTGTACTTAACAACACATTAAAAAACTAATTCAGTAAAAATAATGGGTTTACAGCAGGAGGTTGTGCTTTTTTTGCAGAAGCTGGTTCTTCTTCTTTTACTGTTTTTGTTGGGATTTGTGACTTTGTTGCTAAGTATGGGGTTAGACACTTGTATGCCAAAAGCCCCCCACCAACAACAATACCCCCCAGTACATAATAATACATTTTATAGTTTGATTGTGTTGTTGTTGTTGTTGGCGGTGGTGGCGGTGCTGGCGGCGATGTTGTATTACTATCTAATAATTTTTGTTTTGCTGCTTGGTTTGCTTTTTGCAGTCTGTTCCATTCAGCTAGTTTATGACCGGCCTCAACACGCCCAGGACTTTTAGCTTTAGTAACACTACTCACTTGTGGGACACTCACTTGTGGGACACTCACTTGCGGGACACTCACTTGTGGGACACTCACTTGCGGCACATTCTGCTCCTGCGGAGTCGCAATCTTCTCCTGCTCGCTCATTTTTTTTAGTGCGATTAAAATTAATATGATTAAAATTAATATGATTAAAAGTAATTAATCCCATGATGAATGGACATAGCAACGTCCCAGATCTATAATACATGTCACATGCAAGAGATTCTAGGGACTTGGTTAAAACCGGATCTTGTGTTAAGTCATATTTTAAATCTTCTTCTGAATCAATCGGCGCTATCTTGCCTACTAACTTAGCATATAAACTAATCATTGTCTGTCCCACCGATCTAACCATTTTTGACCCTAGCTGTGCCTCGTACCTGGCGTAATACTTCTCAACGTCTGATGTAGACAATTGCTGAATCTGTTCAATACTTAGTTCAACGCCTAAATACTGCCTGGTTTTCCCACATGCAGCCAGAGAGTATAATCTTTCTTTATGACAGAGGTCTGCTGCCTCCTCACACTTTAATAGCTCGTCGCAATCCATTTTTAAACTCTTTTTAAAAGCAATAAAAAAAAATAAAACCATGAGTTTAACGCTGGTTAATTATGCAGTGCCCATTGTTGGTGTTATAGTTTATTCAACCCTAGCAAAATGTTTGTTGAGAATAAAACCGCCCAACATGGAAAGATAGAAGATTCACCAAAACTAGTTACAACCTTATTTTTAGCTCTAGCAACAAAAGATTATCTGATTAAAAAGCACATAGACAGTCTTTCATATTATGATTATTTTAATTATTTTTTTAGTTAATAAAAAACATGAGCACTGCAAAGATCATCAATACTATTTACCACTCTGCTGTAATCAGCGGTCTTAGTATAGGATATAGCATGTTAGCAAAAAACATGTTTAAGATGAGACCAGCTGATCTAGGAAGGTTAGACATTGAGGATGTTGTTAAGGTTATAGCTGTAATAACGGCAGGGATTGCCTCAAAAGACTTTCTTGTTACACAGGGGATTATCCCAGAAAACATCAATGCATAGAAAGATTAATGCATAGAAATATTGATTTATAAAAAAAAGATTCATTCTAAAAAAGATTCATTCATTTATAAAAAGATGTCTGGATTAGTTCTGATGGTGGGAGGAGCTATTGTTAATGCATTGGCTTTATCTGGCAGCAATTATATGTTTAGTAAATTGTGGTCTGATGAAGAGAGAGAACGCCATAACAAGGCAATGGAAGATTTAGCTAAGGCAAGAGACGCTTACGAGAAAAGGAGAATTGCTCACTTAGACTTTATTAATAAAAAGTTAAGAGAACAGGGACATGCAGAGCACACATTTACAGACGTTGATGACGCAATGAATGAATATTACTTAGTGACAGGAAAGAAGTTTCTAACATCGTCACCGCCAGAACTGTCTGACTTTTATGAACCATCTGAGGATCAGAAAATGGTAGAAATAGGCTTTATTATAGGCGCTATGGGAGCAATCTTTCTTCTTGCATATTCAATCTAAAAACATAGTTAAAATGTAATTAAAAAACAGTCCTTCTTATGGACGATACGAAGTACAAAATATATTATTCTCCTAGAGGGTATTGGAAAGGAAAGGCTGCTATTGATAAACTGAGTAAAGCTGCTAGGGTGTCTGAATCAGAAGCGAAAGACTGGCTTTCAAAACAAGCGATCTGGCAAATATATCTGCCTGCCCCAAAAAGAATAATAAGGCCTCGATTTGTTAATTCAGTTCCTAATGACACCCACCAGATGGACTTGTTGTATCTTCCACATGACAAAGTTAGAAGAAAAAAGTTTAAGTATGCTCTGACTGTTGTTGACATGGCTTCAAGATATAAAGATGCTGAGCCTTTAACGGATAAAAGCTCAACTGCTGTGGCTGTGGCTTTACAACAAATATACGTGCGAGGTCCATTAAAGTATCCTAGGATGATCCAGGTTGATGATGGAAAAGAGTTTAAAGGAGCTGTAAACCAACTGTTTTTAAGACATCGGGTTACAGTTAGGAGAGGGATCCCAGGCAACCATCGCTCCCAGGCCCTAGTAGAAAACTTTAATAAGAATCTGGCCGAGCGCCTGTTTACCTATCAATATCATAGAGACCTTATGGACAAAACACGCAACACAGAATGGGTCAGAAGGTTGCCAGTAGTCTTACGCGCCATGAACAACGAAGAATTTAAAGCAACAGCCTTAAGCCAGTAAACGCGATCAAATTTAAAAAAAAAAAAGTATTACTGAAGACATCCAAGGCAGTCAAAAACTCTTGCCGTTCGGACTAAAAGTAAGATACTTGTATGCGCCTGGAGAAGCAGAGGGCGATGTTAGAATTAGAGCCACAGACCCCATATGGAGTGTGGATGTATATGAAGTTGAAAGAATTATGAAAACAACCCCTCCCGAATATTATTTAAGAGAGACTCTCTCTTCTAAAAAGCCTGCCCCTAAAAGATCGTTTGTTCGCGAAGAGTTGCAAGTTGTCCCACCAAACACAGTGCCTGTTAGTTAAAAAAAAATAGTATTTATTTTTTTGTTAAACTTATGATTTATTTATTTTAGTTCACATCTTATTTTTTTAGTCTATTTTGGGTTTAACTGATTGTTTGCTTGTTTTTCAATGTTCTGTTTGATTGTCTCAGTGTCTACCTGTTGCGAAGTAAAAGTCTTTCTCCACTCCTTTTGAAGTTCAGTTTTTTGTCGTCTGTAGTCCTCGCCATCAGCCATAAGGCGCTCAAATTCTTCAGCTGTAATGTTTTCATCCTGCAATGCTTTGCTTATTCTCAGTCTTAATGAACAAAGTTTTGCTGATGCTAGGGCTACAATGGCAGTGTGCTTTTGTAATTTAGGCGTTAATTTTTTTAAAACGGCACTCACAATCATAGACATGGCACCTAAACCTAAACCAAGGCTCCCTAATGCTAAAGAGGCTGGCGCTCCAGCCCCAGTAGCTTAAAAGAGCAACGCTAGACCCAGCACTTACGCTCGCTACAGCTGATGAGCCAGTAATCACATAAGAAAGAGTATTTAAAACTCTAGCATATTTCTTTCTAGTAACCCTATACTTATCCAAGTCACTTTCTATTTCTTCTTGAAGTTCAGTTATTTGCTCTAACCTAATCTTTTGAGCCTGATCATCCATTTTTAATTAAGATTATTTTTTTAATTAAGATTAATCTTGTACATATCTTCTTATTAACCCTTCTGGCAGCACTTCATCAACCGAGTAAAACCCAATAAAATCAACATACTTAATGAAAATAAAATCAAGCACTGTTAGTTTGGTTTTGTCAACCATCACAGTAACTTTGTCAGAAGATAGAAAAGTCTTTATTTCATCCCCGTTTTTAGTAATAGCAATAACAAACCTAAGAGGGCCGCCCAAGTTTTCAGACTTTATTTGCACACCTCTGATTAACGTATGCTCTGGCAAACTAGGATCAGACTCCTTTGGAGTAATAAATAAGCGAAAAAGCATCGTCATTTTTCTAGGCAGTGATTCTAGTTTTGGGTTAAATTCTAAGCCGACGGTGTCATCCCCCACTTCAGCTAAGGACTGCTTTCTCCGCAGCATAAATTCAGGGCCCTGCTTAGTTATTTCAATCTGCTTTTTCTGTTGTAATCCTGGGACTAGGCTAATAAGAAGGTGTCCTTCATTCAAAGCTTTTCTAAAATTGTATTTCTTATCAAAGTATACATAGGGGCTTCGTAGTTCAAACTTTAAATCCCAGTTAATGTCAGGAAGCAACGCCCAAGCATTCTCTCGTTTATGAAGTTTGTATTCGTGTTTGCCAAAATTGTTTGCCCTTAGATTTCTTATCTCTTCCAGGGCAGGATATTGCTGCCGTTTTTTATCTTCAATTTCTGTTCGTTTGTAAACACCATCGTCGGTGTACTCAAATCCATAAACATTTCCTGCCACTCCTATCAGATCAAACTCGGCTGTGTCTGCTAGATCTTTTAGCTCTACTGCAACGCATTTAGGAGCTAACTCCGCTTTTGATTCTGGCCCTCGAGACATTCTTTTTATAATATGAAAATTATAATAAACAATCTATAATAAGCAATCTATAATAAACAATCTATAATAAGCAAACGTATTGAACTGGCGGGTCAGTCCGTAAGCATAGTTTAGCGTGCTTAGATTTTTCTAGCTGCTCTTTTATTTTTTTTAGTTCATCCTTGTCCCTGATTATATAGTTTTCACTTAAACATTCTTCAAAACTATCCCTGTCCTTAGTATAGAATAAGATGACTGATTTTAACTGCGATCTAAAGTCTTTTAAGACAGCATTGTATTTCTGAGTTAAAAGCCAAACAGAAACTAATGCGTGTCTTCCGCTAAAGGCTAGCTTTGAGAGAGTCCTTCTTTTTTTAACAATGTCTTGTTCAGCTGAACAGTCATCAATAATAAACAGCGTTTCAGTTCCCTCAAATAGCCTATAGTAATGTTCTAAACAGTCGCTTAGCTTGTCGGTAGGATCAACTAAAAATATATTCTCGTCTGTCCAAACAAACTGCCTTTCTTTATAAGACTTGTTGTGCTTAATGGTTGTGCAGAATATAACAATGTACTCGTAATGAAATCTGTAGACAGTTTGTAACAAATCAAGCACGAAGACAGTTTTCCCACACCCAGTAATCCCACAAAATAAGCGAACAGTGCGGGTCTTTGGGCAAAAAGTTCAAACTATCCATCTGTTTTAATAGGCTATTTCTTTCAGTCTATTTTCTTCAATGTTCAGCTGAGCGTCACAAACCACAAAAACGTGCATTTGTATCTGGCCATTCTCCTCCTTTTCCTTATTAATCTGTATGAGTATGCCATCTGACCCTACTCTTCTTCCACTCCCGTGCAGGCATCAATTAGCGCGCAAATACAAATAGCGCGTACGTTTTTCTTATACAAATAGCGCGCACGTCCTGTATACAAATAACGCGCTTGTCTCGTATACAAATAGCGCGTACAGAGAGAGAGAGAGAAAGCACCCCTTCCGTCTGCCAATGCCCCCTGCTCACCACGGGGAGGTGGAAGTAGGATTTCGAGCAGGATCTTTTTTTTTTAATTGTAAAAAAACAGGCTTAAAAATATATAAAATGCAGGAGAAGACGTCATAATCACAGGTGCACAGGGAAGTAAGACTTTCTGTACAAGTTCTTTAGAGTAGTCTTGGAAGCACCTTGTAGGCCATTCGCTTGATGTACTCCTTTGTGGTGAGCTCCTGTCGCTGGAAGCGTTCTCGAGTTCCATGCATCTCTTGCAGTCTGAGGCGTCGTTGCCTTGGCACTGGCACAGTCACGCCCGTTATGGCCGCATTCAGTTTAATGTAGATTTGCACTTGAAAGCGCTTCAAATGTTCCATGAAATGATAGATGGGTGGATGTGGGTGATAGAAAGTGTCCCCCAGATGCCTATGGAAGGCCTCACAGGCATTTGTTGTCCGGTGTGACTCCAAATCGGGGTCTGCCCACATATCCGGCGGGAACTTGGCCTCTGGTGCCACGTAGGTCTGCAGCACGTAATCGGCGAACTGTTCCACTTTCCTTCCTTCTGGTGCATCTGCTAGTATGTCGAATGCGAAGGCGTCTGAGACATCTGCAGGGGGGAGGAAGCTGAGTCCGAAAAATGACTTGAGCCAAGCGCTTGTCTCCGTTTCGTGCGTCTTGTACTCATCAGAAAGTCCTAGTGCTTGGATCTTACGCAGCCACGCCTGCCCAAGATGAAACTTGCAGCATTTGACGATCGCGTTTGGCCATGATTCTTTCACAGCCTGATGCATCGCATCTTCAAAATCCAGATGAATGCTGGCGACGTTCAGATCCAGACCATACGTTGTACAGACTCGTTTCAGATGCCTGAACATGGTGAGGTACGTGTCTTTTGACTTATTTGGAAGCAAACTGAAAACACAGGGGATGTGCTGACCGTTCTTAAAACCATGGAAGGTGTAGAGCTGCAGAAAGAAGTTTGGACAGTAATTGAAAGTGCCATCGCCAAAAAGAGGCACGTCTTCATTACACAAGAATTCCAGGTTTGTTCGTGTGGTGAAGACGATGATGCCAGAGTCTTCGTCATTCACTTGGATCATGGCTTCGCCCCTCGAAGACTCTAGAACATAGTCACGCAAACATTGGTGTGTCTCTTCCCTGTTCTTGGGTAGCTTTGGCGTCCTCTTTCTCCGCTCCCGGTAGACAGCCCGACGGATGCCAATCATGTCATTGGGAAGCATGTCCCCTTCCTCCGCCGTTCCGTTCTGCAACTCTAGCCCCATGATTTTTGAAGGTCTCTCAAGTAAATCGTCAGCGGCTCTCCTTTTGCATCCTTGTCTGAGCTTGTGCGCCTCTATCGATCTTAAAGAGTTTTCTTCATGATTGTGCTGGTTTGTGAAGGAAATGAAACTGCCATCAAGTTGTGTCTTGCACCGCGCTTGGCATGCTCGCTTCGTACATCTCCACAGCTTTGTAGACTTCGTCACACGGTCCAGTCTGAAACGAAAACCTTCGTACAGAAGGCAAGGCCGTCCCTGGTTTGTAAGCGAAGCGTCCATTGTGCTCTGTTCGAAACAGCAACTGAATCCAGATTTTTTTTCTTCGGAAAGCTGGTTGTCGAGTCAAGAATCTGATAAGTGTTCACGGCAGGAAACTCTCTCTCTCTCTCTCTCTCTGCGCGCGCTATTTGTATACGAGACATGCGCGCTATTTGTATACGAGACATGCGCGCTATTTGTATACAGGAAACATGCGCGCTAATTGTACTACGCGCGTTAGTTGACAACTCCCGTCTGTTATTATACGTGGATCTAAAATCCAGCCATAGTCCGTATTTGTCTGTTAGATAATCTTCGAGTCTTACATCGTGAAGGTGAAGTTTTTTACACACATGATCGGCTGTGGGGCTTGTTTGTCTGCCTCCGGCGAATAACTTTCTTATTTCATCAAAGTGTTGGTCAGGTAAAAGTCCGGCCGAATACAACTGAAAAGGCTTGCCATCTACTGTGCAAGACAACTGCTCAATTTTTGGGTTGTAAAACACCTCAGATTCTCTCCTAAAAGGAGCTGAGGGTTTAGTAAATAGCAAGAGAATCCCCTTTAGGGACCTTAAAGAATGGCTTAAAGCTATTTCCCAGACAGTGTCTTGCTTGTTTTTAATCGCTGGACTGTGGTGTAAAACTCTTTCAAAGTAAACAACCGCCCTACTTTTATACTGGTTTAAGATTGTTCTAGCCAGTTCGGGGTTAGTAACAACGTCAAAATTAAGAGAGATGTTACTAACTGTGTACTTGGCTTGAGGATCATCTGATAGAATAACAGACTCGCTGTCATTGAATGTCAGTTCGTAAGTGAGTTTGTCTCTTAGTGCGCCTTGGTAATATGGCTGGTGGGTTTTTAACAGTTCAAAATCTAGAGGGATGCAAAATCTGTTCTTAAATGCTCGCGCTATTGCCTGGTCTCCCTCGTCTTCCTTTGCATCCGCAGCATTAACCTTGTGCTTAAGACCGTTTGGACTCTGGATCCCCTGAAAGATTTTGTCTTTTCTTTCTGTTCTAGGCAGCCACAGATCAGAATAGAGATTAAAAATGTCTGCCCTACTCAGTGCGAAGACTTCTCTACCTTCCAGTTTAATTTTCATATTTTTAATGATGGCCCTGCCCAGGTTAGCAACGACGGTGGCATTAGGATCCGCTGAATCAATGTCTATTTTGAATGATAGCTTGGCAGTGCCTGGCATTATAACATCGTCAGGCCCGAGGTCACTAAATCTTACTGTTAACATTTCATTGGGCTCAATTGTTGATGGATTATTTACAACACGCACAGTCTGTCTTATACCTTTTATGCCATGGGGCTCCTTCGCTTTTCTGTATGGATCAAGGTCGCAGCCGTATGAGTTCATTTTTTAATAAAACAAAACATAATAATAAATATATAAATATGGCTGATGAAGATTTTGACGTGCCTGATCCTCCTGAAGAAGATGAAGATGAAACAGAACCGGGCCGTTCAATTCAAGATGAAACTGAAGCAGCAGAAGCAAGCCAAGGAGCGGGAGTGGGTCAAGCAGCAAGCCAAGGAGCGGGTCAAGGAGCAGGTTCTTCAATCCCTTTATTTGAAGAGCCTGCTTCAGTTAGTGAAGCTCGCGCAGAACTATTAACAAATAAAATTGACGCATTCTATAGAAACTTTGGACTAGAGCTGCCAGAAGAGCACAGTCCTTTTGATTTTAAGATGGATAAGAAAGGCCATCTGTATATAATAACTAGTGAAGGAATTTCTGTAAAAGTTACTGAAGAGCGGGACCCAAACAGGTTTGTAAAAAAAATAAGCACAATTAAGCGGAGGGGAGCCCATGTTAATGACCTAAGGCGTTTAAAACTTATTGAGGATTTAAGGCCTGAGGCTATTAGTGCTTTACAGAACTTGGAGCGGGGGTTGCCAACACGATCTGAAATACAAATATTCTCTATTGAAGAGTTAGGTCAAAGAACAGATAAAACAATAGCAGAAGTTGAGACGAGTTTTAATGAAGAAACGCAGTTAAAAACAATTGTCGGTTCTCAATTGCCTAGTCAAAGAGAACGTGGGCTGAGTCCTGAAGAAGAAGAAGCTTTAAAATCAATTGATGATCCTCCATTGTCTGAGCGTGAACTCAGGGATCTTAAAGCTGAACTGCGTGACCTCAGGGCTACTAAGTCTGCTTTAACAACTATAAACGAAGAACTAAAAAACAATTTGGCAAAATTTAATGCGCTAGAGAGAGAGATAGAAGAAGAAAAAAATAAACTGGCTGATGATAACAATTTAGGACAAGAAGAAAAGGCTGAAATACAGAAGAACTTGGAGGATTTAATGGAACAAAGGGCAAACAGGTTAGAAGCGTTGTATATTAACAGAGAAAAAATAGCATCCCAAACAAGCAGAATCAGAGAAACTATAAACAGAATACTTTATGAAAATACTACGCTAGCAGAAAGAATAAGGATTTTGTTCAGAGAACAGGGGATTACAATAGTTAGTATATTAACAGCCGTTGGGTTTGCTATCTCTACACTGGTTTATGCATTAACCGGCAGTGCACCGGCGGGGCCAGTAGCGCCTCCAACGCCTCAGCCCGGTAAAAGTTGGATTAGAAAACAATTGCACCATCTAGCAAACTTATTAAAGAAGTTAGCTATCAAAGCGCTTGATGCTCTGCCGGGCATAATAGGCAGTGTTGTTAGTTGGGTTTTGTCTACTATAGGCAAAGTGGCTGGTTATATGGCCGACCATCTGTGGACGTTAGGGGTGCTGGCTGCCGGTTTAATTTTTAGTGAAATAAAGTATGGCTAATCCAGTAAAAGTTAAAACACAACAAGGGCTGTCTTTTCGCTAGTGTGTCTGTCGGGGTGAGGTACATCAACAGGCGGTGTTGGGCTGCTTATAACTGGTGGGGGGTCGCTTTCAGGGCTAGATACTTTTTTAAAAATGGCTGGTGCGGGCCTTGTGTTTAAACCTTGATTGTGTCCTAAGTTTTGGTCGTCTCCGGCTATGAGAATTTCATTATTATAATTCTGTATCATGCCAATCTGCAGTCTAAGGTCAGAAGGCAGCATGTATAATCCATGACCCACAACAAAGTCAACCTTTGATCTAGCATGTGCAAGAACGTTTTGGTACCTTTGTATGCTGGAAGGCAAATCAACAGCAGAGTTAATAGCATCTTCTAAATTAGCTAAAAATTGTTTTCTGGCGTCAAAGCCTGTAGACTGATCCACTATGCTACACTTGGTCTGTGCTTGCGCTCCTAATAGGCACCAAACGTACGTCCGTATGGAGTCATTAAGTCTTTGCACTCCTGGCATTGTTAGGCCTTTACTTTTATCCAAGATAAATGTTGCTCAAGCATTGGGGTGTTTTTGTTCTATTGATCCCAATCTAACTTGCTTGTTTGGTTGAAAAGAGGTGTGGCCGGCCAGTAGTCAAAATTATATTCTCTATGCGTGCCCCACAAATACAATGTGCCTAACCCGTGATTGCGGTCTAACTTTTGTCTAAAGTCAGTTGAAGGTTTAATGTTAAATTCGTTGCAGATTCTTTCATATGCATTATAGTCCATTGGGCTGAGAAATGGATTAAACGCGTTGTCGTTGGGGAGGCGCACCTGTAGTTCAGTTAGTATGCGTCTATACTGGTAATAAACATGAAAGTTATATACTGACCTTACTAAGAGATTGGGGTGGTTTAAATGGTTTGTATATGAAACACCGCAGCCGGTGGTTGAGCAGTAAACTGCAAAATTTAACTGATTCTGGTAAAAAGCCATGGGGTGAGTTGACCATGCTGATGGCACTCTATCACTCTTTATTGGGGGATTTAAATATCTAGTTAGTGGGTTTACAAGTCTGACTAGAAAGCCATATGATTCATCTACAGCGATGGTTAGGTTACTAAAGTCCAAAGATTTGGGCTCATAAACCCCTCCCACATCGTAAGTGGCACTTTCAATATATTTAAAAGGTTCCATTTTTAAATAGTGTTTAAAAAAGGATTTAAAAAGGATGCACATTTATATAACTAAACAAAACACAAGTGTGTTCTTAAGGTATCCAATTAACAATAGGCGCGGTAATAATAGGGTTGCCCTTAGAGAAATTGGTTTTAAAATAAAGTGGATTAATATATCTGAAAAAGCTAAGAATAACTGGGTGAATATTAAGGACGGGCAAGGTAATTTATTAAAGCAGTTAAAAATACCTGATGGTTACTACAACTTTTGCTCTTTAAGAGAAGTATTTGGCAATTTTGGCATTCGGTTAAAAATTAATGAGGCAAATCTTATAATTACTATGAACTTTCCAAAAGAAAGAAGGGAGTACGTTTTTCCCAGAAGCCTTGCCCGAATTTGGGGCTTTTATGATAGGGGTGAAATGTATAACGTTAACACCCATAAGTACTTAGAGTGGGGTCTTTATGAGTATGTTGGCAATAGACCATCCGATTTTCTAATTAACCCAAGGTTGTATGTTCATTTAAGTGAATTAAAAACAGATGCTAATTTATATAATGGAAATCCATCTACGATTCTAAGAGTGTTGCCATCACTTGAGGCGGGGTTTTGCGATTATCAGTCATATACATTTGGTGAAAACGGTCAATTTAAAGAATTAGTTGGTGAGGATATACATTCATTGTGTATAAAAATAACTAACCAAGATGGAAAGCCAGTTGTTTGTTCTGATTTATTAGTAGTGCTTGAGATAAAGAGCATGCTAGAAAAACAGTAAGGTCTTACTCTCGCGGGCGTTAACAGGAGAGAATGTAAATATCTATGTTCTAAATCACCCTATCTTATTTTGCACGTAATTTTAAAATAACGATTACTTCGATTTTTGGAGGTTTTTGCATGTTAATTTTGATTGTAAAAAAGGTGTTAATTTTGGCAAAAAGTAGCATGAGAAGGACGAGATTTGTTTGTGAAAAGGGGGTTTTCGTGCAAAATAAGATGGGTGGGTTAGAACATAGATATT
>CM065725.1:0-35000 GCA_033310375.1 Conus canariensis | reverse complement strand
TTCGCTTGGAGTTATGGGCGTCTTTTTATTTCATTGTGGGAGCAAGAGTTGTGCCGTTCTTGTTTGCTATTTTTCCCCCATAGTTTTCCCAAAAAGGAGGGCGTTTCTCAACTGTAACCTCTATGTAAACATTCTTTTTTTCCCAAATAAGGCCCATAACTTGGTAGGGAGCCGGAATAGCTCAGTTGGTAGAGCGCCTGACTCGTAATCTTGGTGATCCTGGGGTTGCGGGTTCGAATCTCCGCCGGGGCGTTTCGGTACAGGGGGATTTTTCCCTCGGAGTTAACATTAGTTCTGACTCCATTTCCCATACAGTCCTTCGAATGAGACTATAAACCGAGGTTCCGTGTGTGAACGCACGCATAATATCTTGCACACACGTAAAATCCCATCACCAACTTTCGGAAGAGTAGGCCAGTTTGGCCGTTGGTATGGATGACACGTTACACACAGCATGCACCCTGCGTAAGAAATGGAAAGAATGAAGGAAGTAAAGAAACTGAGTGAACGATATTGAACGATATTGACTGGATGACACGGGAAACGACTGAATGAAGCGCCAGCTGGCAGCTCTTCAGTCGGCACTACCCAGGTAGGCAGCCCGTTGTGTAAACGAGTGTGGAATGTAAAGCGCTTAGAGCTTGGTCTCTAGCTGAGAATAGGCGCTATATAAGTATTCATTATTATTATTAGATGACCGCCAATTCTGAACTACTGACCACAACATACAACACAGAATGAAGCTGTGTATCCATTTGTTCCCATCACTGCCAAAAATCTTTCTGTTGTGGTGGTGTTTTTTGTTTTTGTTTTTTTTCTTCATCAAAATGGATTCAATTTCTCCAATGTCAAGTGTTACGGAGAATGTTGACTCCGTAGAAATTTGACTCCCCGGTTCTTTTTTCTCCGGAGAAAAATGAACCGTTCAGTTTTCTACAGGTTTTGGAGTCAGTATTCTACGGAGAATATTGACTCCTTCTGTAGAATATTGACTCCCATGGTTACGGAGAATATTGACTCCCGTAGAAAAATGACTCCTGTGTCAATTTTAGTTGCTACTATGTTTGATTTGTAAGTATATATACGTATCTTGATAATCATTCAACCATCCCAATATTCTTCTTATAAAACACACTGATTAATTAATTTGTAGATTGTTTAGTAATCAATAAGATTTTTCAGACTATGTTTTACATGAAATGATAGTTCATCTTTTTTTTTTTTTTTTTTTTTACACGAAATGATAGTTCATTAAATGTTACAAGGTTGTGCTTTTGAGGAAAAGTTATCAGACTTGGCAGTAAACTTTCATTATTGGAACCTTGCATGTGTTTTGAAAAATATGCCTATCTGAAATAAACTAGCAAAACTATCTGGCTCTGGTAGCATGCAGGATGGGTACAGTCATGTTGGTTGATCTCCGCATCAGCAGGTCTCCCGTATAATTATTTTGACAGTTTCGCAGCGTGCAGGATGATGCAGGTCGATAGATCTCCACTATAAAATATGCTTGAAAGGATCCTGGGTCGATGATTGACTATGGTCTGAACTTCTGACCAATTTTTGTGAACCATATCAGCATCCCTACTCACACACAGAGACATACAAGCATACATACCCTAAATACATAAGAACAAGCAAGCCAAAACATGAAATAAATGAAGTTTAAAAAGTAAAAATCAATCAAACCAGACAAAACCTACAGAAACGGTGCATTTACAAACTCAGTAATAAAGTAAGTTTATACATAGATCTATCGACATGGAGACCTATATTGCCGTGCAGATCTACTAATGCGCGGATCTACCAAACAATCCAGTCAGTGTGCTACGCAAATGCAAGGAGGGGTTCATTATAATCTAGCTTGAGTATAAACTGAACAAATTTCCGACAATGTTTTCTCGGGGTTCAGTTTGAGATTGGTCTCTGAACGACATGGATGCTGCCAAGGTAGATGAACTGAAGAAGTACATGGAGAAAAGATCATACCAGACAGAATTAAAAAGAGTTCTGACACAACAAAAAGAAATTTTCGAAGAGACAGCAAGAAGTTCTTTCTTTCTGAGGCAACGATCTGTTTTACAAGAATCGACAAGGCGACAGTCTGCGAGTTCTTTCCACAGAAGACAGGGACGAAGCGCTACTCAGTGTCCACGCCGATCAACACGGCGGCCACCTGGGTGTGAACAAGACGTAACTACAATGATCATCCATTTCTATTTTATCGGCGTGTTGATGTCTTTGCTATCTATTCCCTCCTCCCTGCCCCCCCCCCCCCCCCCCCCCCCCCCCCCCCCCCCCCCCCCCCCCCCCCCTTTTTTTTTTTTTTTTTTACCAACAGTACTTTACAAGTAGACCCTGCATAATAATAACACTCTGCTAAACAACGCAGCCCTTACTAAAGGCAAAAAAGTATTGTTTGTTTCTGGTAACAAGCCTGAAAAAATAGGGTAGGTCGGATTTTTTTTCAAGATTTTTTTTATTCAGCACAGAAACGACAAAATCTTACTTCTGCTGGAAGAAAACGGTTTGTCTCAAGAAGGAGAAAGATGACTCAAACTGTGTTTGCAATCCTGGCGTACACTTGCAGCTAAAATAAAAGTATGTCACTGCCAGCGTCAATTTACTGTAGTTTCCAAAAGCATGGTACTTAGGTCTTCCACAAAATCGACTTTCGATATAAGCTTGACTGCTTTGTGTGTGTGTGTGTGTGTGTGTGTGTGGTTAGGAGAATAAAAGAAAAAGTCTAGGGTCGGCACGGAAAATTAGGTAGGGTCGTGTGACCAGAGACAAACAACTTTTTTCTTTGGACAAAGCTCTTTGCTCTTTCTGACACGCGTTTTTGCGTTAGCTTATATGTGTTGTAAAGTTAAACTGTTGAAAAACCATAAAGTCTATAAACAGCAAAACTGGCACAGATTTCAAACACCATAATTCTGAGAAGTTTCGAGCCACACCATCTTCGTTTGCTACTTAAAACAACGTCACGAAAGTAAAGTGAAGTAAATTATTGTGTCATGCTAACAAGACAGAAGGCCCAGACAGTTCACCAACTGTGTGCGGCACTTGGTCTTTGCACCGCCACTCTGAAAAGACACCAAAATCTGTTCGTCGTGACCTTGTGACCATTACCACGGCTAGAGTTGCTTTAATGAGTTAATCCTAATATTTTACACAGCACACACACACACTGACTGACTGACTGAAACCATTTACTGTCAGATTAACATAGTGTTGTACTGACATTTTAAAAAGAAAAACCTTAATGAATTAATGAGGTAACGAAAATAATATAAATAACATCTGAATGACATAAAAATCATAAAGGAAAATTAACAGGGAAACATTTAACATTTCTAAGTAACATAATAAAAATTCAGAAATTGTAACAATAAAGCAAATTACATCTTAACTGTACTGAAAATCAACAATCTCTCTCTCTCTCTCTCTCTCTCTCTCTCTCTCTCTCTCTCTCTCTCTCTCTCTCTTCTCTCTCTCTCTCTCAGAACACCATAAAAAAAAATAAAAAAAAGGAGAGACCCCCCCCCCCAAACACATGCACACAAAAACACACACCATCCAATCACACACACACACACACACTCTCTCTCTCTCTCTCTCTCTCTCTCTCTCACACACACACACACACACACACACACACACAGACACACACTCACACACACACACACACACACACACACACACACACACACACACACACACACACACACACACACACACACACTCACAAAAACCACGCTTCCCCTTCCCCCTACTCACGTGTATGCGAGCACGCACATATATTCACTCACAGACAAACAAATAAAAACCAAAACTCTCTCTCTCGCACGCGCGCGCGCGCGCGCACACACACACACACACACACACACACACACACACACACACACACACATACATACACACAAACTGCCACCTCCCCTACACACACTCAAAACATATCCACACAAAAAACGTATAGACGTACGCACAACATGCTCTCACATATAAACAAAACGAAGTTCTCCCCCCCCCCCCCTCTCTCTCTCTCTCTCTCTCTCTCTCTCTCTCTCTTAGCGCGCGCACAACCTGTGCAAAAGTTTCGTAAATGGAATAATGCGACCTAGTACACGTGAGAGTCGGACAGCTATGTCATGTAACAAATTCTTTGCTCTACGTGTACATCAGACCACTAAACCAAAAAAGAAACAAACATTAAAAAAAATAAATAAATAAATAAATTAAAAAAAAATCCGTTAGAAAAATCTGCCAAGTGGATGAGACTTGATCAGATTTACAGCCAAATTGGCTAGCCTCCACCCATTTTCTGGGTTGGGACAAAAAACACTATGCAATGTTAAAGGTAGATTTTTAGACAAAATTTTATCATGAAGACATTGAAAATACGCTTTTGTTAATGAACATTCAAGTAAAAAATGAGATACATTAAGGTTTTGACCACAGACACACAAAGGAGATGGTTTTAAAAACCTGCCAAACCAACAATCCACCCGTATTCTGTGCAATAAATTTCGATTCGGAATAGAACCTGGCGGACTTATACAATGACTGCCGGGGGCAGAAAGATCCCATCTGTTCTTCTGAATGGCAGCTTCAATGTACTGTGTTCTTCTCTGGTCCCAGAGTGCTTTTGTCAGAATATTGTTTATTTCAAGAACCGAATAAGGAATATCACATAAAACTGTATTCGATTTGCACATTGAAGCCTCTTTTGCACAGGTATCAGCCAGTTCATTCCCTCGAAGATCGCAGTGACCGGGTACCCATAATAATGTTATTTTGGAACCTCGCATCATTAACTGGTGAATTGAAAATAAAATTTCACTGACGAGATCAGGACGACTTGATGTATTTTGAAGGTGTAAAGCCGTTAAAGCAGACTTGGAATCTGACAAAATCAGTATTCTTTCTGGTAAGACTTGCACATCAAGAATGAAATTAATAGCTTTCATAAGAGCAAATAACTCAGCAGTGAAAATAGAACAACCTTTGGTAATATGAAATCTTTTTTCAATGTTAAGGGAAGGTATCACGAAAGCAGCACCAACCTCAGAAGTACACGAAACTGAACCATCAGTGAAAATATGCAGATAAGATTCATATTCAGTGTAAATCAATTCTTTAACAAGAGAAGCAAGCAAAAGTGGATTCTCATTTTTAGTAATATTACCATAGGAATAGAAAAAATCTGCTTGCTTCATCAACCAAAGGGGGAATGGGTATTTGGTCATTTTAACAATGTTGTCAAGCGAAAAGTTGCATGCATGTAAAAGAGGAGATACATAATCAGACAATGAAGTATATGCTTTTTTATTCCGTATCTCTCTAGAAACGTAGGTGCTTTCATCAAGTTCAGAAGTAACTGAGTTAGGGACTGTTCTTGCTCGTGCTGAGTAGCTACAAGCACAGAGCATCCTATGTTCATTTAAAGGCAAAACTCCTGCCTCTCTGTAAGTCATATCAATTGATGCCCATCTTGGAAGCCCCAAAGCAATTTTAAGTGCTAAGGAATCAATACTAGTTAACTTATGTAAATCTGTCTTTGGTGCAGTGAAAAATACTTCTTGACCATTACTTACAATCGAACGAACTGTCCCTAAGGCGACATGGATAAGATTAGGTCCATAATTTATTAGAGGGATTCCAGTTAGGACTCGCAGTAACGCAATTTTCTTTCTTGCCTTTTCCACGAGATGATTTATATGTTTACACCAAAATAATTAATAGTGAAAAATAACGCCTAGAAATTTTACTTGCTTACTTGGGAAAATGAAAAAATCACCTATTTGTACTTTTACAGCGTCCCTACCTTCAAAATCGATATTTTTCTTTGTAAATATAATAAAAACCGATTTGTCCGTTGATAAGTTAAAACCGTTTGAATTCAAATAATTAACAAGTTTACTGACCGCAAATTGAAACTGTTCAACAATTTTATTACGCTTGATTTTGTTTTTTGTAAAATTACAATTTACATTTTTCCACATTGCAATATCATCTGCATAAGCAGCTAAAGTTGCCCCTTTCGTGTCAATCTGATTAAGATCATAAAGCATCAATGAGAAGAGGATTGGAGAAATGACACTTCCTTGAGGGACACCCATGTTAACATATCTTGTACTTGACAGCACACCATTTAGTTTTACTTGTTTTACAACACACACACACACGCGCGCGCGCGCGCGCGCGCGCGCACACACACACACACACACACACACACACACACACATTAAAAACTTCTTTTTTTTTTGTATGAAAGGCAAAATAAAGCCAGCACCTGCTTTTTATTAGACAGTGAATGTAGTCTTGAAGTCCAAACCAAATTGAAAATCCACAGCAACCTCGGTCTCTTTAGCTAGTTGTCTGTCTATCTCTCTGTCTGTACGAATTTTGGATGTAGGAAACGGCCAAGACAAAGATGAATCTTGTACGAGACCAACAACACAAACCACTGTTATTACTGCTGATGGTGCTGCTACGCAGACACGCACGCACGCACATGCAATGTGCACGCCAGCACACACGCACACGTACGCATACAGACACACACGGCTGCAAATTCATGTCTCGCGCGCGCACACACATACGCACACACACACACACACACACACACACACACACACACACACACACACACACACACACACACACACACCATATTATAAAACACAAAAGTTCATGTACCTGGCTGTGGCACACATACATTACACTGTCACAATACCTTCTAGCCAACGAGATCCCAATTCACAGATACACAACCATTCCATCTTTGTCAATAGCAATATTATTTCCAACAACAAATCAGTCAGACGAATGAAACATTAGAGAACGACACTGATTAAACATGACCAAATAAATACGTTAGACTTCTAGCCAAAGTCCAAAAAATCTACCATTGACTACATTTTACACTTGGCGTCAAAACTACGCCAGATAATAATTAATCAATCAATAACTAAATAACGAAATAATTCCCTAGAAATGAAGCTCTGAGTCCGATTGGGTGTTTTTTCTGGGTCCAGGTTATCTTAGGCATATGTACTGCTCAAGGAGCAGTCTGCTTGATATGTGATTTAAAGCAACAGCATTATCACTTGGAAGGAAACCATCTAAAAGAGCTGTTCAGCTGCATGACTATCTTCACACACACACACACACACACACACACACACACACACACACACACACACACACATGCGCGCGCGCAGCGCGCGCGCACACACACACACACACACACACCACCACACACCACAACAACATAATTGCAAATATAAAAGCCGCTTTACACGCCAGCACATGCCCATACGCGCAATTTAACATGGCCAGAGTGATCTGACCTTTCACTCACAGACTTTATTTTTCTTGCTAGGTTTATGGTTGTGAAATACAACGAACCAACCAAGTTTCCTTTAGATCCGTTTTATAAATCCCAAGAAACAGCTGTGAAGAAAAATTAACGTGGCCATTGTTACCTTGATCTTTGAGTCACAACGCCCCCCTCCCGCCCCCTCCCCCCCCCCCCCCCCCACCCCACCCCCCCCGCCCCCATTTTTTTTTTTTTTTTTTTTTTGTGAAGGTGATATTTGTGGATAGCAACTAACCCACCAACTTTCGTTGAGATCTGTCCAATAGTTCCCGAAAAATCCCCGAGAAACAGCTACGAAGGAAAATTAACGTGACCAGTGACTTTCACCTTTGACCCACAGACCTGATCTTTCTTGTGAGAGTGATGAATGTGAAACATGTACAAGTAATCAAGTAATCCATCAAGTTAATTCAAGATCCATCCAGCAGTTTACGAAAAACAGCTTATTTATTTATTTATTTTGTGAGAGTGATGAATGTGAAATATGTACAAGCAATCCATCAAGTTAATTCAAGATCCATCCAGCAGTTTACGAAAAACAGCCTTTGTATTTATTTATTTATTTATTTTTGCGTACTGTCATACAAACACACACTGTGACAGACAAACGGAGCTGAAAACCTACCAGAGTTTGCAAACTGCAACACAATTGACACAGGAGTCATTTTTCTACGGGAGTCAATATTCTCCGTAACCATGGGAGTCAATATTCTACAGAAGGAGTCAATATTATCCGTAGAATATTGACTCCAAAACCTGTAGAAAGCTGAACAGTTCATTTTTCTCCGGAGAAAAAAGAACCGGGGAGTCATATTTCTACGGAGTCAATATTCTCCGTAAGACCGGCCAATAGCCGCACGCGAACATTCCACGTCACGTACAAAATGTCGCTGTTGCTATCGTTCGTGCTGGCGTCATTGAACGTGTGGTTGTCAATGCGTCATTTGATCGCGTATTGCCTGACCTTTCGGCGGAGTTATTTTTAGCTCCACAGCGCGGGTTTCCTGAGTCTCCGTAATCTATTTCTGGCACAACGCGAACCTTTAGACTGTGAGGTTCGATATGAAGTGACAGCTTTCTGTTGCTTCCATTTCTCTCTGTTTATGTTCGAAACAAGGACGGGTCATTTCTGTCTGTGTATACAGTGGTTAAGGGGTTGGAGACGGATGAAGTTGGAGGTTCAAGATTTGTAAGGGTTTCGAAGTTGGGAGGGACTTCCCGCCCCCATCCCTCCGCCCTCCCTGTACCACACACCCCTCCTCCTTTCTCCCTACCCCCTCCCCCCTGCACCCCGCCCTTCCTTGGACATGAGAGTGTTTAGATTACATTTGGGTGAAATTTTCAAAATGGAGTGACTGACGGCGGCGAACGAAGCAAAATTTAGAAAGAGAGGGTGTTAGTTACTGCCAATGACATTGACAAAGCACATGACAAGACACGATGCATTTCAACCTCTTGGGTCTTCTTCAGGCGAAAAAATAAATCACATTTAACATTTAAGACAGTACAAACAAAGAACGAAAAATGACTCATCTGTTGTTGCCCATGTGGTGGGGAGACATTCTCCCCACCACATGGACAACAACAGATGAGTCATGGACAACATATCGCCTGGCAGGAATGCCAACACGCATTTGGTCCTGCAGCTGAAGGTATCTTCAACGTCTCCAGACTAATAGCCAAGACCGCTGAGGTGCCTGCGTGACTTCCACTTTGCAGACGACGCACCATGTCGTGCGCATGGATAATAATAATAATAATAAATCGAGCTTATATAGCGCTCTTCGATGAGAGAAGACTCATCCTCAGAGCACTTCACAATACAAGAAAAATAAAAGTTTCCATAAACATTGCACAATACTGAGAAAAAGGCATCAAAACAATAGGTCACAAAGCAAGCACTAAAACAGATGAACAAGCCACATCCCCCCCACTCTATCCACCCCCACCTCCCCCCCCCCCCCCCCCCCCCACACCGCCACCCCACACACATGACATTATATGAACAACGCTCGACAAGAATTTGGGAATAGAAGAAAAGAACCAGCCAGAGAACTATAAAATAGGCACTCTGGCTCACCCACCTCCGCCAGCTCCAACCGGCTGAAGCCGGTTTCGCTGTTGCTCCGCCGGCTTACCCAGAATGCCTATTTTATAGTTCTCTAATAGTAAACACTTTACAAACATACATAATGTGTAGGATTATCTGTTTTATAGTTCTCTGTCACTGGACCGTTAAGAAGTAAACAAACAAAACAATGGGGACTTGGTTAACCATGCCTTTATTCTTAGGAGGGCTATTTGTCAACCAAGTTGGGATTTCATTCTATTGTGAGGAATGACTGGCTATTGAAAGCTATCTGAAAAGGGGTGGGATGTGTGTTTACACAAGCGTAGAATCGTGGCACGTTGTTGAAGATTATTCTAAGCAGCCACCAAGTGCACTTATTAAAAGCTTGATTCAACAAACAAGACAATTGTATAAAGTACACCCGGCGGCCGCCTGAAAAGGCAGCCTAAAAGTTTATAGCTGGGTGTTGAATAGGAGCATTGAAGCAAGTGGAGCAAGAAGAAGTTGACGCAGAGCCCCGGTTATGCATAACCGTTATTTTTAGAATCATGTCATTTCCCCTTGCTGGGTGGTTTGTGAATGTTGCTGCAAGAAGAAGTTGACGCAGAGCCCCGGTTATGCATAACCGTTATTTTTAGAATCATGTCATTTCCCCTTGCTGACATGAAGTGGCGTGTCTTGAATAGAATAATCCCACAGAGCTTGATGTGCAGCGTTTGAAACTCTAATTTCCTGTGCTAATTCTTGTGAAGAAGGACTACCTAGTAAATCCTTCTCTGAAAAAATGCTATCTTGAATCAATCAGCAAAGTTTTAAAGTCACAACGCTTTCCTGACTGGAAATCACACACGCAGCACACCAACCCAATGTGAAAATGACAAGACAGCTAGGTTCAGTTGCTAACAACACAAGTGCTGGGCGGAAATGTCGTCACTGTTACTAATCAGCTGATTCTATCTAGTCTTGTGATTGGGGGAAGGTAAGAAACATGTTTTGATATGTTTAGAAATTTAGCCGCCTAAATTTATACAATGACGTCTAACGCCTGTACTGAACGACGCCGTCTAAATTTATACAATGCTGCGTGGCGGCCCGACGCCCTTATGTGTAACTCGACACGAACCAGCAAACAGTGCGACGCTTCGACTCGGCAATTATGCAGTTGAGTAAGCCGTGGCCAGACATGTCTGGCCTAGAGTACTACATAAAGGCAGAAGTGAAGAGGAGTTGTCTCCCCGGAAAAGAATGTAACAATTAATTGTGAAAAAAAATCGTCATTAAGTCGTTCTAGGTTCTTATTCAAGTCGGCATCACGTTCTTATTTAAGTTCTTAACAAGTTTTTATTCAAGTTCTTAACAAGTCAACATCAAGTTTTTAACAAGTCATCATCAAGTTCTTATTCAAGTACTTATTCAAGTACTTATTCAAGTTCTTAACAAGTCGTCATCAAGTCGTCATTAAGTTCTTATCAAGTTGTCATTAAGTTCTTATCAAGTCGTCATTAAGTTTTTATCAAGTTCTTATTTAAGATTTTATCAAGTCGTCATCAAGTCGTTATCAAGTTCTTATTCAAGTTACTTATAATTATTTATTAAGTTCTTGAAATATTATTCCATCTGAAATGGATCAAAATGATCTTTTGTTGTTGGCGGTTCTGGCATGCTTTTTTGTTCGGCTTCTGTATTTAGTGGCTGAGATTTTTTGGACTGCTTTGGTTTTTGCTGGCGTTGTTTATATATTTTATAACCGTAATAACCACCCCCAGCAACAATGACGCCAAAAATGGCAACTGTTTTAAATTCAATATTCCATGACGACTTTGGTGTTGTAGGTCTTGAATCAACTTGTGTATTTACAGCTGGCATTGAAACAACTGTTGGTGTTGGCGGTGTTATGTTTTCATTATGAGTTACATTCTGTGATTGCAACATTAATTTTTTTTGTTTGTTCCACTCTGCTAATTTTTTTCCTGCTGCAACACGCCCAGGATGAGGAGGCTTTTTACTGGTCACTTTCTCCACCTGATTCAATGTTTTCTGATTCTGCTGATTTTCTGGCTCGGTCATTTTGAAGGGAAACAAAATCTATATGATTAAAAGTAATTAATCCCATGATTAATGGCGATAACAATGTTCCAAATCTGTAATATAGATCACATCCTAGAGACTCTAATGACTTTGTTAAAACGGGATCCTGTGTTAAATCATACATAAAATCTTGTTCAGAATCAATGGGAGCAAATCTACTAACTAGTTTAGTGTACAAACTAAGAACTGTTTGCCCAACACTTTTACCATTCTTGACCCCAGTTGCGCTTCATACCTGTTGTGATACTTTACAATGTCTTGTGGCGACATTTGTTGAATCTGTTCTATGCTGAATTCATTTCCAAGGTACTGTTTTGTTTTTCCACACGCCGCCAAAGAATACAGCCTTTCCTTTTGGCGCATAATAGCTTGGTCATCAACTTGATCATTTGTAAGTTCAGGAAGTAAATCATCGCAGTTCATGTTTTATTAATGAATAAATATTATTTTATTTTTAAAAATGAGCACCGAAAAAACTATTACTAACCTTGTATACCATTCTGCTGTTATTGGAGGCCTAAGTGTAGGATACACAATGCTTGGTAAAAGCCTGTTAAAAAATAAAACCAGCAGATCTTGGCAAACTAGACTTTGAAGACTCAGCAAAGCTGATTGCTGTTATTACAGCTTCATTTGCTACGAAAGATTTTCTAGTTAAGCAAGGAATAATTCCAGACAGTATCAATATGTAAAATTAAAAAAAAATACATTTATAAAAATGGCTTCACTCGTAATGATGATTGGTGGCGCTGTGGTTAATGCGCTTGCTTTTAGCGGAAGTAATTACGCATTTAGTAAACTACAAAATAACAATGAGAGAAAAAGACATAACAGAGCTATGGAGCAACTAGCTGCTGCACAAGACACCTATGAAAAGCAAAGAATGGAGCAGTTAGATTTTATTAACGACAGACTTAAACAACAGGGACATGCAGCTTACACATTTAAAGATGTTGACCAGGCAATAAAAGAATATTTTCTAGTAACAGGCAAACAAGTTGAAACATTGCCCCCACCAAAATTCAGCGATTACTATCAACCATCAGAAAAACAAAAGATGCAAGAAATATTGTTTATTGTCTTTGGCATGACCGCTGTGTATTTTGTTGCACAAAGTATTGGCTGAATAAAAATGTACAAAATCTATTATTCTCCAAAAGGATATTGGAAGGGAATAACAGCAATTAAAAAGCTTAGCCAAGCAGCGGGAGTCAGTGAACAAACAGCAAAAGAATGGTTATCTAAACAAGCGATTTGGCAAATTTATTTACCAGCGCCTAAACGAATACAAAGACCACACTTTGTCAACACAATACCGAACGACACCCATCAAATGGATCTTCTATATTTACCCCATGATACGATTAGACGAAAAAGATTTAAGTACGCACTTACAGTCATTGATATAGCTTCAAGATACAAAGATGCTGAACCATTAACACAAAAGAGTGCTTCTGCTGTTGCTGTCGCTTTACAACTGATATATCAACGAGGCCCGTTAACTTATCCTCGCATGATTCAAGTCGATGACGGAAAAGAATTTAAAGGTCAAGTGAATCAATTATTGTTAAAACATAGAGTTACCATTAAAAGAGGCATTCCGGGTGTTCACAGATCACAGGGTTTGGTTGAAAACTTTAACAAACAGTTATCTGAAAGGCTTTTCTCCTACCAGTATCACAGAGAGCTGATTGACAATTCTCGCAACACAGAATGGGTTAGAAGACTGCCCTCAGTTTTGCGCGCAATGAATAATGAAGAATTTAAAGGGCTAAAACCAGTACAAGCAATCAAAAAACAAAAAATAAATGTTGTTGAAGGAGACGCCAGTTCATCAAGCAAACTATTACCATTTGGTTTGAAAGTAAGGTACCTTTATTTACCGGGAGAAGCAGAAGGGACACTCGCATTAGGGCAACAGATCCAGTTTGGAGTGTTGATCCATATGAAATAAAAAGAATTGTAAAGATGAATCCGCCCGTGTATTATTTACGAGAAACTGACACAACAAAACGACCAGCCCCTCAAAGATCTTTTGTGAAAGAAGAACTGCAAATAATCCCGCCAGACACAGTTCCGCTTAATTAATTTACGTAAATATATTTGAGTTTAAAATGGAAGCTCAAAAGGAAGAAATCTTACATGAAACTAAAATGATGATAAAAAAAGAGACCTTAAAATTAATACAAGAATCATATGATACGTGTTCAGCTATTAAGGAAACAATTAAGTGGATTCATCGGTACATGGCAACGCATCCTGATCGCCTACGATCCCAAATTTTGATTATCAGAATAACGGATAAAGAATATCTTAAAAAAATAAAAAAAATTCGTGCACATCAAGCAAACATGAGAAAAATTTTGTCTGAATTGGATATTGATATGATTGAGCTTCTAGATAAATTTGAGGAAAAATATAAACCCGCGGATGAAGAAGGTATGTAATTATGCTGTTTTCCAATGCCCGATTGCATATGAAAACTCTGGATTAACAAACACACGTTTTGTGTTTGTTCTATCTAATGACTTCTTTGTTACAACAGTTGTGTTGATCTCATGTAGATTAGATCGTAGTTTTACGTTGTCATGATGAAAAGTCTTATTGTCAAACAATGCTTTTTTATAGTTGTCATGGGAGATGCTTGATTGCACAACACTACGAGATATTCCCTTTGCTTTTTTAACAACTTTTTTTTGGCTTGAAAGACTGTACATTTTCGACCTCAAACCAACAAACTCCTTGATCACACCTCCAGATAATTCATCCTTCATCTTACCTAAAACCTTCTTGTTAACAGTTGAATGCAAAGGCGAATCTTTAGGATAATCAGATGTGTCGTACCATCCCGCATGCCCTTTAGCTACTTCTAATTCCATGTCTTTATAGATATCTTCAGTAGGGATATCTATAACAAAGGAATCTGTATCTGTGTACAGAACTCTGGACTCAGGATACAAGGGTTTAAAGTAGTCGTAAAGAAATTCTAACATCAAAAGCTTCGACAGCTCTAAAACAGTAAACCCAATAAAAACGGGCTTATCCAATTTGACTTTCTTTTTTTTCATCATTATGCCAAAAAGCTGATCATGAAATCTTCTGAAGTCCTGATAATTAGGTTTAGAAGTTAGCTTAATTGCATCGTTCTCTCTGGTGACCAATCTAACATCTTTACGCTTGTGCGGATTCTCCATAGTCTTTCCAAAACAGCTGTTGTTCATCAGCTTGAAAAAGTCTTTTTCTGAAGCATCTGTGGATTTAGTTCTGAGATCAGTGTTTTTCATGATGTATGGTTTCATGAACTGTTCTTGATCAAATGCAATTATACGATGAACAGCTGTCAACTTTAAACCATGTCTTAAATAAAATTGTAGAAGCCTGTAATGGCAGACATAATTTTTTTTGCCTCGAAGATTAGGCACAAGTTTAGGTGGTTCTGTTTTTGCCATCTTTAGACTTTCTGCTGCTAATGGATAGTCATTATGCAGGTCATGGAGTTCCTGAGGATATTCTAAGTCAACTTCTAGAATGTATCCACACTGTTGATCTGGCGTCAAACTGCCCAACCACTTTAATGCTTTTTGAATATTATCCGTATCTGTGTACATTTTAAAGTTGCGTAATGGAAGTGATTGCGCCATTGCCCATCCATACAGATTGTTTGCATCTAAATACATGAGATAGTTAGACCTTTTACTTGGATCATAGTCGTCCAAGTATTTGTTGTTTGCTTTACAGTAATGGTGCGACGCCATACTGATTCCTCCACGCAATCCGTTTTCAATCATCTGAAGCATTGGCAGGTTAGACAATAAATCAATTTGTACTCCAGTAAATTTTAAGAAAGCGTCCCAGCTCATCCCGGGCGCAGAAATGTAATGCGCAGGATCCAGGCTGTAATGTTTCATGCAGGTCTTCCTATAATTTTCAAAGACGTCCGCCAACAAACAGGTATCCGCCATTAAATAGGAATCATGATAGTCTCCCATCGTTTTACACTCTAACTTCTGCCACGCATCTTGAGCATGCTGGTAATCAGAATCACTGATGTCCTTTCCTCTAAGACTAGAAAAGAACGCGCCTTTAGGCGGAAGTGTATCTTCGTCAAACCTTTCCCAACTGTTCATGTACTCATAAGGGTAAACGCCCTTTCTAACAAGAGTTGGGTCAAAATATTCTTCTGTTATTGGGCAGGACTTTAAGGACATAGCCAGTGACTCTAATGAACCCATCATGTGTTGCATAGAGTCGTAGAAAGACATGTTATTTAAAGTGAAACACATGTACTTTTCTGATGACTGTGCAATGCATGACACCCTGAAGTCGCTGGTTACTGCTTGCATTATAAGGTGAGAGTCGTAACCTCGCAAGTTGTGAAAGAATATAGGCAGCTTCCATGTCTTTGGTTCAAACTTTAGTTGAAGATTGCATTTGTTATGTGCTGCTCCTCTAAACTTTCCACTAATGTGATCATGGTCTCTTACTGTTGGATTCTCTGCGGTGGCAACCAAGGCCGCCCCACAAATCCAACAGTGAGTGGCTGAGTCATACTGTTGTTGGTCTTCAGGCGTCATTATGATTTCAGGTAAGTTTAGATTATTAGAACAGGCATTACGCACTTGCTGCATGCGTTTTAAGAAGTATTTTGCAGCATTTGGTCCTCTGTATAATTCTGGCTTTGAATGGGCGCCATCCGACCTAACAATGATGAAGGCAAATGAGCAAATCTGATGATTACTCATTGAGACTGTTTTAGGAAGTTTCTGTGGGGTTGGTCCTTCATAAGGAACAATGAGTGATTCGAAGTCTGCGTAAACAACATATGGACTAGTTTGCAACCGTTTCCAGTTCTTAAAACTAACTTTACTGCCTTCTCCGGGCGTAATTAGTTCTGTATCACAGTCAACTGGGCTAATACAATGTTTTACATGTTCGCTTGCTGCTTTAACAGATGGAATTCTTGTTAAACATTTTCTACAGAATTCTTGTTTGCTATGTTGTTTTGTAGTATGCACTAGTAATCTACTCATTGTGCGTATCAATGTGTAATGTGGTAGCCCTGTTGGTGAAAACATCAGTAGTAAGTCAACATGATTTTTGTCTGGTTCGCCAATCGTTGGACTGTTCTTGGACACTTTAATCGGCTGTAGATTTGTTTCCTCATCCCATATGTAGATATTAACAGTTATTGGTTTGTTTTGTTCTTCAAAACTGATCAATCTGATTTACACTAACAGGAAAGGATATTCCTCTAAAGTTAAGATCATTGATGTAAGGTTCATAGTTAGACACTCTCTCTGCGTTTTTGCGGAATACATGCAGCCTAGCAAGAACGCACCACATAAAACATTTGTTGTCTGAATTCTTTATGTTCAAAACTGCTCTCTTTGCAACTAATGATGGAGGTAGTGGAATGTAAGCCTTGCCAACAATCGGCTCATACTTAGCCTGTTTTAATCTGATCTCTAAGACTTTACCCTCTGACCAGCCAGAGCCTCTCATTTTGGCTTCTTCAGCGGCCACATCAAACTGTGTAAGCAGCTGGTCTGCCCAACCAGGTGTTAAGTCATTAGAGGAAAGAATAGTCTGCTGTTTAGTTGAGACCCAGACTTCTAGATTTTCTTCATTTATTGTTATATAGTCGATTAAAACAACTAACCTTACTTTAACTGGAGGGTTTATTGTTAGTTTACTTGGAACTTGAGAAATAGCGTGTACAACGCTTTCCCGCACGTTTTTTGGATTAATAACTTCTAAATCAATCTCATTTAGTGCTCTTGACAAACGCTCTTCCTCGAGCATTGCTTCAAACAATTCATCTGAACCTTCATATATCTTATCCATGTTGAGTTTCTTTTCTAACTCAAAATATTTATTTAAATTAAAAAAAAAATACTTAATCAGAATCAATATCAACGGTCTTTTTGTGCTTGGACTCGTAAACTAAAGTATAAACGCCCTTTGGGGTTGTTAATGTGAGCTGTTTAGAACAGAGTTTAATGTTTTGTTTACTTTTTTTAAACATTCCTTTTTTATCTGGTCGGTGTCTGGCTGTTGAGAAAAAGTTGCCCTTGCCTTTCTTTGAAGATCAAACTTTTGTCTTTTGTAGTCCTCAAAATCAGCCTGTAGGCGACTAAATTCTTCATCCGTGATGTTCGAGTCGGCAAGTGCTTTATTTATTGTCAGTTTGAAGGAACTAAGTTTAGCTGTTATTAGTTGAACCATAGCTGTGTGCTTTTGGAGTTTAGCTTTTATTTTTTTGCTGACAGCACTTACAGCCAATGAACACAGGCCAAGAGTTAAAGACACACCACCTAGAGGTATAGCTACCGGTGCACCTACGCCTGTTGCTAAGAGACCTACACTTGTTCCTGCTGTTAAAGCACTAACCGCCGATGCTCCAGTATTAACATATGTAACAGCATTAAAGACAGCAGAATACCTTCGTTTGGTTTTACTGTATTTTGAAAGGTCCTGCTCTAGTTGGGTTTGCATTTGTGTTATGTTTGTTAATCTGAAAGTTTTTATGTCTACAGCAACAGAGTTGCCTACTATCTCTTCTTTGGGCACTTTTGGATAAGTCGTAACAGACATGCTTTTTTAAAATAAAAATAATTTAGTATTGGATATCTTTTAATCTGTTATCTTGAATATTCAGCTGCGCATCATATATTAAAAACAAATGTACATTAAGTGGTTTATCACTCTCTTTTTCTTTATCAATTTGAATGTTTATTACGTCTTTAACTGTTCTCCCACTCCCATGCAACTGATTATCTTCTGTTGACCTTAGGTCAATCCATAAACCGTATTTCGTTGTTAAATATTCATCAAGTCTAACACTGTGAAGGTGTAGATCTTTAGACACAAGGTCTACTGTTGGATTTCTACACCTCCCGCCTCCAAACAATTTTCTTATTTCATCAAAATGATGATAAGGTTTAAGCCCGCTACCGTAGACTTGGTTAGGACAACCCTCAATTGAACATTGTACTTTCGTTATTTTAGGATTGATAAACTTTTCACTTTGTCTTTTGAATGGTTCTTCATCTTCACACAGCAATAAAATACCTTTAAGGGATCTTGCTGTGGCACTAAAACTAAAGTTCCATATTGTGTCTGCCCTGCTTTTAGGATATTTAGTATGATGAATCACTCTTTCGTAATATATTGCTAATTTTGACTGATATTGTTGCTCAATCAGCCTTGCTAAGTTAGGGTTGCTAACAATGTCAAACTCTAACGAGATGTCGAAAGTGCTGTACTTTGCGTTAGAGTCTGTAGATTTAATGACACGTTTGTATTCATTAAAAGTTAGTTCATATGACAATCTGTCTTTTAATGCTCCTTGAAAGTATGGCGCATGCGCTTTTAACAACTCAAAATCTAAGGGTATAGAAAAGCGATTTCCATAAGCAAAACTTACAGCTTCATACTTGTTGCCGGCTTTAGCATCTTCGGCGTCTATTCTGTGTTTTAGTGCTTCGTTATTTTCGATTCCTTGAAACGCAAGATCGGCCCTTTCATTATCGGTTAGCCATAGATCAGAATAGATTAGAAATATGTCTGCATTGTGTAAAGAAAATATTTCTTGCCCCTCAAGTTTTATAGAAATTTTCTTAACGATTGCCCGTCCCAGATTCTGAACTACTGTCCTGTTTGCGTCTGTTGCTGAATCAAGTTCTATTTTGAAAGTAAGCCGTGCAGATCCCGGCACAATCACTTCATCTGCTCCTAGGTCTGGAAATTTAACAGTAAGAATTTGATCTGAATCAATAGTAGATGGATTATTTGGAACAATAATATTCTGTTTATTTCCCTTCACGCCAAAGGGCTCTTTCAGTCTTCTATGCGGGTCAAGAATCGAGCCATATGCTTGTGACATTTTTTTATAAAACAAAATAAAAAGTTAATTATTTAAAAACATGGCAGGCATTGAAGATTATGATGTTTTTGATCCTGGAGACGACATGAGTGAAATGACTCCTTTGACACATCCATTACAATCATTGCGGCGTGAATTAACAGAAAGTAAGGTCAAATCATTTTATCAAAGTTTAGGCCAAGAACCTCTCGAATTTATAGACCCTAATGATTTTGAAACAAAAGATGACCATTTGTTTTTTAAAAACGAGCAAGGACAACTTGTTCAGCTTACAACTAAACCAGACTCATCAAAGTTTTTAAAAAAGAGTACAATTAGACAAAGGCTCAGTGTGAGCGAACAAAATCGCCTTGGCATTACTAAACCAAAATTAGATAGGGAAGCAGTTGCTAAACTTCAAAACACACTAAAAGAACTCCCAACAGATAACCAAATACAAAACATGGAACTTAAAGATTTAAGCCCAACAGCAGACAAAATAATAGAAGCAGAAACCAGTTTTTCAGAAGAAACAGTATTAAAAACTATGCACGATCCGCCGCTACCTATGAGAGAAATAACGGCCCTTGATCATGCTTTGAGAAGCATCAGAGGCGAATTAACAAACAATTTAGCAAAACTGGGTGAACTAGATGAGCATATAAAAAGAGAAAAAGAAAAACTAGTTGAGGCTGATGACCACAACTTAGGACCTGGTGTTAAAGAAAGAATAACACAAAGACTAAAAGATCTTGAACAAGAGAGATCAGCAAGACTAGAAGTGCTGTCTACTAACCGAGAACAATTACGAACTCAAGTGAGCAGAATAAGAGAAACTATCCAAAGAATTTTATATGAAGACACAACGTTAGCAGAACGAATAAGAACACTGTTTAGAGAGCAAGGTGTCACATTAGCAAGTGTTATAACAGCCTTAGGATTTGCAATAAGTACACTGGTGTTGGCTATTACAGGCGGTGGTGGTGGGGGAGCAGTGCCACCAGGCCCGCCAACTCCGTCGTCAGATAAATCATGGGTAAAAAAACAACTCGATCACCTTGCAAACTTACTAAAAAAATTAGCCAGTAAAGCAATAGATTCTTTGCCTAGTATAATAGGAGGGATCGTTAGCTGGCTTTTGTCTGCCGCAAGTAAAGTAGTTGGCTTTATGGCTGAGCACTTATGGGCATTAGTTGTCTTAATAGTTGGGTTACTCTTTAGTAAGATAAAGACCAAGTAATCCTAGGGCAGTTAATCCAATAACAAGTGCCGTCTTTTCATATTCATGGTCATCACGAACAAAGTCCGCGTCTTCAATGGCCTTTGGGCTTTGGGCCTTGGGGATTGGATGACTTAATCTTGGGGGGCCATCTTGTTTTTTTATTGTTTGTAATATTACTGGCTCAGAATTTATGTCGTTTTGTCCAACCTTCTGTTCATTTCCTGCAACAAGGATTTCATTGTTGTAGTTTATTATTGTTCCTACCTGGAGCCTGAGGTCAGAAGGTAGCATGTATAAACCAGTGCCGACAGCAAAGTCTACTTTCGATCTTGCAAATTGTAAAACATTTTGGTACCTTTTAATACTTGAAGGCAAATCAATTGCAGAATTAATGGCGTCCTCTAAATTTGCTAAATACTGTTTTTGGGCATCAAAGCCAGTAGAAGGATCAGTTATGTTAGATCTTGCCTGTGCTTGCGAACCTAGCAAACACCAAACATAAGTACGAATAGAGTCGTTTATTCGTTCTATTCCCGCTCTAGTTAGGCCCTTAGAAGTATCCAAAATAAATGTTGTCCATGCTGTTTTATGCTCTTGCTCTATGGACCCGAGGTGAACAGTTGTGCCTGAAGAGAAAGATGTGTAAGGAGGATTCCAATCATAGTTATACTTTCTGTGCACGCCCCAAAAATAAAGGGTGCCTAAACCATGATTAAGATCCAACTTTTGTCTAAAGTCTGTCTTTGGGTCAATATCAAATTCGTTACAGATCCTTTCAAAAGCCTTGTAATCTATTCTGTTGCTGAATAGATTAAACGTTTTGTCATTTGGTAATGGTGCTTGCAGTTCAGATAAAATACGTCTGAAGGTGTAATAAAAATGAAATCTATACACTGACCTCACCAAAGGATCAGGATGATTTAAATGATCAGCATACGACACTCCACACCCAGTTGATGCGCAAAACACAGCAAAGTTTAACTGGTTCTGATAAAACTGCATTGGATGACTGAACCACACTTTCGGGATGTAGTCTTTTTTAATAGGGGGGTTAAGATATCTGTTTAATGGAGTACTAACCTTTACTTGAAAGGCGTCAGACTGAGTCACAGAAATGTCAAGGGTGTCAGTTGTTATATTTTTAAGATTGTAGTGCGGCCCAACAGAATATTTTGCATTAGTATATTTGAATGCACTCATTTTTAAATTGTTTTAAAAATGTTTGTAACAATAACAACTCAAGACAGTCCTTCGTTTTTAGAATATGCTATTGATAATAACTGCGGAACCCAAAGGGTCGCACTCCATGAAATTTTTTACAAAGTCGTATGGTTTAATATAACTGAATCCAAGGAAAATAATAAGATTAAAAAATTTGATAATAGAGGAAACTTAGCTAGCCAGTTAACCATACCTGATGGTTATTACGGGTTTTGCTCGCTAAAAGAAGCAATGAGTAACTTCGACATTACTCTCAAACTTAACAATGCAAATTTGAAAATAATGTTGACATTCAAACCTGAAGAAGAAGTAGACCATTACCTTTTTGATGTAGAGCTAGCTAAAATGTTAGGCTTTGCAACTGACAATCATGGTTTTAGAGTTACATCAGACAAAACTACTTATGAGGGAGAATATCCGCTCGATCTTGCATTACATTCATTACTCTATGTTCATTTGGACGAGCTGAGCACTGATGAAAACTTATATGATGGAAGGCCCTCAACTGTTTTAAGAGCTCTTCCATCAGGGAAAGCTGCATATTGCGATTACGAAATTATACAATTCCCTAATTTACAGTTTAAAAGATTAGCTTGTGGGAGGGTCAGATCATTTAATATAAAGATCACAGATAAAACAGGGAAAGTCGTGAAATGTGATAACCTGCACATTGTTTTAGAAATAAAATAATACGTTGTTTTAAAAAATGTCACGTGGACCAGAAGAATCAGGAGTTACATTAGCGCCTGAGAGGTGTGTAACTTTAGAATTAAAAGACCTTGCAGACGTTGAGGACTTTGAACAAAACGGTGAGATAGGCACTTTATATGGTTTTGAGTACACTAAAGATGGTTATTATAAGCGCATAGAGGTTGACGACAACAAAAGGTTTCCTAAACTAGAACAACTACGCAATGTAGAAGCAAATAATGCGGGTCAGTATGAATATAAAATAGTTCGAAAAACTGACAACAAATGGCACTTAGAACCATATTTAGAATGGGACATAAAATTGAATTCTTAAGCCCATTTACATTTTTTGACCGTCAAAAAAGTTTCAGAAAAGCATTGAACTCTGGCCCTTTACATGTAAGTCTTATGCCAGAGGACAACAGTCGGAAAGAGATCGAAATAAAGCCGTTTGGGGACAAACAGTACATCCTCCACAGAAGAGAATCGGTTTTAAAGAAAGCTTCTACAAAATTACAGTTCATTCCACGCACAAAATTAGGAGACACGTTCACAATGATATTTAAAATTTCTGTCTTAAAAGATGAGGCGAGAAATGGAGCTCTGGGCGTCAGTGACAATCTTATGAAAGGAATTCTTATTAGCTGGCAAAACTTAGACGTTGACAAACTTAAAGTTACTGTCGTTGTTCTTTACAATGGCGAGGATATTAAGGTCATAACAACAAGCAACAAAATTGATATTAGTTTAAATAGAAACGATCTTACAGAACTGAACTGGATTAATCTTACACATTTGGGCCTTATAGGGTTTTATTATACTGAACAAGTTTTGACAGAGAGTATGATAAAAACAATAACTGGATTAGATTAAATTCTGTTTTAAAACTATGGAGCAGACAACTTTGGTGTCAATGCCGATGTTAAACTTTATGACAAAACCCCCTCATTGTTCATTGATTTGTGGACAGACTGGTTGTGGAAAAACAATATTTGTCCTCGACCTATTACAAACAGTTTATCGTTATAATTTTGATCATATATTAATTTTGTCCCCAACACTCAAATGGAACAAAGCATATCACGATAGAAGGTTTATATGGACGGATGATGAAATCTATTTAGTTGACCCTAGCAATAAACTGAGTGAGTGTTTAGAACATTTTTTTAAACTGTTTGAGGGAACGCAGACATTATTTATTATAGATGATTGTTCGGCAGAAAAGGATATAGTCAAAAAAAGAGACACTTTATCAAAACTAGCTTTCAGTGGAAGACATGCTGGGATAAGTTTGTGGATTTTATGTCAAAAATATAACTCAGTTTTAAAAGACTTTAGAGAACAATTAAAGACTGTAGTTTTATTTCACAATGAAAGACAGAGACGCATTTGATGAATGTATGCGTGAAAATGATGTTTATTGAAAACGATCAAGAAAAACGAAGGATTAAGCAAAAACTTAAGTCTCAAAAGTTTTCTAAATTAGTGTTAAAAACAGATAATCCTACACATTATGTATGTTTGTAAAGTGTTTACTATTAGAGAACTATAAAATAGGCACTCTGGGTAAGCCGGCGGAGCAACAGCGAAACCGGCTTTAGCCGGTTGGAGCTGGCGGAGGTGGGTGAGCCAGAATGCCTATTTTATAGTTCTCTAGCCCCCATCCCCACCCCCCCCCACCCCCCCCCCCACCCGCCTCCAATTTCGTAAAACACTGCACGGGATACAATAATAAAACATGCAGAAGGGAGCACCCACACCCACAGACACACACACCACACCACACAAAACACACACACACACACACACACACACACACACACACACACACACACAAAGGGCAAACTCAACACGAAGCAACAAAAATGACGGACGGATCCCTAAAGACCTCCTCTATGGAGAACTTGTGCAGTGAAAACGTCCCACAGGTAGACCACAGCTGCGAATCAAAGACGTTGTGCAAGAGGGACCTAAAAGCCTTGAACATTGACCAGAACAACTGGGAAGCAACAGCCCTCGAACGTTTCAGCCTGGAGACAGACTGTGCGGAAAGGTTTCTCCAAGCTCGAAAAAGACACTCGCTCAGCAGCACGGGGAAAAGAGAATGAGAAGAAAGGCTGCAGCCCAGGCAGACAGACCAGCGTCAGACTTCATCTGTGCCCTCTGCCACAGGGACTGTCATTCCCGCGTCGGACTGGCCAGCCACACCCGTCGCTGTACCAGAATAGACACCTAGAGCGCACTCCATAGTCTTCCGAGACTGAAGGATCCTACTACAGCCCCAGCGGTACATAGATGTGAAAGCACTCGTACACTTCCATATGTACATAACCTTCTGCTAACTCACTTCCCCTGCAGCCCCCTACCCCCCCCCCCCCCCTCCCCCGGCTCCCCCCTTTTCCGTCGCTTCCTCCCCACCCCCCACCCCCTCTCCCTCTTCGATCCTTCTCTCTCACACGAACCCTCCACGCCCCGCCTCCAGAGAGAGAGAGAGAAGAGAGAGAGAGAGAGAGAGAGGAGGGGGGGGGGGGGCAGACAGACAGAAGGGAACTACAGATAAAAGGGGTAGACATATAATCCGTGGTATCAACCTCATGCATTAAAAAAAATCTGTGTGGGAGAATTGTTTAGAAAAGACGGAAAGAAAGAAAGAAAAAAAAAATGTGTGTGTGTGTGTGTGTGTGTGTGTGTGTGTGTGTGTGTGTGTGTGTGTTGTGTGTGCGCGCGCGCGCGCGCGCACCTATATATGTGTATATGTGTATGTATGTGTATGCCGAAGTCAAAATCATCCGGGATCCGCCTTTTGATCCGGATCCGCAGCAACATGCAGGGAAAAAGAAAAAAAGTGTTTACCTATCCTGTTGTCTTTTTTTTTTTTTCCACCAGAAGAAGGAATAATGTATAAAAACTGAAAGAGTTACTTCCCCTGTGTTTGTATGTCGTAGTATATGGAAAATTAACTAAATATCAACGTTTATACCACTAAAAAGTTTGGTATTCCATGAACAGGAACAAAAATCGATTTAGGAAGAGCTTGAAACCAGAAAAGAGCCCCCCCCTCCCTCCCACCCCCCCCCCCCCCTCCGGGCCCCCCAACCCCCATCAGACGAGTGATGCGGCCCTGCACTTCTTACACTGCAAGGAGGCTGTCCGCGTTCAGGTCATGAAGCCTAGATACACTGCAAGGAGGCTGTGCCGCGTTCAGGTCATGAAGCCTAGATGCCCTTCTGCTGTCAAAAATATTTTTGGCGCTGCCGGGATTCGAACCTGTACTTTGGGTTCGGCTAGGTGTCCCCAGGCGTGCCTTGTTAACGGGTTGTCTTACACACACCTGCTATCTGACAACCTGTTCCCAAGGTGTAGCGTAGATGTGGGATTACAGTCTTATCGTCTGGAGGCCCTTGAGGACAAGGTATCCGTACAGACCGAAGTCTGTAGCTAGGCTGACAGGTCTGGTGGCTGGACTGGTGGCTGGCAGCAGCAGGAGTTCCTTGGGCTGATTTCGGAGGGGGGTGTCGTCTCTTGCTCTGTCGGTTCTGGTTCCATGTGAACATGGTGTTCACTTAGCAGTCTTTGGTCGGCCGGGCTGACTGTGGGCGTCGGTTTTCTTCGCCTCTTTTCCCCCCTCAAAAGGTCTGTCTTCAGGGCCACCTTTAGGCGGCCTTCTTCATTTCTCGCCGGGTGGTGATGGTCCTGTGCCGTGTGAGGTTACCTCAAAGAGGGAGCGGAGTGAAAGTCACTGGATCATGCACAACTCTGAACAAACTGAAAGAGAATTCGCTGACCACGGCCAAGAGAACAGTTTTTCCAGCCCGAAACCGAGAGAGGTGCCCACTACGCGGGCAACCACAGCAATGGTATCCCAGGGAACTGTAATCGAAAGTCAGGCAGCGCTCCATCGCCGAAATGCCCCACATCTCCAGGCGTCATCCTCCGGCGACGCAGGCTAGACCTGCCGTCATCCATAGGGCTGGAAGGTTGACTGGGGCCACATGACACTGACCTCTCACGTCAGTGGTCCTGGAGAGAGATCTGCCACCTCTCCCTCGGCGCTCCCTGCCATGCCACCTCTCCATCGGCGCTCCCTGCCATGCCACCTCTCCCTCGGCGCTCCCTGCTATGCCACCTCTCCATCGGCGCTCCCTGCCATGCCACCTCTCCCTCAGCACTCCCTGCCATGACACCTCTCCCTCGGCGCTCCCTGCCATGCCACCTCTCCCTCAGCATTTCGTGCTATACCAACCTATCCCTCAGCGCTCCCTGCTCTGCCACCTCTCCCTCGGCGCTCCCTGCCATGCCACCTCTCCCTCAGCATTTCCTGCTATGCCACCTCTCCCTCAGCGCTCCCTGCTATGCCACCTCTCCCTCGGCGCTCCCTGCTATGCCACCTCTCCCTCGGCGCTCCCTGCCATGCCACCTCTCCCTCGGTGCTCCCTGCCATGCCATCTCTCCCTAAGCACTCCCTGCTAGCCACCTCTCCCTCCGGCACTCCCTGCTATGCCGCCTCTCCCTCAGCGCTCCCTGCTATGCCACCTCTCCCCACCTCTCCCTCAGCACTCCCTGCTATGCCCACCTCTCCCTCAGCGCTCCCTGCTATGCCACCTCTCCCTCGGCGTTCCCTGCTATGCCACCTCTCCCTCAACGTTCCCTGCTATGCCACCTCTCCCTCGGCGCTCCCTGCTCGGCCACCTCTCCCTTGGCGTTCCCCTGCTATGCCACCTTCCCTCGGGCGTTTCCCTGGCTATGTCCACCTCTCCCTCAGCACTCCTTGCTATGCCCACCTCTCCCACCTTCTCCCTCGGCGCTCCCTCCCATGCCTCCTGTCCCTCAGCACTCCCCCCTCCTATGCCACCTCTCCCCTCAGCGTTCCCTGCTATGCCACCTCTCCCTCGGTGCTCCCTGCTTTTTCCACCCTCCCTCGGCGCTCCCTGCTATGCCACCTCTCCCTAAGCACTCGCTGCTATGTCACCGCTCCCTCAGCACTCCCTGCCATGCCACCCTCTCCCACCTCTCCCTCGGCGCTCCCTGCTATGCCACCTCTCCCTCGGCACTCACTGCTATGCCACATCTACCTCGGCGCTCCCTGTTATGCCACCTTCTCCCTCGGCCTCCCTGCTATGCCACATCTCCCTCGGCGCCCCCTGCCATGCCACTTCTCCATTGGCGCTCCTTGCCATGCCACCTCTCCCTCAGTGCTCCCTGCTAAGGGCCACATCTCCCTCAGCGTTCCCTGCTATGTCACCTCTCCCTCCGCGCTCCCTGCTATGCCACCACTCCCTCAGCACTCCCTGCTATGGCCACCTCTCCCTCGCGCTCCAACCTATACCACCTCTCCCTCAATACTCCCTACTATGCCACCTCTCCCTCGGCACATCCCTGCTATGCCACCTCTCCCACCTCACCCTCAGCACTCCCTGCTATACCACCTCTCTCTCAGCGTTCCCTGCTATGCCACCTTTCCCTCACCACTCTCTGTTATGCCACCTCTCCCTCGGCGCTCCCTGCCATGCAACCTCTCCCTCGGTGCTCCCTGCTATGCCACCTCTCCCTCAGCGTTTCCTGCTATGCCACCTCTCCCTCAGCACTCCCTGCTATGCCACCTCTCCCACCTCTCCCTCGGCGCTCCCTCCCATGCCACCTCTCCCTCAGCACTCCCTGTTATGCCACCTCTCCCTCAGCTTTCCCTGCTATGCCACCTCTCCCTCAGCGCTCCCTGCTATGCCACCTCTCCCTAAGCACTCGCTGCTATGTCACCTCTCCCTCAGCACTCCCTGCCATGCCACCTCTCCCACCTCTCCCTCGGCGCTCCTTGTCATGCCACCTCTTCCTCAGCGCTCCCTGCTATGCCACCTCTCTTTTTTTTTTTTTTGCTGTCCCAACCTCTGCGCCACCTCAGAGGCAGTGCACCCACGCCGTTCATTCCGACATCCCGTCCACAGCCACAGCCCGGTCGGCCCCGCCGCAGCCCGGCACCGGCAATCCACAGGGAGCAGTCAATGTCAAGTCATCAAGAGGTAACCCACCGGAGGAGACACTGCACTGCTGCCGAGTCACTTTGGTGGTGTTCAGTGGCCCTATTCTGATCTAACATACGCATGACACCACCTACTAACCCCCTACTGACGACAATAATTGCTTAGTCGCGGAGCTGGCGTGAGTGAGCTCTCCCTCCGGAGGGCGCCACCACGTCCGTCCAACGACAGCCCCCATGGACTCGCCGATACCGGTGACCCCGACTGAACCAAACCAAGGCCACAGACGTGGATAGGACATCGAAATTTGAGGTCACCATGAGAGCAGGGCATGAACGGCCACAGAATTTGAGACAGTTTTTTTTTTTTTTTTTTTTATGCTGATCGATGAGAATGAGGATGATGAAGATTGATGCTACGGATTTCCATTTCGGTCTGAGACTACATGACAGGTTGTACTCTATTCTTCCTTTCATAATATATCCCGGCATCAACCAGGCCCATGCCACCTCTCCCTCAGCGCTCCCTGCTATGCCACATCTCCCTCGGCACTCCCTGTTATGCCAACTCTCCCTCAGCGCTCCCTGCTATGCCACATCTCCCTCAGTGCTCCCTGCCATGCCACTTCTCCCTTGGCGCTCCCTGTTATACGACCTCTCCCTCAGCGTTCCATGCTATGCCACTTCTCCCTCAGCACTCCCTGCTATGCCACCTCTCCCTCCGCGCTCCCTGCTATGCCACCTCTCCCTCCGCGCTCCCTGCTATGCCACCTCTCCCACCTCACCCTCAGCACTCCCTGCTATAACCACCTCTCCCTCAGCGTTCCCTGCTATGCCACCTCTCCCTCAGCACTCCCTGCTATGCCACCTCTCCCTCACCACTCTCTGCTATGCTACCTCTACCTCGGCGCTCCCTGCTATGCCACCACTCCCTTGCCGTCCCTGCTATGCCACCTCTCCCTCCGCGTTTCCTGCTATGTCACCTCTCCCTCAGCACTCCCTGCTATGCCACCTCTCCCACCTCTTCCTCGGCGCTCCCTCCCATGGCCTCCTCTCCCTCAGCACTCCCTGCTATGCCACCTCTCCCTCAGCGTTCCCTGCTATGCTACCTCTCCCTCAGCGTTCCCTGCTATGCCACCTCTCCCTAAGAACTCGCTGCTATGTCACCTCTCCCTCAGCACTCCCTGCCATGCCACCTCTCCCACCTCTCCCTCCACGCTCCCTGCCATGCCACCTCTTCCTCAGCGCTCCCTGCTATGCCACATCTCCCTCGGCGTTCCCTGCTATGCCACCTCTCCCTCAGCACTCCCTGCTATGCCACCTCTCCCTCGGTGCTCCCTGCTATGCCACCTCTCCCACCTCACCCTCAGCACTCCCTGCTATACCACCTCTCCCCTCAGCGTTCCCTGCTATGCTACCTCTCCCTCGGCGCTCCCTGCTATGCCACCTCTCCCTAAGCACTCGCTGCTATGTCACCTCTCCCTCAGCACTCCCTGCCATGCCACCTCTCCCCACCTCTCCATCGGCGCTCCCTGCTATGCCACCTCTCCCTAAGCACTCGCTGCTATGTCACCTCTCCCTCAGCACTCACTGCCATGCCACCTCTCCCACCTCTCCATCGGCGCTCCCTGTCATGCCACCTCTTCCTCAGCGCCCCCTGCCATGCCACATCTCCCTCGGCGTTCCCTGCTATGCCACCTCTCCCTCGGCACTCCCTTCTATGCCACCTCTCCCTCGGCACTCCCTGCCATGCCTCCTCTCCCTCAGTGCTCCCTGTCATGCCACCTCTTCCTCAGCGCTCCCTGCCAAACCACCTCTCCCACCTCTCCCTCAGCGCTCCCTGTCATGCCACCTCTCCCTCAGCACTCCCTGCCATGCCACCTCTCCCACCTCTCCCTCGGCGCTCCCTGTCATGCCACCTCTTCCTCAGCGCCCCCTGCCATGCCACATCTCCCTCGGCGCTCCCTGCTATGCCACCTCTTCCTCGGCACTCCCTGCCATGCCACCTCTCCCACCTCTCCCTCGGCGCTCCCTGTCATGCCACCTCTTCCTCAGCGCTCCCTGCCATGCCACATCTCCCTCGGCACTCCCTGCTATGCCACCTCTCCCTCGGCACTCACTGCTATGCGACATCTCCCTCGGCGCTCCCTGCTATGCACCTCTCCCTCGGCGCTCCCTGTCATGCCACCTCTTCCTCAGCGCTCTCTGCCATGCCACATCTCCCTCGGCACTCCCTGCTATGCCACCTCTCCCTCGGCACTCACTGCTATGCGACATCTCCCTCGGCGCTCCCTGCTATGCCACCTCTCCCTCGGCACTCCCTGCTATGCCCCCTCTCCCTCGATACTCCCTGCCATGCCACCTCTCCCTCAGTGCTCCCTGTCATGCCACCTCTTCCTCAGCGCTACCTGCCATGCCACCTCTGCCTCGTCGCTCCCTGCTATGCCACCTCTCCCTCAGTGCTTCCTGTCATGCCACCTATCCCTTGGCGCTCCCTGCCATACCACCTCTCCCTCAGCATTTCCTGCTATGCCACCTCTCCCTCAGCACTCCCTGCTATGCCACCTCTCCCTCAGCGCTCCCTGCTATGCCACCTCTCCCTCAGTGCTCTCTGATATGCCACATCTCCCTAAGCGCTCGCTGCCATGCCACCTCTCCCTCGGTGCTCCCTGCTATGCCACCTCTCCCTAAGCACTCTCTGCTATGCCACCTCTCCCTCGGTGCTCCCTGCTATGCCACCTCTCCCTCGGCGCTCCTTGCTATGCCACCTCTCCCACCTCACCCTCAGCACTCCCTGCTATACCACCTCTCCCTCAGCATTCCCTGCTATACCACTTCTCCCTCAGCACTCCCTGCTATGCCACCTCTCCCTCAGCGTTCCCTGCTATGCCACCTCTCCCTCAGCATTCCCTGCTATACCACCTCTCCCTCGGCGCTCCCTGCTATACCACCATTCCCTCAGCACTCCCTGCCATGCCACCTCTCCCTTGGCACTCCTTGCCATGCCACCTCTCATTCGACACTCCCTGCTATGCCACCTCTCATTTGACACTCCCTGCTATGCCACCTCTCCCTCAGCATTCCCTGCTATGCCACCTCTCCCACAGCACTCCCTGCTATGCCACCTCTCCCACAGCACTCCCTGCTATGCCACCTCTCCCACCTCTCCCTCAGCACTCCCTGCCATACCACCTCTCCCTCAGCGTTCCCTGCTCTGCCCTCTCTCCCTCAGTACTCCCTGCCCTGCTACCTCTCCCTCGGTGCTCCCTGCTATGCCACCTCTCCCTCAGCACTCCCTGCCCTGCCACCTCTCCCTCGGCGCATCCTGCTATGCCACCTCTCTCTCGGCACATCCTGCTATGCCACCTCTCCCTCGGTGCTCCCTGCCATGCCAAGTCTCCCTCGGCGCTCTCTGCTATGCCACCTCTTCCTCGGCACTCCCTGCCATTCCACCTCTCCCTCAGCACTCCCTGCCATGCCACCTCTCCCTCAGCACTCCCTGCTATGCCACCTCTCCCTCAGCACTCCCTGCCATGCCACCTCTTCCTCAGCACTCCCTGCCATGCCACCTCTCCCTCAGCACTCTCTGCCATACCACCTCTCCCTCAGCACTCCCTGCTACGCCACCTCTCCCTCAGCACTCCCTGCCATGCCACCTCTTCCTCGGCACTCCCTGCCATGCCACCTCTCCCTCGGCGCTTCCTGCTATACCACCTTGCTGGGAGCGAATGGTTCCAAGTTGGCAAATTTCAGAATTACGAAGTTCACATTTGTTCCTCTTCGACCAGATCCAGTTGGAACTCTTTTCAGCTGCCACTGCTATTGCCTCCAAGGTTCTGGGCCTCATCTTACCAGAGATCAACAGCTATTTCATTAGATCATATAACAGACTGATGAGCCCACAACTCTGTGGCTCCAATCCCTGTAGACTGATGAGCCCACAACTGTGTGGCTCCAATCCCTGTAGACTGTTGAGCCCACAACTGTGTGGCTCCAATCCCTGTAGACTGATGAGCCCACAACTCTGTGGCTCCAATCCCTGTAGACTGATGAGCTCACAACTCTGTGGCTCCAATCCCTGTAGACTGATGAACCCACAACTCTGTGGCTCCAATCCATGTAGACTGATGAGCCCACAACTCTGTGGCTCCAATCCATGTAGACTGATGAACCCACAACTCCGTGGCTCCAATCCATCAGACTGATGAGCTCACAACTCTGTGGCTCCAATCCATGTAGACTGATGAACCCACAACTCTGTGGCTCCAATCCATGTAGACTGATGAGCCCACAACTCTGTGGCTCCAATCCATGTAGACTGATGAGCCCACAACTCTGTGGCTCCAATCCATGTAGACTAATGAGCTCACAACTCTGTGGTTCCAATCCCTGTAGACTGATGAGCCCACAACTCTGTGGCTCCAATCCATGCAGACTAATGAGCCCACAACTCTGTGGCTCCAATCCATGTAGACTGATGAGCCCACAACTCTGTGGCTCCAATCCATCAGACTGATGAGCCCACAAGTCTGTGGCTCCAATCCCTGTAGACTGATGAGCCCACAACTCTGTGGCTCCAATCCATTAGACTGATGAGCCCACAACTCTGTGGCTCCAATCCCTGTAGACTGATGAGCCCACAACTTTGTGGCTCCAATCCATGTAGACTGATGAGCCCACAACTCTGTGGCTCCAATCCATGTAGACTGATGAGCCCACAACTCTGTGGCTCCAATCCCTGTGGTGAGGACTTTGCCTCGGAAGCCTGTCTGCTGGCTACACTGGCACCCTCCTCAGTCTTTTACGTGTGAGCCTCCTCCGTTCTGCTTGTATGCGGCATGGCGAGTTCAGTCAGAATTACCTGTTCGCTGAACCAGAGTGAAGTACTACATTTGGTCCCATGCCACTCTTCCTCATGATCTCTGGATGGGTTTGCCCCGGTCTCCAAGGTCTGCTTGCGCACCATCTACCAACCATCCAGCCCAGCTATTGAACCCTGGCTTCCATGCTCTTGACGTCACAGCTGTTTCGCACTGTGAGTTGTGGCCTCCTGCTGCGCCTTTTGCTGGAGCTTCCATAGGGAAGTAGTACTCCCTGTGGCAGTGCTCACCGCATGTTACGATATCTGTGAGCATTTGGCTGCTGTCTCTCCGTGTGTGTCTTCTCTGGCACAGCGCTGCTTTGCAGGAACCCAGGAGATATTTCGCTGGATGGTTTGTCATAACAGAACTGACACGTATGATCTTCTGGAAATGTACTGCTTCGTGGATAGTTATCGTCGGTAAATAGTAAGTTGACAGTTATATCATGTGTATTTCATGTATGTGCAAGACTTCATGTACTACAAATACGGCAGCCCAGGTTTTCAGTTTTCTTTGTCTGTTTGTTTGTTTATTTTAGAGTCTATTATTTTATTTTTTCTCTTTGTGTATTAAAAAACAAAAAAACCTTCTTATAATGCACCTGGAAAATATACATTATAATATGAATGTCGTAATTTTCATACTTGCAGTCAATTAACAAAACAGTGTCCATATTTTTCTTTTTTTTCCTTTTATTTATTCATATTCAATGTTGATATACAGGTAACAAATAAAAACATGATGGATGAAAGTTCAATTATTAGAGAGAAAGGATATTTCAAAATTATAATGTGCAAATATTGAATGAAGAAGGAAATAAAAAAGAGTTTAAAAAAAGTAAGTTGACAGAGTTGATGACGTGTGGAAGATGTGTAACTGACGTTGCTGAGCTGATCTATTATCTATCCACCCGTTCATGAGGATGCACACGAAGATGTCATGGGGGAGGTCGATGAACCAGACGCCATGTAGTTCATCATGTTTATTTCACATTAGTCCGCTGACACACACACAGAGAAAGAGATGGAGACAGATCAGGACGGATGCAAAGCGAGCAAAGTAGGTTAATAGACTGTTTGGGTTGCTTCTTGTGCGCGCGCGCACGCGCTGGTGAACACACACACACACACTCACACACACACACACACCACACACACACTCACAACACACACACACACACACACACACACACACACACACACACGTGTGCGCGCATGCAAGCACACACACACACACACACACACACACACACACACACACACACACGCACGCATGCACGCACGCACGCACGCACACACGCACGCACGCAACACACACACACACACACACACACACACACACACACACATATGGGAGACAGAGAGAGAGAGAGAAAGAGTGTGTGTGTGTGTTAGAGAGAGAGGGGGGGGGAGAGAAAAGAGAGCAAGGGGGGGGGGGGAGAGAGAGAAGATTGTGTCTCGGCGAAATCCTCTGAAACTTTTTTTGCTTAAAAAAAAAAGAGAAAGAAGGAAAGAAAGAAAGGGGGGGGGGGGGGGGGGGGGGGGGGGGGGGGGGGGGGGGGGGGGGGGGGGGGGGGGGGGGGGGGGGGGGGGGGGGGGGGGGGGGGGGGGGGGGGGGGGGGGGGGGG
>CM065724.1:83758033-83800533 GCA_033310375.1 Conus canariensis | reverse complement strand
TCTTCATGTCTGTGTCCCTCTATATCTGTGCACTGGTTGAACAGACAGTTAAATTCCTATGCGTCTTCTTTCTCATTACCACAGACTATGCTCCGGGGCTAGATCTGTTCCACTTGATGTGAAAAAAGAAGAGTTGTCTGTCCCTGCCATACGCTTCTATCTGGCAGAGCTCACCCACGCCTTGGACAAGGTGCACAGGGTACGTGCAACGTCTGGAGTGGGGTGGGCTGGGGTGGGGTGGTGGTGGTGTGGGGTGTGGTGTGATATTGGTGGTGTGGTGAGGTATGGTCTGGTGTGGTGTGGTGTCTGGTGTGGCATGGTGTGGTGGTGGCAGTGTTGTGTTGTAGTGGTGGTGTGGTGTGGTATATGGTGCGGGTGTGGTGTATGGTGTGGTGACCATGAGAGAACAGTAAAAGGCGGGGTCTGGCTCATCCGGCTCCGCCCAGCTCCAACCGGCTCAAGCCGGTTTCGCTGCTGCTCCACCGGATTACCCAGACCCCGCCTTTTACTGTTCTCTCTTTACAAACATACATAAAGTGTAGGATTATCTGTTTTTAACACTAATTTAGAAAACTTTTGAGACTTAAGTTTTTGCTTAATCCTTCGTTTTTCTTGATCGTTTTCAATAACATCATTTTCTTTCATACATTCATCAAATGCGTCTCTATCTTTCATGTGAAATAAAACCACTGTCTTTAATTGCTCTCTAAAGTCTTTTAAAACTGAGTTATATTTTTGACATAAAATCCCCACACTTATCCCAGCATGTCTCCCGCTAAAAGCCAGTTTTGATAAAGTATTTCTTTTTCTAACTATATCCTTTTCTGCCGAACAGTCATCTATAATAAATAGTGTCTGCGTTCCCTCAAACTGTCTATAAAAGTGTTCTAAACACTCACTCAGTTTATTGCTAGGATCAACTAAATAGATTTCATCATCCGTCCATATAAACCTTCTGTCGTGATATGCTTTGTTCCATTTAAGTGTTGGGCAGAAAATTACTATATGATCAAAATTATAACGATAAACTGTTTGTAATAGGTCGAGGACAAATATTGTTTTTCCACAACCAGTCTGTCCACAAATCAATGAACAATGAGGGGTTTTTATCATAAAGTTTAACATCGGCATTGACACCAAAGTCGTCTGCTCCATAGTTTTAAAACATAATTTAATTTACACCAGTTAGTGTTGTTATCATACTATCCGTCAAAACTTGTTCAGTATAATAAAATCCTATAAGGCCTAAATGTGTAAGATTAATCCAATTCAGTTCTGTAAGATTGCTTCTATTTAGACCAATGTTGATTTTGTCGCTGGTTGTAATGATCTTAATATCCTCACCATCGTGACGAACGACGACAGTAACTTTAAGTTTGTCAACGTCTAAGTTTTGCCAGCTAATAATAATTCCTTTCATAAGGATGTCACTGACGCCAGAAGCTCCATTCCTCTCCTCATCCTTTAAGACAGAAATTTTAAATATCATTGTGAACGTGTCTCCTAATTTTGTGCGTGGAAAGAACTGTACTTTTGTAGTAGCTTCCTTCAAAACCGATTCTCTTCTGTGGAGGATGTACTGTTTGTCCCCAAACGGCTTTATTTCGATCTCTTTCCGACTGTTGTCCTCTGGCATAAGACTTGCATGTAAAGGGCCAGAGTTCAATGCTTTTCTGAAACTTTTTTGACGGTCGAAAAATGTAAATGGGCTTACGAATTCAAATTTTATGTCCCATTCTAAATATGGTTCTAAGTGCCATTTGTTGTCAGTTTTTCGAACTATTTTATATTCATACTGACCTGTATTATTTGCTTCTACATTGCGTAGTTGTTCTAGTTTAGGAAACCTTTTGCTGTCGCTAACCTCTTTGCGTTTATAATAACCATCTTTAGTGTACTCAAAACCATACAAAGTGCCTATCTCACCGTTTTGTTCAAAGTCCTCAACGTCTGCAAGGTCTTTTAATTCTAAAGTTACACACCTCTCAGGCGCTAATGTAACTCCTGATTCTTCTGGCCCACGAGACATTATTTTTTAGTACACCTTATTATTTTATTTCTAAAACAATGTGCAGGTTATCACATTTCACGACTTTCCCTGTTTTATCTGTGATCTTTATATTAAATGATCTGACCCTCCCACAAGCTAATCTTTTAAACTGTAAATTAGGGAATTGTATAATTTCATAATCGCAATATGCAGCTTTCCCTGATGGAAGAGCTCTTAAAACAGTTGAGGGCCTTCCATCATATAAGTTTTCATCAGTGCTCAGCTCGTCCAAATGAACATAGAGTAATGAATGTAATGCAAGATCGAGCGGATATTCTCCCTCATAAGTAGTTTCGTCTGGTGTAACTATAAATCTATGACTGACTTGATTGTCAGTTGCAAAGCCTAACATTTTAGCTAGCTCTCCATCAAAAAGGTAACCTACTACTTCTTTTTCAGGTTTGAATGTCAACATTATTTTCAAATTTGCATTGTTAAGTTTGAGAGTAATGTCGAAGTTACTCATTGCTTCTTTTAGCGAGCAAAACCCGTAATAACCATCAGGTATGGTTAACTGGCTAACGTTGCTTCCTCCATTATCAAATTTTGTAATCTTATTATTTTCCTTGGATTCAGTTATATTAAACCATACGACTTTGTAGAATATTTCATGGAGTGCAACCCTTCGGGTTCCGCATTCATTATCAATAGCATATTCTAAAAACGAAGGACTGTCTTGAGTTGTTATTGTTACAAACATTTTTAAAACAAATTTAAAAATGAGTGCATTCAAATATACTAATGCAAAATATTCTGTTGGGCCGCACTACAGTCCTAAAGATATAACAACTGACACCCTTGACATTTCTGTGACTCAGTCTGACGCCTTTCAAGTAAAGGTTAGTACTCCATTGAACAGATATCTTAACCCTCCTATTAAAAACGACTACATCCCGAAAGTGTGGTTTAGTCATCCGATGCAGTTTTATCAGAACCAGTTAAACTTTGCTGTGTTTTGTGCATCAACTGGGTGTGGAGTGTCGTATGCTGATCATTTAAATCATCCTGTTCCTTTGGTGAGGTCAGTGTATAGATTTCATTTTTATTACACCTTCAGACGTATTTTATCTGAACTGCAAGCGCCATTACCAAATGACAAAACGTTTAATCCATTCAGCAACAGAATAGATTACAAGGCTTTTGAAAGGATCTGTAACGAATTTGATATTGACCCAAAGACAGACTTTAGACAAAAGTTGGATCTTAATCATGGTTTAGGCACCCTTTATTATTGGGGAGTGCACAGAAAGTATAACTATGATTGGGATCCTCCTTACACATCTTTCTCTTCAGGCACAACTGTTCACCTCAGGTCCATAGAGCAAGAGCATAAAACAGCATGGACAACATTTATTTTGGATACCTCTAAGGGCCTAACAAAAGCAGGAATAGAACGAATAAACGACTCTATTCGTACTTATGTTTGGTGTTTGCTAGGTTCGCAAGCACAAACGAGATCAAACATAATTGATCCTTCTACTGGCTTTGACGCCCAAAAACAGTATTTAGCAAATTTAGAGGATTCTATTAATTCTGCAATTGATTTGCCTTCAAGTATTAAAAGGTACCAAAATGTTTTGCAATACGCAAGATCGAAAGTAGACTTTGCTGTCGGCACTGGTTTATACATGCTGCCTTCTGACCTCAGACTCCACGATAGGAACAATAATAAACTATAATAATGAAATCCTTGTGGCTGGCAATGAAGAGAAGGTCGGAAAAAACGACATAAATTCTAAGCCAGCAATAGCAATAAAAAAAGAAGCCCCAATCCCCCCCTCAAAACCCCATCCAATCCCCAAGGCCCAAAGCCCATTGAAGACGCGGACTTTGTTCGTGATGACCATGAATATGAAAAGACGGCACTTGTTATTGGATTAACTGCCCTAGGATTACTTGGTCTTTATCTTACTATAAAGTAACCCAACTATTAAGACAACTAATGTCCATAAGTGCTCAGCCATAAAACCAAGTACTTTACTTGCGGCAGACAAAAGCCAGCTAACGATCCCTCCTATTATACCAGGCAAAGAATCTATTGCCTTACTGGCTAATTTTTTTAATAAACTTGCAAGATGATCAAGTTGTTTTTTTACCCATGATTTATCGGGTGGAGGAGATGGTGGCGGAGGCACTAACCCTTGCCCACCGCCGCCTGTAATAGCCAACACCAGTGTACTTATTGCAAATCCTAAGGCTTTTATAACACTTGCTAATGTGACGCCTTGCTCTCTAAACAGTGTTCTTATTCGTTCTGCTAACGTTGTGTCTTCATATAAAATTCTTTGGATAGTTTCTCTTATTCTGCTCACTTGAGTTCGTAATTGTTCTCGGTTAGTAGACAACACTTCTAGTCTTGCTGATCTCTCTTGTTCAAGATCTTTTAGTCTTTGTGTTATTCTTTCTTTAACACCAGGTCCTAAGTTGTGGTCATCAGCCTCAACTAGTTTTTCTTTTTCTCTTTTTATATGCTCATCTAGTTCACCCAGTTTTGCTAAATTGTTTGTTAATTCGCCTCTGATGCTTCTCAAAGCATGATCAAGGGCCGTTATTTCTCTCATAGGTAGCGGCGGATCCTGCATAGTTTTTAATACTGTTTCTTCTGAAAAACTGTTTCTATTATTTTGTCTGCTGTTGGGCTTAAATCTTTAAGGGGTATGTTTTGAATTTGGTTTTCTGTTGGGAGTTTCTGTAGTGTGTTTTGAAGTTTAGCAACTGCTTCCCTATCTAATTCTGGTTTAGTAATGCCAAGGCGATTTTGATCGCGCACAATGAGTCTTTGTCTAATTGTACTCTTAGCTAAAAACTTTAATGGGTCTGGTTTAGTTGTAAGCTGAACAAGTTGCCCTTGGTCGTTTCTCACAGACAAATGGCCATCTTTTAATTCAAAATCAGGGTCTATAAATTCGGGAGGTTCTAGGCCTAAACTTTTGTAAAATGCTTCGGCCCTTTCTTCTGTTAATTCACGCTGCAATGATTGTAATGGATGTGTCAAAGGAGTCATTTCACTCATGTCGTCTCCAGGATCAAAAACATCATAATCTTCTTCACCTTCAATGTCTGCCATGTTTTTAAATAATTAACTTTTTATTTTGTTTTATAAAAAAAAAATGTCACAAGCATATGGCTCAATTCTTGACCCGCATAGAAGACTGAAAGAGCCCTTTGGCGTGAAGGGAAATAAACAGAATATTATTGTTCCAAATAATCCATCTACTATTGATTCAGATCAAATTCTTACTGTTAAATTTCCAGACCTAGGAGCAGATGAAGTGATTGTGCCGGGATCTGCACGGCTTACTTTCAAATTAGAACTTGATTCAGCAACAGACGTAAACAGGACAGTTGTACAGAATTTGGGACGGGCAATCGTTAAGAAAATTTCTATAAAACTTGAGGGGCAAGAAATATTTTCTTTACACAATGCAGACATATTTCTAATCTATTGTGATCTATGGCTAACCGATAATGAAAGGGCCGATCTTGCGTTTCAAGGAATCGAAAATAACGAAGCACTAAAACACAGAATAGACGCCGAAGATGCTAAAGCCGGCAACAAGTATGAAGCTGTAAGTTTTGCTTATGGAAATCGCTTTTCCATACCCTTAGATTTTGAGTTGTTAAAAGCGCATGCGCCATACTTTCAAGGAGCATTAAAAGACAGATTGTCATATGAACTAACTTTTAATGAATACAAACGTGTCATTAAATCTACAGACACTGATTCCAAGTACAGCATTTTCGACATCTCGTTAGAGTTTGACATTGTTAGCAACCCTAACTTAGCAAGGCTGATTGAGCAACAATATCAGTCAAAATTAGCAATATATTACGAAAGAGTGATTCATCATTCAAAATATCCTAAAAGCAGAGCAGACACTATATGGAATTTTAGTTTTAGCGCCGCAGCACGATCACTTAAAGGTATTTTATTGCTGTGTGAAGATGATAAAGAACCATACCAAAGACAAAGTGAAAAGTTTATCAATCCTAAAATAACGAAAGTACAATGTTCAATTGAGGGTAGTCCTAACCAAGTCTACGGTAGCGGGCTTAAACCTTATCATCATTTTGATGAAATAAGAAAATTGTTTGGAGGCGGGAGGTCTAGAAGTCCAACAGTAGACCTTGTGTCTAAAGATCTACACCTTCACAGTGTTAGACTTGATGAATATTTAACAACGAAATACGGTTTATGGATTGACCTAAGGTCAACAGAGGATAATCAGGTGCATGGGAGTGGGAGAACAGTTAAAGACGTAATAAACATTCAAATTGATAAAGAAAAAGAGAGTGATAAACCACTTAATGTACATTTGTTTTTAATATATGATGCGCAGCTGAATATTCAAGATAACAGATTAAAAGATATCCAATACTAAATTATTTTTATTTTAAAAAAGCATGTCTGTTACGACTTATCCAAAAGTGCCCAAAGAAGAGAACTCTGTTGCTGTAGACATAAAAACTTTCAGATTAACCAACATTACACAAATGCAAACCCAACTAGAGCAAGACCTTTCAAAATACAGTAAAACCAAACGAAGGTATTCTGCTGTCTTTAATGCTGTTACATATGTTAATACTGGAGCATCGACTATTAGTGCTTTAACAGCAGGAACAAGTGTAGGTCTCTTAGCAACAGGCGTAGGTGCACCGGTAGCTATACCTCTAGGTGGTGTGTCTTTAACTCTTGGTTTATGCTCAATAGCTGTAAGTGCTGCCAGCAAAAAAATAAAAACTAAACTCCAAAAGCACACAGCTATAGTTCAACTAATAACAGCTAAACTTAGTTCCTTCAAACTGACAATAAATAAAGCACTTGCTGACTCAAACATCACGGATGAAGAATTTAGTCGCCTACAGGCTGATTTTGAGGACTACAAAAGACAAAAGTTTGATCTTCAAAGAAAGGCAAGGGCAACTTTTTCTCAACAACCAGACACCGACCAGATAAAAAAGGAATGTTTAAAAAAAGTAAACGAAACATTAAACTCTGTTCTAAACAGCTCACATTAACAACCCCAAAGGGCGTTTATACTTTAGTTTATGAGTCCAAGCACAAAAAGACAGTTGATATTGATTCTGATTAAGTATTTTTTTTTAATTTAAATAAATATTTTGAGTTAGAAAAGAAGCTCAACATGGATAAGATATATGACAGTTTTGACTCTTGGTTAGATGCAATGGAAGAGGAAGAGCGTTTATCAAAAGCTTTAAATGAGGTCGTTTTAGAAGTTATTGATCCAACAAACGTGCAGGCAAGCGTTGTACATGCTATTTCTCAAGTTCCAAGTAAACTAACAATAAACCCTCCAGTTAAAGTAAGGTTAGTTGTTTTAATCGATTATATAACAATAAATGAAGAAAATCTAGAAGTCTGGGTCTCAACTAAACAGCAGACTATTCTTTCCTCTAATGACTTAACACCTGGTTGGGCAGATCAACTTCTTACACAGTTTAATGAAGCCTCTGAAGCAGCTAAAATGAGAGGCTCTGGTTGGTCAGAGGGTGAAGTCCTAGACATCAGATTAAGACAGGCTAAGTATGAGCCAATTGTAGGCAAGTCTTACATTCCACTGCCTCCAACGTTAGTTGCAAAGAGAGCAGTTCTGAACATAAAGAATTCAGACGACAAATGTTTTATGTGGTGCGTTCTTGCTAGGCTGCATTTTTTACCAAAAAATGCAGAGAGAGTATCTAACTATCAATCTTGGGTCAATGATCTTAACTTTGATGGACTCACCTTTCCTATAGGTGTAGACAAAATTGATCAGTTTGAAGAACAGAATCCCCCAATAACTGTTAACGTATACACATGGTCTGAAGAAACCAACCTTCTGCCAATTAGAGTATCAAAGAACAGTCCAACAATAGGCGAACCAACCAAACACCATGTAGACTTACTCCTAATGTCCAGCCATTCAGGATTGCACTACACACTGATACGCACAATGAGTAGACTGTTAGCATATACTTCAAAGCATAAGAACAAACAAGAATTCTGTAGAAAATGTTTAACAAGAATTCCATCCGTTCAAGCTGCGAGTGAACATGTAAAACATTGTCTCAGTCCAGTGGACTGCAATACAGAACTAATTATGCCAAGAGAAGGTAGTAAGGTTAGTTTTAAAAATTACAAAAAACTCCAGAGGTCGCCATACGTTGTTTACGCAGACTTCGAGTCGCTTATTGTTCCTTATGAAGGACCAGCTCCAAAACATTTACCAAAAACAGTTATAATGAATAATCACCAGATTTGTTCATTTGCCTTCATTGTTGTCAGGTCGGATGGCGTCCATTCAAAGCCAGAATTATACAGAGGACCACATGCAGCAAAACATTTCTTAAAACGCATGCAAGAAGTTCGTAATGTCTGTTCTAATAATCTAGTCCTATCCGATCTTAAGATGACCCCTGAAGATCAAGATCGCTATGACTCAGCCACTCACTGTTGGATTTGTGGTTTAGAGCTAACACCTAAAAGTTTAAATCCAACAGTAAGAGACCATGATCACATTAGCGGAAAATTCAGAGGAGCAGCACATAACAATTGCAATCTTCAACTAAAGTTTGATCCTAGGACTTGGAGACTTCCTATATTCTTTCATAACTTGCGAGGTTACGACTCTCATCTTATATTGCAAGCAGTAACTAGCGCCTTTAGGGTGTCATGCATTGCGCAGTCATCAGAAAAGTACATGTGTTTCACTTTAAATAATTTATCTTTTTATGACTCTATGCAACACCTGATGGGGGGGTTAGAGTCACTGGCTATGTCCTTAAAGTCCTGCCCAATAACGGAAGAATATTTTGACCCAACACTTGTTAGAAAAGGCGTTTATCCTTATGAGTACATGAACAGTTGGGAAAGGTTTGATGAAGACTCACTTCCTCCTAAAGGCGCGTTCTTTAGTAGTCTTAGAGGAAAGGACATCAGTGATTCTGATTATTCTTATGCTCAAGAAGCGTGGCAAAAATTAGACTCTAAAACAATGGGACACTATCATGATTCCTATTTAATGGCGGATACCTGTTTATTGGCGGATATCTTTGAAAATTACAGAAAAACCTGCATGAAACATTATAGTCTAGATCCTGCGCATTATATTTCTGCGCCTGGGATGAGTTGGGATGCTTTCTTAAAATTTACTGGTGTACAGATTGATTTATTAACTGACCTACCAATGCTTCAGATGATTGAAAACGGATTGCGTGGCGGAATTAGTATGGCGTCTCACCATTACTGTAAAGCAAACAACAAATACCTAGACAACTATGATTCAAGTAGGAAGTCTAACTATCTTATGTATTTAGATGCAAACAATCTGTATGGTTGGGCTATGAGTCAATCACTTCCATTACGTAACTTTAAAATGTACACAGGAGGTGTAAAAGACATTCAAAAGTTTTTAAAATGGCTACCTACTCTAGAAGCTGATCGTAAAAGAGGTCTCATTCTAGAAGTTGATTTAGAATATCCTCATGAACTTCATGATTACCATAATGATTACCCATTAGCAGCAGAAACCCTAAAAGTGTCAATGACAGAACCACCTAAACTTGTGCCTAATCTTCGTGACAAAAAAAATTATGTCTGTCATTACAGACTTCTCCAATTTTATTTAAGACATGGTTTGAAGTTGACAGCTGTTCATCGTATAATTGCTTTTGATCAAGAACAGTTCATGAAACCATACATAATGAAGAACACTGATCTCAGAACTAAATCCACAGATGCTTCAGAAAAAGACTTTTTCAAGTTGATGAACAACAGCTGTTTTGGAAAGACTATGGAAAATCCGCACAAGCGTAAAGATGTTAGATTGGTCACCAGAGAAAACGATGCAATTAAGCTAACTTCTAAACCTAATTATCAGGACTTCAGAAGATTTCATGATCAGCTTTTTGGCATAATGATGAAAAAAAAGAAAGTCAAATTGGATAAGCCCATTTTTATTGGGTTTACTGTTTTAGAGCTGTCGAAGCTTTTGATGTTAGAATTTCTTTACGACTACTTTAAGCCCTTGTATCCTGAGTCCAGAGTTCTGTACACAGATACAGATTCCATTGTTATAGATATCCCTACTGAAGATATCTATAAAGACATGGAATTAGAAGTAGCTAAAGGGCATGCTGGATGGTACGACACATCTGATTATCCTAAAGATTCGCCTTTGCATTCAACTGTTAACAAGAAGGTTTTAGGTAAGATGAAGGATGAATTATCTGGAGGCGTGATCAAGGAGTTTGTTGGTTTAAGGTCGAAAATGTACAGTCTTTCAAGCCAAAAAAAAGTTGTTAAAAAAGCAAAGGGAATATCTCGTAGTGTTGTGCAATCAAGCATATCCCATGACAACTACAAAGAAGCATTGTTCAATAAAAAGACTTTTCATCATGACAACGTAAAACTACGATCTAATCTACATGAGATCAACACAACTGTTGTAACAAAGAAGTCATTAGATAGAACAAACACAAAACGTGTGTTTGTTAATCCAGAGTTTTCATATGCAATCGGGCATTGGAAAACAGCATAATTACATACCTTCTTCATCCGCGGGTTTATATTTTTCCTCAAATGTATCTAGAAGCTCAATCATATCAATTTCCAATTCAGACAAATTTTTTCTCATGTTTGCTTGATGTGCACGAATTTCTTTTATTTTTTCAAGATATTCTTTATCCATTATTCTGATAATCAAAATTTGGGATCGTAGGCGATCAGGATGCGTTGCCATGTACCGATGAATCCACTTAATTGTTTCCTTAATAGCTGAACACGTATCATATGATTCTTGTATTAATTCTAAGGTCTCTTTTTTTATCATCTTTTTAGTTTCATGTAAGATTTCTTCCTTTTGAGCTTCCATTTTAAACTCAAATATATTTACGTAAATTAATTAAGCGGAACTGTGTCTGGCGGGATTATCTGCAGTTCTTCCTTCACAAAAGATCTTCGGGGGGCTGGTCGTTTTGTTGTGTCAGTTTCTCGTAAATAATACACAGGCGGATTCATCTTTACAATTCTTTTTATTTCATATGAGTCAACACTCCAAACTGGATCTGTTGCCCTGATGCGGGTGTCCCCTTCTGCTTCTCCCGGTAAATAAAGGTACCTTACTTTCAAACCAAATGGTAATAGTTTACTGGATGAGTCTCCTTCAACAACACTTATTTTTTGTTTTTTGATTGCTTGTACTGGTTTTAGCCCTTTAAATTCTTCATTATTCATTGCACGTAGAACTGAGGGCAGTCTTCTAACCCATTCTGTGTTGCGAGAATTGTCAATCAGCTCTCTGTGATACTGGTAGGAGAAAAGTCTTTCAGATAACTGTTTGTTAAAGTTTTCAACCAAAGCCTGTGATCTGTGAACTCCTGGAATGCCTCTTTTAATGGTAACTCTATGTTTTAACAATAATTGATTTACTTGACCTTTAAATTCTTTTCCATCATCGACTTGAATCATGCGAGGATAAGTTAAGGGTCCTCGTTGATATATCAGTTGTATAGCGACAGCAACAGCAGAAGCACTCTTTTGTGTTAATGGTTCCGCATCTTTGTATCTTGAAGCTATGTCAATGACTGTAAGTGCGTACTTAAATCTTTTTCGTCTAATCGTATCATGGGGTAAATATAGAAGATCCATTTGATGGGTGTCGTTTGGAGTTATATTCACAAAGTGTGGTCTCTGTATTCGTTTAGGCGCTGGTAGATAAATTTGCCAAATCGCTTGTTTAGATAACCATTCTTTTGCTGTTTGTTCACTGACTCCAGCTGCTTGGCTTAGCTTTTTAATTGCCGTGATTCCCTTCCAATATCCTTTTGGCGAATAATAGATCTTGTTCATTTTTTATTCAGCCAATACTTTGTGCAACAAAATACACAGCAGACATGCCAACAACAATAAACAATATTTCTTGCGTCTTTTGTTTTTCTGATGGTTCATAAAAGTCGCTGAATTTTGGTGGGGGCAATGTTTCAACTTGTTTGCCTGTTACTAGAAAATATTCTTTTATTGCCTGGTCAACATCTTTAAATGTGTAAGCTGCATGTCCCTGTTGTTTAAGTCTGTCGTTAATAAAATCTAACTGCTCCATTCTTTGCTTTTCATAGGTGTCTTGTGCAGCGGCTAGTTGCTCCATAGCTCTGTTATGTCTTTTTCTCTCATCGTTATTTTGTAGTTTACTAAACGCGTAATTACTTCCGCTAAAAGCAAGCGCATTAACCACTGCGCCGCCTATCATCATTACGAGTGAAGCCATTTTTATAAATGTATTTTTTCAATTTTACATATTGATACTGTCTGGAATTATTCCTTGCTTAACTAAAAAATCTTTCGTAGCAAGTGAAGCTGCAATAACAGCAATCTGCTTTGCTGAGTCTACAAAGTCTAGTTTGCCAAGATCTGCTGGTTTCATTTTTAACAGGCTTTTACCAAGCATTGTGTATCCTACACTTAGACCTCCAATAACAGCAGAATGGTATACAAGGTTAGTAATAGTTTTTTCGGTGCTCATTTTTAAAAAATAAAATAATTATAATTATTAATAAAACATGAACTGCGATGATCTACTACAGCTTCAGGGCAGCCTAAACGTTCCTGAACTTATGATTACAAATGATCAAGTTGATGACCAAGCTATTATGCGCCAAAAGGAAAGGCTGTATTCTTTGGCGGCGTGTGGAAAAACAAAACAGTACCTCGGAAATGAATTCAGCATAGAACAGATTCAACAGATGTCGCCGCAAGACATTGTAAAGTATCACAACAGGTATGAAGCGCAACTGGGGTCAAGAATGGTAAAAAGTGTTGGGCAAACGGTTCTTAGTTTGTACACTAAACTAGTTAGTAGATTTGCTCCCATTGATTCTGAACAAGATTTTATGTATGATTTAACGCAGGATCCAGTTTTAACAAAGTCATTAGAGTCTCTAGGATGTGATCTATATTACAGATTTGGAACATTGTTATCGCCATTAATCATGGGATTAATTACTTTTAATCATATAGATTTTGTTTCCCTTCAAAATGACCGAGCCAGAAAATCAGCAGAATCAGAAAACATTGAATCAGGTGGAGAAAGTGACCAGTAAAAAGCCTCCTCATCCTGGGCGTGTTGCAGCAGGAAAAAAATTAGCAGAGTGGAACAAACAAAAAAAATTAATGTTCCGAGCACAGAATATAACTCATAATGAAAACATAACACCGCCAACGCCAACAGTTGTGTCAATGCCAGCTGTAAATACACAAGAACAAGTTGATTCAAGACCTACAACAACAGGGTTGTCTACAACACCAAAGTCGTCATGGAATATTGAATTTAAAACAGTTGTCATTTTTGGCGTCATTGCTGCTGGGGGTGGTTATTACGGTTATAAAATATATAAACAACGCCAGCAAAAACCAAAGCAGTCCAAAAAATCTCAGCCACTAAATACAGAAGCCGAACAAAAAAGCATGCCAGAACTGCCAACAACAAAATCTCATTTTGATCCATTTGATATGCAATAATATGTTAAGAACTTAATAAATAATTATAAGTGACTTGAATAAGAACTTGATAACGACTTGATGACGACTTGATGAAAACTTAAATAAGAACTTGATAAGAACTTAATGACGACTTGATAAAAACTTAATGACGACTTGATGACGACTTGTTAAGAACTTGAATAAGTACTTGAATAAGTACTTGAATAAGAACTTGTTAAGAACTTGATGATGACTTGTTAAGAACTTGATGTTGACTTGTTAAGAACTTAAATAAGAACTTAAATAAAAACTTGTTAAAAACTTAAATAAGAACTTGAATAAGAACGTGATGCCGACTTGAATAAGAACCTAGAACGACTTAATGACGATTTTTTTTTACAATTAATTGTTACATTCTTTTCCGGGGAGACAACTCCTCTTCACTTCTGCCTTTATGTAGTATCTAGGTCAGACATGTCTGGCCACGGCTTACTCAACTGCACAATAGCCGAGTCGAAGCGCCGCACTGTTTCCGGGTTCGTGTCAAGTTACACATAACGGATGTAAGGGCGTCGTTTACTGCAGGCCGCCACGCGGCATTGTATAAATTTAGACGGCTAAATTCCCCACCGGCGTCGTTTAGTGCAGGCGTTAGACATCATTGTATAAATTTAGGCGGCTAAATTCCCCACCTCAAAATAATCTTTTCCCAATTTTATGTATTAAAAGCAGCATTTTTATATTCAATCTAATAAAGTATTTAAAATAAATTTGATTAAAAAGTAGTGACTAAAAAGTAAGGTAAGATGCACTTTGTTAATTAGCTTTTGGTGTTGTTTTAACAAAATAAAAACAACTTTACTCTAGGCAAGTAGACACCATGTAATTGTAAGCGTTTGTTTGTGTACAGTATATATATAAATCTTGAAGATAACAACATTGGGGATATGCCTGCAGTAGTTTTAAATACTTGGTTGTCATGGTATTGCAAAAGTCTAAATTTGCCCTCTTCCCTGCCCTCTAGTGACTCTTCCCACTTTCGTGTTTTGTTTGTCTGGGTCACTGGCGCGGCTATAAACGCCCGTAAACCACATGTGTTGTGTTGTCTGGGTCACTGGCGCGGCTATAAACGCCCGTAAACCCAAATCTGGAAGAGTCACTAAAAAGGGGGTGAGGGGATTGCCCAAATTAGACAAATAGAAAGCAGGCAAACAAGTATAAAAGTATACTACTGTTGGAGGCATATTCTCAAAACCCTTCACATCTGGCCGTGTTATATGTGACCCTCTGGGTCTGGCTTGGGGCCCTAGGGCGCCATAGGGTCTCAAGTGAGATCCAAAGGTGATCAGTAATGCGGCCAGATGTGAAGAGTTTTGCAGAAATTTATTTTACATTTGATGAATGTATGCGTGAAAATGATGTTATTGATCAAGAAAAACGAAGGATTAAGCAAAAACTTAAGTCTCAAAAGTTTTCTAAATTAGTGTTAAAAACAGATAATCCTACACATTATGTATGTTTGTAAAGAGAGAACAGTAAAAGGCGGGGTCTGGGTAATTGATTTTTGATATTGATCGTCGGTGTTGACGGTGTCTGTTACTGATTACTGATTATTCATGCTGATTGTTTACAGAATGATATTGTCCATTGGATCAAACCAGAGGAACGTCTCATTGTAGTATTGATTGTTGATGCTGATTGTCGGGTGTTGGTGGTGTCTGGTATTGATTGTTCATGCTGATTGTTTACAGAATGATATCGTCCACCAGGACATTAAGCCACAACATATTCCGGTGGACAAGGAGGGGCATATCCTCTTGGCAGACTTCGGGGTCTGCCAGTTCGCCAAGAGCAAAGAGGTCAGTGTGTGTGTGTGTGTGTGTGTGTGTGTGAGAGAGAGAGAGAGAGAGAGAGAGAGAGAGAGAGAGAGACTTGCATTTTTACCTTTAGATAGTCCATACACGTCACACTTTTAGTTTAGGTCTCTATACAATTTAGCTGTACAATAATAAAACACAGACCAGATGTACTGCAGCCCAGTCTGTATACATTGATGTCACCGCCTTGTATCCTCGACATCAACAACAACAACAAAATCAGCAAACAGTAACAAATTAATTACCTTTGATAAGACATTCTGCCTCTGAGACTACAGAATAAGATCTGCTCTTAATTGATAGCAATTAACAGTTAAACCACACACACACACACACACACACACACACACACACACACACGCGCGCGCACACACGCACACACACTATTCCATCACAAATCCTCTTGGTATATTTCATCTTTCGGAATGAGACTGAACATACAAAGAAGGACATGCACTGCGTGCAGGCACTTGTGTTTGTTTATTTGTGTGTTACCATTAGCTAATACTTTCCCTGTAACCAGCACAAACAGACAGGTGTTTGTTCTTGAATTAGTTGACTTTATAACCATTAATCATTGTTTGTAGTGTGACTGACTATTACAGTAGACTGGTGTTGATTTCAACAGTAGTTGTTCATATCAGATATTGTTTTCCATGTGACAAGCTGTGGCAGACTGCTGTTTGTTTCTAGAAATAAACCGTGAAACTTTGTGCACAGTTTGTTCATTAGCAGTCATTGTTTTCTAGAGGACCAGAGACAAACTGTGAAACTTTGCGCACTATTCGTTCATTAGCAGTCATTGTTTTCCTTGGGACCAGAGACAAACTGTGAAACATTGTGCACCATTCGTTCATTAGCAGTCATTGTTTTCTAGGGGACTGACAATAACACTCTAGTACTGCTGTGTGTCCAACAGAAACAACCTTGGAAAGTGGGCACCAGAATGTTTATCGCCCAAGTTCTGCAACCGGAACAGAAAGTCATAAATTGTGAGCTGGTAAGTGCCCATCCCCACCTTTCTGACTCCTCTCTCCTCTCTCTCTCTCTCTCTCTCTAAGTTACTCGATGTTTGGCATTTAAGACTGAGAGTTCGGTGAGAAATCTGACCTCATTCAACATGAAGATTTTCAATAAAGAGTACACATGCATGTGATTGTTCAATGTACGCTCCCCTCCCCCACCCCTCTTCATGTGGGACGGCCTGTGAATGAATGATTGAGAAAATGAATCTCTCGCTCTCTCTCTCTCTCTCTCTCTGTATGTGTTTTGAAGTGGAGGAAGTGTGACAACTATCATGAAAAAAGAAGATGTGTACACATTGATTGTTCTGATTTGTCCGCTATGATCCACCACAGCTTGCCAACCAGAATACTTCTGTGTAACTTGCAGTGACAAAACTCTGGCGCTGTGTTGCTCTTTCGTTGTTTCGTTCCAATGTCAAGGGCAGAGTAGAAGACCAGGCATCGCCTCACATCCTCTGTCCTTAAGTAGTAACAAATCGAGTCTTGAGATGTGCGTTCTTTTCTCTCACTCTACCCTCCACATTTCCTTCCTCCCCTTTTCTCCACTCTGTCCTCTACTCTCCTTTACCCTTCCCGGTTGTTTTACAATTTTAGTGACTCCGCGGGTTAAAATGGATAGACAAATTACAAAACAAAGACCACGACGTGTTTCGACATCTTAGGTCTCTTTTAGGCTAGATAAATAACATTCAGGACAATGAAAACGAAGATCGAGCAAATCGCTTATCTTCTCGAATTCGGCGCAAGATGGGCGTTGAATGAACCACTCGTTTTATTCACTTACTGATTTAATGAGCTGTATGGACACGACATCATTAAGTGATCGTTTCAGGCAATGTCTGTTGTAATCAGCTGTATGGCCCCAACATCATTCAGTGACCATCATTGACAATGTGTGATTTAATTAGCTGTGTGGACGCAACATCATTCATTGATCGTTATTGGCAATGTCTGTTTTAATTAGCTGCATGGACACAACATCATTATGTGACCGTTATTGGCAATGTCTGTTTTAATGAGCTGTTTGGACACAACATCATTCAGTGACCGTTATTGGCAATGTCTGTTTTAATGAGCTGTTTGGACACAACATCATTCAGTGACCGTTATTGGCAATGTCTGTTTTAACGAGCTGTTTGGACACAACATCATTCAGTGACCGTTATTGGCAATGTCTGTTTTAATGAGCTGTTTGGACACAACATCATTCAGTGACTGTTATTGGCAATGTCTGTTTTAACGAGCTGTTTGGACACATCATTCAGTGACCGTTATTGGCAATGTCTGTTTTAATGAGCTGTTTGGACACAACATCATTCAGTGACCGTTACTGGCAATGCGTCTATGCAGGCCAGAGACTTTTACTCGGTTGGAGTGATAGCTCTTCAAATGCTATGTGGCTTGAATTACCTCCCTTATGGGGAGCAGATCATATTGGAATCGGAGGATAAGCCCACAATGAATGGGACTGAAAAGAACCTTCTGGGATAAGTCAGAGAGAGAGAGAGAGAGAGAGAGAGAGAGAGAGAGAGTGTGTTTTCACTCCATCTACTGACATTCAAGTCACCTGATCAACATTGCGTGTCTATGAGACCAAAGACCAAAGGGCACTATAGGTCTCACAACACAACGCAACACAGCACAACACAGCACAACACAACACGGCACAGCATAACAACACAGTAGCCGACAATACAGTAAAGCACAGCACAACATGCAACACAACCCAGCACAACACGGCAAACCACGACACAACACAACGCAGTACAACACTGCAGCACAACACAGCACAGCACAGCAGAGCACAACCCAGCACAGCACAACACAACACAGCACAACACAACCCAACCCAGCACAGCACAGCACAGCACAGCACAGCCGCACAACAAGCAAAGCACAACCCAGCACAGCACAACCCAATCCAACCCAACCCAGCACGCCACACCTCAACACAACACAGTCCAACACAACACAACACAGCACATCATATCACAAAACAACCCAGTACAAACCAACACAACATAACACAACCCAGCACAGCACAACCCAGCACAACACAACCCAACACAACCCAACGCAGCACAGCACAACCCAACCCAACACAACCCAGCACAGCACAATACAACCCAGTAAAATCCAATCTAACACAACACAGAACACAAAACAACACAACGCAGTACAGCGCAGTACAATGATACAACAGGCTGGGTGTGTGTGTGGTGTGTGTGTGTGTGTGTGTGTGTGGTGATTGCAGGGGAATGAAGTCGGGGACAGCCAACATTCCGGACAACGTGGAAGATGACCTGAAGGACATGCTTGTCCAGCTGCTGGCCCTGGACTGTCGCCAGAGACTGGGGCAGTACGGGGCCGTTGAGCTGAAGGGCCACCGCTTCTTCAAGGTCAGTCACGGCGTTGAGCCCCAGAAGGCTGTTCTTCGAGTGACTAGTAGTTACTTTGTGTCTATCATAATGATCACCAGAACTGTTGGACTTCACTCTCACCAACTCCTTTCATGATAATAATGATCACACACACACACACACACACACACACACACACACACACACGCACACACTCTCTCTCTCTCTCTCTCTTTAACTCCTTGTACCATACTGCCTCCCTGTCTTTTCCGTGTCTGATAGGTTAAAGGTGGTTATATCGTGAAAACCATTACACAAGTTATGATCGCCCATAGATAAGCGGATATAGTATTGTCTTCACGTTTGATTTTTTTTTCTCAGCGCGAGCAAAGACCTTACCAATGGGATTAAAAAAAAGTTTTCGCGCTGTCCCACGAAATCGTTATCAACTCTCAACAGTGTTCATTTTATTTATTCCTGAAAGTGTCTAATACTACTTATAGGCCCTTGACTTGTGACGCTGGAAAGGATGAAATAAATCTGAACCTCTCTCTCTGTCTCTGTCTGTCTGTCTGTCTGTCTCTTTCTCTCTCTCTCTCAATTCTTGATTGAACTCTCTCTCTCTCTCTCTCACTCTCTCTCTCTCTGTTGACTACTCTATGTTGTGTGTTGTCTTATTCAGGACGTGGACTGGAAAGACGTAGAGGCAAAGCGACTGGAGCCCCCCTATAACCCAGCGCTCAGTTCACAGACCTAGCCATGGCCATCCACTGTGCCTTCTCAACTACAGACACACGTTGTTCTGACCCCGGCGTCCTGCAACCAAGGTCACGTCAGACACCGCCAACAGATCTTTGACCACCACGTGTCTCCCAGAGAGGCCAGAAGGAAGCGTCCACAGGCCAGACTGGTTCCATTGCCTGCAAGGTGCATGCTGAGAATACTCTGTGTTGTTCAGACTGTTTCCATTGCCTGCAAGGTGCATGCTGAGAATACTCTGTGTTGTTCAGGCTGGTTCCATTGCCTGCAAGGTGCATGCTGAGAATACTCTGTGTTGTCCAGACTGGTTCCATTGCCTGCAAGGTGCATGCTGAGAATACTCTGTGTTGTTCAGAAAACAAGAGAAGGGAGCGTCTACAGGCCAGACTGGTTGCATTGCCTGCAAGGTGCATGCTGAGAATACTCTGTGTTGTCCAGACTGGTTCCATTGCCTGCAAGGTGCATGCTGAGAATACTCTGTGTTGTTCAGACTGGCTCCATTGCCTGCAAGGTGCATGCTGAGAATACTCTGTGTTGTTCAGAAAACAAGAGAAGGGAAAGTAATGAATCGAGGGGGTAAATCAAAGCTTTCTTTCACTTCGTGTACTGTGTCCAGAGGCATGATATATGCTAGAGTTGTTTTTCAAGTTCTCTTGAGAAGAAAAAAATTGACAGCAGCATAACAATTCTTTTTTGTCTGATGGGTTTGGAAGGTTTTTTGCGAACGCTCCTGTGGAGGTTCTGTCGTGTCACATCCAGTGGCCATTACACAATGGCATCTGCCAGAGAGCAGTTATGTCCCGTGACGTCTTTATGGCTTACCCTGTGCTTGTCTGCACCTTATGTGAACACAGCACAGGCTTCCAAGGGTGGTGCAGGATTGCTCCCAGCTAGTTTGGCAGTTGAAGACAGTACTTTTCTGGGTCTCATCTGAACCTTCGGGTGTACCTTCATCTTTATTGCTCCAAACTATATGAACTTATTGGGAAGTACTATTTCACCTGAAAACATCGTGGTGTGAAACAGCCCTAACAGACCCCCCCCCCCCCCCCCCCCCCCCCCCCTCTATTTAACGTTGTGTCTTCTCCTCATGTGCAAATGAAACAAACTGCAGCGTTACCGGAACCAGACGAAAAACCAGAAGAGAACACAAAACAAAGTGTGAAGTAACGCGGTTTTAATGAACGACACAAAACAGGACAAGAAATATGTGACCCACTCCCACAAAGGGTACAATAAGTCTATTCTGGACTTTTTGAGTATTTAGTATCATTAAAAACTACTGAATAAGAGCTTTCTGGTGATATTAATTTCAAGAACAGGGGACAATTCAGTAGGAAGATATAAGCATTCAAAGTTGGTAGGTTGGACAGCGGCCATTTTGAGAAATTGCCTTTCAAAGTGAAATGAAGGGTTCTGGTCAAAAGACCCTAGCAACGGTGTTTAAATATCAACCAAACTTAATGAAAATTGGCATACAAGTCACTTGTACCATGTTGGAAGATGTTATACCATGATTATTAAATGCAACTAAAGACTTCTGAGAAAATCAAATTTTAATACTTAGTTTCGAATGAACAACTTTTAAACTGAAACAGGTACCGGTACAATGACAAAAATAAGATTACAATGGTAACTGGCTGTGAAACGGACCAGTTTGCCGAGAAATTAAATGAAAAGAAGAACAACAGATGGAAACAAAATATAAAAATAAGTAAAATAAGATCTTTAAAAAGTGGGCAATAGGAGAGGAGGGGGAGGAGGTAAGGCGGATTGGGGGGGGGGGGGGGGGGGGGGGGGGGGGGGGGGGTTTCCATGCAGAAAAGGTGGGGTGCAGAGAAGAAAGATGGAGCAAAAACAATGAATCCTAAAGATCTGATGATCAAATCTGAGCAGCAAGTTACAAATCTACACACAATGGCATGCAAACAAACTGAAACAGCAAAAAAAAAAAATCACTTACTTTCTTTGTCAGTGTATCGCTCTGCGCACAAACATTTTGTAATCCACAACTGGAACCTTGTTACAGCCTTATTCTCACAACCAGTTATGTGAAGTAGAACTGTTGAAGAGGTGATCACAGTCTTGCACAAAATGATGGTCCTTCATCAGAATCTAGCCCTAATTTCTCACCAATTCCTCAGTGATAATGCATGGTTTGATGTTGACAAAGCTGATGATTGTTGAACGCAGTGATGAAGTAGTTCATGTAAACATACACATACGGGGACCTTACATGAAGATCAACACTATCAATAATGCACACATGTCTGTGCAAAATGGTAGAAATCTTGATATTCTCCACCAGAAACCTCCAAAGAAAAATGAAAAAGTCACACATAAACACAAACACTGGAAAAAAAAATCCAGTAAATCAAAGTTACTGTAGCACTAGGTAAAAAAAAAAAAAGAAGTACAAAAACAGAACCCTTTGCGTGGCCAACCATTTGCTCACGCATCAGGATCAGATCTGCTGCTGTTCCACTACTTCCTTGCATTCTGCTGTCATGCGTCGGTACAGCACCCTTTCTTCTTCAACACGGCTTAAGTGTTGTTGCTGTGCCATCAGCAGTTCCTGCTGTTCACAGTCATCCAGGATGCCGCCCCGAAAAATCTGGTGCTTGTTGGACTGACAGATCCAGCATAGATCAGTCATAGGACGAGCAACCACAATGAAGGGAAGTAGGGTCGCCCACAGTTTCCGGAATGTTGACAATGACACTGGACGCAATCCTGAGGAAAAAACAACATTTACTTGTATAAATAATTAATTAATTGTAATAGTCTTTATCATGGTATGAGCTTTTTTTTTACCTGACTACCACAACAAAACTCAGTACCTATGTTTGAAATCTTTAGTTTTTTGAGGTTGGACAATTTTAACATCCCAGTTTCCACAAAGGTTAATGCAGAATTAAACTGAATGGTGCATCAGTTATGACCCTGAGTACATGCCAACAAAACTTGGTGTGTGCCATCAACTAAGTGATCTGGCAACAGAATTAACATTTGTTTTTATTACTACTGAATCTAAACTTATTCACATTATTTTGATCAGCTGAACTTTCATCACTTTCTTGGAAGGAAGGAGCTGATAAAAAAAAAATCTGAACTACAAAGACATGCATGTATGACACTTTACTGTTTGCATGGGTCACATAAACAACAAACAAGCATGCAAAACAAAATTATGAACAACTCACAAGTAAATTACTTTTCCACACTATTTACACAATGAAATTGATCAAATGGGATGAATGAATGAATAAAAGGAATGAATGAATGAATAAATGGAATTTGTTTAAAGTAAATGATAATCAAAATGTTGAACAAATGGAAGGAAGGAGCTGATATAAAAAAAAAACAAAAAAAAACACCTTAACTACAAAGACATGCATGTATGACACTTTACTGTTTGCATGGGTCACATAAACAACAAACAAGCATGCAAAAGAAAATTGTAAACAGCTCACTAGTAAATGACTTTTCCACACTATTTACACAATGAAATTGATCAAATGGGATGAATGAATGAATTACATTAATGAATGAATGAATAAATGGAATTTGTTTATGAATGAATGAAATGAATGAATGAATGAATGAATGGAATTTGTTTAAAGTAAATGATAAGCAACATGTTGAACAAGACAAAGAGAAAAGTGGATGGGGCAGTGATTTACCTTGACTCTCACAGACAGCAATGAAATCGCGGTGGACTTCACTCTTTGGGTGGGATGACGGCAGGAGCAGAATGTCATCACGCTTGAAACCAGGTACCCTGCCTGGAAGACCGACAGCATGGTCTTCTGCACAGTTCTTGATGAACTGAACTATGCGGCTGGTGTCATCCAGGGACAGGGCCTTAGTGTTGTTCTTCCTCCCCCCTCTCTTTGTCATGCGAATGCTAGACCCTCCGCTGCAGATGTAATGCTTCATCAGGTTTCGCAGTCGTTTCTCTCCAACACTGCAACATTGTCAAAATCTGATCAGGCTAACTGTCCATTGTCTATTAGACAGTTTGCCTGACTTAACATAAACACCATCCAACTCCCTCACACATCAAATACCTTTTAGTAACAAAAAGAGACAAACGGATTAATTGGCAGATAAAAGTAAGATATGACTGTTCACAACTGAGATTACACTAAGGTTATGATTTGCAAAAACAGTGTACACCATTTTAAAAAAATGTGAAAATATGTGTGCATGTGTAGTGTGTGTGTGTGTGTGTGTGTGTGTGTGTGTGTGTGGTGTGTGTGTATGTAGTGTGTGTGTGTTGTGTGTGTGTGTGTGTGTGTGTGTGTGTGTGTGTGAGGATTATATCTGTGTGTTTTGATGAAATCTATTTAATTTAAACTCACTCACAAGTTTTCTACTGAAAAAAAATCAGACTGTAGATTAAAAAAACAAACTGTTCACTATTTAGTCAGTGCTTGAAGAGTGCTGAGAGATCAGAAGCCAGATTTAAATCCAACTGATTGTGAGAAAAAATCTGTGACAGTTTAGCACTAAAATTCTTACCCAGTGAGAAACATGAAGGTCTTTCTACAGACAAGTCGGTTCATCATGGTGTATGAAGTGCGGGGCTTTTGGCGCATCTTCTGTTCTTTTCTGCGACTGCATTCTGTAGTTTCCCCTTGCCGCGTATTTGAACTGAAGATTCCCATCACAAGCAAGTCCAGTTCATCTGGCACAACAGATACAAATCACATAAGAAACTCAATTTACAAGCTAGAAAGACCCTCACCCAAAAAAAAATCTGTGGACCCCTAATCTCAACACACACATTGTGACACCTCACACATTCATACACTGACCTCACCCACCCTCCTCTGTCCGTTGCTGCCCCCCCCCCCCCCCCCCCCCCACTCCACACACACATACCTTATGCATACACACACAGTGAGTCAGTGATAACAGGCATACACACACCCCTCTCCACCCCCACCCTTCTTTCTGCCCCTCACACACACACACACACACACACACACACACACACACAAACACACACACTGATTGCAGGTGACAGGAATGGGACAATCATACGCAAGCAAGTGAGAGATACAGTTTTTACAGAGCGTTTAAAAATAGTTATCTAAGGGAACCCTATGTGTCTATGAATATAAACAAATTTGTAAAGAATGCCTAAGTAAATTTAGATTTGGAGTTTCACCTATAATGACACATTCTTTAAGGTATACAAGAACAACTGAGTCACAGATGTTATGTCCAATATGTTCATCTGCTGAGGAAGATGAGATCCAGTTTGTCTTTATGTGTCCAGCTTACAGTGATTTAAGAAAAGAATTCATTCCCAAAAATACTACATTAATCCATGTATGTTCAGGTTGTGTCTTTTACTTTCATCGTCTAACATTGTAACGATGCGAAACTTGTCATTGTACTTATATAAGGCCTTTGCAAGACGTGCTGTCATCATTAACTAGATGCTACTATTTTGCATTGTACTGGTAGACATGTATTTACACTGTGTGATTATCGTTTGTAACTGTATTTTGATTGAGGCCCCATCAGAATGGGCCAATGGCCTTCTGATTAAAGAATTCATTCATTCATTCTCTCTCTCTCTCTCTCTCTCTCTCTCTCTCTCTCTCTCTCTCTCTCTCTCTCTCTCTCTCTCGTCGTGGTGTGTGTGTGTGTGTGTGTGTGTGGTGTGTGTGTGTGTGTGTGTGTGTGTGTGTGTGAATGAAAATGTAAATGGCGGGGAAATGGCTCTACATTGTTATAAAGTGTTGACAGCGTGACAATGGCACTAAATTATTGTCTGTTTCTTTGTTTTTGCTGTTGCTGTTGTTGCTTTGTTTAAGATATTCTGACCAAAGACATTCTATAAAGTCTGGCAATGTCATTTTGCCGACATAATCAAACCTTAATAACAGAATGGCAATGTTACTATCTTGCTGTCATAACCAAATATGTGTTCACCGTGAGGCAGTGTTCATTACATTGCGGTCCTAACCAGTCGATGTTGATGAAGACACACAATCTTTAACGTTCTGGCTTACCAAGCTATGTTGATTGAAACAATGCCATTCGAACTGCTGTTTTAATCAAGTAATGTTGAAAGTGACAGAGAGTAAATTGCTGTCCTAACGAAGCTGTTGATGGAATGGCAATGAACGTTTGAATGGCAATGCGTTTATCGTCTTGATTGAAGTTAATAGATTGTCGATATCGTCTTGATGGAAGTTAATAGATTGTCAATATCATGGTTGTCCTAACTAAGGTGTGTTGTTCATAACAGTAGAAACATGGTTGTCCCGATTCAGCTATGTTTGATACAGTGGTGATGTCTCTAAATTATTGTTCTGCTCAAACAACGTTGGGAGGAAATGTCGGTACTGTCCTGATCAGTGCTGAGAAAGTGTTATCATTGTTGCCCTAATCCAGATATCTCGGTAGAGTGGAAATATCATTGCTAGACTAATCAAGTCATGTTTATACAATGGCCAGTAAAATTGCTGTTCTGATTGAGTGGTAAAGTCAATATTGTCCTGATGAATGTTGACAGCGTCGATATCGTTGTGTTAATCGGGGTATGTTCATAGAGCGGAAACATCATGACTGTCCTAATCAAGGTAACTCTGATAGAATGCCATTTTCGATACTATACTACTCAAGCTCTGTTGATGAGTGGTCAAGTCATTTGTAGTCTTAACGTGGTGACAGCCCTGATGTGGCCCTTTGCGGTCGGCTGGACTATAAGCAACATTATCTTATCTTATTTGTAGTCTGAACCGGACAATGTTGACAGAGTAGCAATGTCACTGTTGTCCTAACCAAACAGTGTACACTGGTAATGTCATTACATCTGTCCTTGCCACACTGCTATGAGTGACATGTCATGTACTGCTTGATAAACATACACCCCATCATTGATAGGCACGTGACCTGACGTTTGATATGGCGTTGGTTTTCAGAATGGAGGCCAGGCAGCTGCACAACGGGTGAGAGTTAACTCCTTTAGTTAAATGGAAAAGACAAGTGACCGTTCGTCCTTTGTCTTCATTGTTTTGAATATTATTTGTCCTACCTAAAGAAGACCCACTAGATCGAAACGCGTTGTGTCTAAGTTTTGTTGTTGTTTTTCGTCTGGCAGCTCAGTAATTCTCTTTTCGCTTTTAAGTTAATGTTTCAGCCTGCATAATCCCACTTTGAAACTTTGCTAATGTGCATGTGTGGTCATGGACAACATTTGCATATAACACTTGTCATTTATGATGCTTGTGTTCATGTATACTTTGTCTTCTGAGGTGAGGAAAAGTCTGCAATACCAGAATAGATTAAGAAGAGTGATCTCCTGTTAAACTGCATGTCACTGGCTCACCACTGATGCCTCATAGCAAACATCTTGCTAGGATACTATGCAGGAAAGAGACAAATGCAAATTCAGAGTCGCGAGATTTTTGAGAAAGGTGTCGTTAGAATGTAATGCGCGATAACTGCAGTCAAAAGAAGGGAAGAGGGACGTGGAGGAGGGAGGATAAGGAAGGGGGAGGGGGGGAGAGGGAATGCATGGAAGGTTCTCAGCGTCGTGCTCATGACAGTAACAACTGTCTGGTTATTATTCACCTTGTCTGAGAATTGTGGTCACATATGTATGTCACGATGAGAGGTAAGACCACAGTCATTGCAGGCGTGTGTAAATGATGTCTCCTGTAATTAACGTCAGTAAGATGTGAACCACTAACCCTAATATCATGATCTCAATACCATGGTCACGCACGTCATTCATGTATGTGCCATGCTCACAGAGCCAGAGTCAGAAATGTGCAGCCGAGTGCCAGTCCTGCCAGGAAGGTGTGGCGCCTAACATGCCCGAGGACGCTACCCTGACAGATTACGTGGCCTTGGACTGCGAGATGTACAAGACCGACGAGGGCCATGCACTCGGTAAATTTCTTGGAAATCTAAGTTTTCCTACATTTAGACATGGTTTCAAAGCCAAGTCGTCTTGGCCTCTAAAATATACTGTCGTATTCCGTGTTCTGTGAAAGTATGAACATCATCTTTAGAACACCCACTGAAAGAAAAAAAACAACAACAAAAAACAAAAAAACAAAACCGTGTTGCCTGTGTATTGATACCTTGTAATATGCTGTGACAGTGCGTTGACCCTTTGCCGAGTAACGACCACTTATGCTGTATTTTGAGCCAACTGGTTGTACTGTATTGCACACTGACCCCGAATGCATATAACCTATGTATTGACTTTATGTTGTTCTTTATTAACTACTGACTTGTCTGAGTATTGTCTAACTTTAGTCTGTTCTCTTGTATGTAGTATTCTGACCTTGACAGTTTGTACTATCGTGTAATGTCATCGTATTGATCCCCTTAACTATTGTAATACGTATTTCTTGCTAACTTGTAGCGAATATTATCTGCCCTCCTATGTAGTAAGGTTATTGTGTAACTAACTTACGTCGTGATGTGTACTGCGTATTTGTACCCCCCTTAGTGACTATATTGGTGCTGTTATAATGTTATTGTAACATGTACTGATTTACTAACCCTTATGTACTCAACTGTAGTTGATTGACCCTACTTATGTGACTGCATATGTAATGTTATTGACTATTAAGTATCGTGCTTATTATTCACTTTATGTGCTGTGCATATGCCATACAGTGCCGCCCTTTTCTATATGCGTACCTTTGCCCCTAATGTCTGTATTGTTTTGTATTCTAATTGCATTGTGTTTTGTACTGTACTTTTTTGGTACGTTAGATTTTTTCTAACTGTTCTCCAACTGTACTTTGCTAGTTGATCTCCTTGTTCTATGTACCCTATTAATAGACACGTGCCAACCCTTACATCTGAGACGCTTAAATTACATGCAGTTTTTTACTTGTACTACAAGTGAAACAATTCAATCTTTGTTTAACCATACACGTATGAGATTCACACGCGGCATTTATATGTGTGATTCTTTGTACAGTTTTTGCATTCAAAGTCTGTATTATCTACCTCGCTCTTTCTTTGGATGCCTTAAACACATATTTTTGAACTGTTTCTCCATTACATACGCTAGAGTTTCCAGTCCGACTACTACCATGGTAATAAGACACGCAACACAAGGCGAGAGCGGCTTAAATTACATGACAGTTGTTTTACTTGTACTACCAAGTGAACGAAGTCCACATCTTTGTTTACAGGCCGTGCCACGGTGGTGGATCACACGGGATTTATCCTGTGTGATTCGTTTTGTTCGTCCTAAGGACGGGCAAAGTATCACCGACTATTGCACGCGTTTCAGCGGCTTGACCTCCTACCACATTTGGGCACTTGGTCAGCCGTTTGAGGCCGTGCAAAGGCACGTGAGGGACCTCATTAAGGTAAGAACATACAGCGACGAGGAATCAAAGCCTTGATGAGTATCGAGTTATAAACAGTAGCTATTTTTTAAAGTTAAACAAAGGTTTAACTTTTCATGATACAGTGCATAATTGTCAGGCTGTTATAATTGTGTTTAAGCAAGTTTTGAGCTCTACAGATTGATGGCCTCGAAAGATACAACTGTTGGATTTTATTCACTCTAATCGTTAAAACAGTGTGAAATAAACACCTATGACTACAACCAACATGAAATCTTCATCTATTATTTTTTGTGTTATAACATGATAATCTGATTTGATGCTTGGGGTTAAAATCTTACTGATAATTAGTTAACAAGAGAAATCATCTCCCCTAGAAAGCCTTCATTCGCGATACATCCAGCTCGTAAACTAAGCTGTTCAGTGCGCAAAGGGCTGTTGCTATCTTGAGACACATTTCGCGTCCATAGGAAGAATGTCGTAACTAGCATGCTTGTGTTTCTTTGTATTCTAGTGAGAAGGGTGTTTGTAGTATTGGGAGATAAATTGTATAAATATAGACACCGTGGTGTGACATCTTTCAGAAATTTGATGATGTTGACACCAGTAATGCTATCATAGTGAAATGTGAAAATAACATTGACACCAGAGATGTGTTGTATTGTGGTGAAGTGTGTGTATGATGTTGACACCAGTAATGTCATCACAGTGAAATGTGAACATAACATTGACACCAGAGATGTGTTGTATTGTGGTCAAGTGTGTGGATGATGTTGACGCTAGTGATGTCAGCGTAGTGAAGTATGTACATGATGTTGACACCGGAGGTGTTAATGTACTAAAGCATGTATGTAATGTTGACGCTAGTGATGTGGTAAACGTCAAAGTGAAATTTATATTTTATGTTGACAGAAGTTGATCAGTCATCGTATGGCAATGGCATGTGTACATGATGTTGATACCTATGTTTATGTATCATTCTGTGAAGTGTACATAATTATGAAGTTCATGCATTGTCTATGTCGTTGTATTGAAATGTGTGTATGATGCTGACACCCGTGCTGTGCCATCCCAGTGAGGCATGTGTCTGATGATGGCGCCAGTGTTGTGTAAATCCACGTGAATAGAGTTAATCATCGGGACACATGCTGTGTCACCTCCGTAAAGTGTGTACATGATGTTGACACGCGTGGTCAATGTGTCATCCCAGTAAAGGCTGTTTGTGACGTTCACAGGACAAGGTGCTGGTCATTCATGATCGTGTCAATGACCTGAAAGTCCTGGAACTTGATCATCCTGAGCATCTCATCCGGGACACCGCCACAGCCAAGATGCTGATCAGGATGGTCAAGGGCCACAATTTGAACAAGGTGTCCCTCAAAGATCTGGCACGGAAGGTCCTGAGTAAGTATCACGCTGGCAGTGGGTTATCTGCATTGTTTGCGTTGTTCTGGCCCATGCTGTTGTGGAAAACCCTGTCTTTTGGGTTCATACTGTTGTGGTTCAGCCAAAAACAGTGTACATAGAACGAATCCGTGTTCACATCCGGATTACTTTTTCTGTGTCTTTGGTTAAGCATGTGTCCGTTGCAGACTGTTGACAATGTTACTTTTATCGAAAGCATTAATGAAAGGCAAATAGCAATAAGAAGCGTCAGGCGATGTGGATCAAATCAACTCGATAATGATCCGCACACACGACCAAAGTTGTGAGGGAAAAGCACAGGTCACCATAAGCAACTAAATAAAAACCTGCACACATACAGATGAAATAATGAAAAACAAACGAATAACTACAAAACAATTACACAATAGTCCACGTGCACACGTGAAATGGAGAAATAAGATAAAGAGGCTGTTTCATAGGACCTAAATAAGAATCCACATGCACAAGTACAATAGTGACAAACAGGCTGTAAACCAGCAACTTAACTACAGTCCACATACCATGGTAAAAAGAACAACAAACAAACGAAAAAAAAATCATTACTCGGGCAAGTAAATAACAGTCCAAATGAACAGATGGAATTCTGAAACAAAACGGTGTATACAAACCAACTGAATAACAATTTTGGGCACATGTAAAGTAATGAAAAAACACATGTTACAACAATGCAACTGGAGTCATGCAAAGGTAAAAGGTCTGCTTAAAAGCAGCTTAATGGCACCTACACAGGTAAAGTAGTTAAAACTCACACACACACACACACACACACACACACACACACACACACACACACACACACACACACACACACACACCACTTTCTCCTACAAAACAAATAGCAGTCCACAAAGACGAGTAAAGTAGTGAAAAAAACACAAACATTTTAATACTACACAACTAAATAGCATCCACCTAGACGTGTAAAGAAATGAAAAACCACTAAGATTTTTACTACAAAACAATTACATAGCAGTCACAGGTAAAGTAGTGAACAACGACTTTTTGCTACAAAACGACTAAATACCATTCCACGTAAAATCGTGAAAAACCACCGGCATTTTACTACAAAGCAACTAACTACAATTCATATAAAGAGGTGAAGATATCAAAAACTAAAAACAAAAGAGAGAGCAGTTTACTTATGAAGCAACCAAAGAACACGCACACACACACGCACGCGCGCGGGCACGCACAGCACCACACACACACACACACACACACACACACACACACACACACCTACCTATACATACATACACGCGCGGCGCGCGCGCGCGTATACAGAGGCAAAACGTGAAAAACCACAAACATTTTGCTTAATACAAAGCAAATAAAGACAATACACTGGTACTTGTAAAACGGTGATCTGGTGTGCAACAGCAGCATACAATTCAGTTGCTTTAACCCAGTTGACTGCAAGGGCTTGCCACATTGCCAAACTGAATTCCCATGGATATCAAAGAAAGCTATCAATAGACCACTTTCTTTCAAGCAAACCCACTCAAAATTGGATCTGCTTACAAACAATTGTAAATCGAATGGAAAATATGTCGCATTTGGTAACATCGGGACTCGCTCCACAAGTCGCGTGCGTATGTGTGTGCGTGCATACGGCGGGACGCTTGCAGTCTGTATGGTTATATGTATTCATTTATCTATTTTGTGATGAAATGTTCTTTTAGGCCTTTTTTGTTTACATGAATTGTGTATCTGCGTATTAACGTACGCTGAGTTCTGCAGAGTTTTAAGCATTACTCATCCATCAGTCTTGTGGTTGTACAGATCGCACTATCCAGGAAGGGGGCGCACTGCTCTTTAGTGGACGCCCGGGTGACCATGGCTGTCTACCGGGCGGTTCACGCGGAGTGGCTGCTCGGCCCAGAGCACCATCTGGCAGGAGGAAACAAGTTGGGGAGAAAGAAACGGTGGAAAAAGACCAACCACCGGGAATATGACGAATATGGGGATCCACTCCCCAACTGGGATGGTGAGTTATCCCTTTGCACTTTAGCAAAATAATGCAAGACAATAATACTCGAATTTTAGGACATACTGTTTTACACCACGCCAGCATAAGGCACCTTTGAATCATAAAGTTGTATGATGTTCTTTCTTCCGAGTACACTCGGTTCTTGCACAGTGGATTGCATTTTCTTCGTTACTATACGATTTCCTTCCAGGTAAACATCCCCTCATGCTGTGGCTATTGTCTCTTTCTACATGATCGTTGTAGTACACAAAATACTCATTCAAAGATTTTGTTTTCAGATATGTCCTGATGAGCACAGTGTACCTGTGCGGTGACTCTCTTCCTCACCTGGCCCTCCTGACATGGTCTCCATGGGTGAAAGACAGGTGAGAATCATTGCCCGTTACGAGTTTTCATGACGTGAATACTGTCATAACCGAGACTTATTTCCTATCACCCAACGCAAACATAATGCTGAAGGCCCATCTCCGTCGATCAAATGAATTTTATATTTATTTACAAAATGTAGTCCCCTTCAGAATGATATGGTGTTCAAAAAGACTTCCTCCATGCTTTTGTCCTTGCCCTCTTCCCCCTCTTCCACCACCTGTATCGATCAAACGTCGTGCTTAATGATTCCCACTTTCAGCCCCAAAAGAATGTACATGAATTCCCTCCCCTCAGGCCTTCACATCATTGGGTACCAAACTGCCAGTGAGGACTGTTTCTGTCTCGCGCCTATTCGCTTTCCATCCTGCATCAGCTAACATCACTCGTGCAAAAAGAAAACCACTTTCTCTCAGCCCAGTGGGTCTGTAAACACTATTGGATGTATATTGATTGGTACCCAAAAGGTCAATGTCTTGCCTCCATTGAAGCCGCAGAAAACACAACATTGACGTCCATTTACTTCTTCTGACAGGTTCGCCTGACGGCTCTGGTGACAATCTTCTGGGCAGTGACTCGGGACCAAGACTAAGCAAGCATGTAAGTACAAGCGAATCGGTCAAAACATTTCTTTTGAAGACACACCAACATTACAATACACTTTTTTTTCTCCTATCATTTAATTGAAGATAATGACAAAAATGGACACTTCTAATTTAACAAAGTTAGTTCATTAAATATCAGCAAAAGTAGAAAGAAGTTCGTCAGACAGGTTCTGCGATCAGATGTGGTAAAGGTCGTAATGAATTGCATAAATCATATATAAAGGGATTGACTGAGGAGGAGAAAATGATTTATGTCAAGGTGAATCACGTACGTAACGTGTCAGGAGATACGCTGAGCGATCACAAAGAAATTCACTAATTAAAGACTTTTTCTTGTGTGTCATAGCAAAACCTCAGAGTGTGGGGAAGTCCTTAACGGAGGAAATTGATCAATCAGATGTTGCTCTCGCATGTCATAATGAATTGTAAATGTTTACACCTCATTATCATTGCCTGTGACTAGAAATCTCGGGGAATCGACCGTACCCTCAAAATCAGTATGAAATGCTTCAAAATCTTTGACTTCAGCAAAGCATTCAACGCTTTGACAGTATGTAGCTGGTCGCTTTGACAACAGCGATACCCAAAACAACTGTAACGCTACAAAGACAGTGCAGCTCTCCTCAATGAATATGGAGACCACTTCCTAAAGATCAGAGGCTTTACCAATCCAGATTCTTCTCAACCATTTTGTTCTGTTGACACCAAATGTGACATTGGGATGAGTTTGTCTTTTGGGGGGTTCCCCCCTCGAGAATAATCACAATTAATAACAGAAAAGTTTGAAAATGAATCTTTTCCTGTTTATCAGCGAATCATGTGTTACAGCTTTATAAGCTCAATTTTTACTGTCCCCTCCCTACAGTCCCCCTCTCCTCGTCGCACGTCACTTCCTATTGTATCCTACCCTTTGTACATTTGATAATGAATGAAATTTATTGATGCAACACACTTAAGTTTCACAGCAGTTTCCTTCTCATATTTTACAACAAATCACAAACGTAAAGATCATGGACTCCAGTTTTGATATTTTTTCTCTCGTGTTTCAGTGGTGCTGCTGCTTGGTAGACTGCAGGATTGACTGCAGTGGGGATGTATCTGATGAAACATAGTGCCACATTCTTGGATATCACCATCTACAGTGCTTCCAGGACGGCCTTGGTTATGTTCAGAACAAAACGGTTTCTTTGACATTCTGAACGTTAATGTATATACAATGTATAGGCTCTGAGAGTTTCGCTTTATACAATATTTATTTTGTTCTCATTGGAATATACGTGTGTGCATGTGGAGTGAAAACGAAGAGGACTGGAGTGGGAAGGAAGGGGTAGAGGTAGTGAAGCAGAAGAAAAAGGGTGGCCAAGGAAGGGGCCGGGGTGGGAGTACGAAGTTAAGGTAAGGTAATGTTGCTTTGTGGCAATTCTTCAAATAAATATCTAAAAAGATTTTTTTGTCTTGTCTTTGCACGTGTGTGTGTGTGTGTGTGTTGTGTGTGTGTGTGTGTGTGTGTGTGTGTTGTGTGTGTGTGTGTTTGTTTTAAGGCTATACTGCACAACTCTTCTTACCTCCCTTATGTCCTTGATTATCCTCATGCACAAGCTCATAGACTTCGCCGTGTATTGATCACTCTGTGTGTGTGTGTGTGTGTGTGTGTGTGTGTGTGTGTGTGTGTGTGTGTGTGTGTCGCTGGAGGCGCGCTTGAGAGAGAGAGAGAGAGGAGAGAGAGAGAGAGAGAGAGAAGAGAGAGAGAGAATGTATTCTGACCTTAAATACTGGTCGAAGTAGGGCGCAGGGTAAACTGCTACTGCTACACGAGGCCCATTATACTTGAAGCTGCCACTCATCGCATGAATGAGAAAATATGAATCATCCCTCAAAATGATATCAACATGGAAAATAATCTCTTAAATACAGGTACACGTTAGCAACAAGAAAGCGCTTGGTTCGATTAAAAATGCGGACTCCATCAAATTTCACTCGTGGGTAACTGACTCCATCAAATATCACAACGAATAATGATCTGTTGACTTTCCACGTCAAATGCAGGCAATGAGTTACTGACTATTAACATCTGCAACATATGAACACAAGTCCGTAAGCAACGTGAGCAAGTGAGCAATGTCAGCTAGCAGGACTGCTTGACAGCAGTCCAAGCGGTCAACTGAACCAGCCCAGTCCTTAATATAGTTGGACCCTAATTTCAACACGAAAAGGTCGATTCTACATCTGTTGGAAAAATAAAGAACATCATGGTTCCCGTAGCTGGCAGTGAAAGATCAGCCAGTTATACTTGAAATCGTTCTCTTTATGCTCCTTTTCCTCATCGCGTCTTTTTGTGAAAAAATGAGTGTGACAGACAATACATAGCGGTTGGGTGTAATCTGTAACTGTGGTCTTGGACCTGAACTACTCTCAGCCTACGTCATGTTGAAGGCCCTTGAACTCTCTCGTGACGCTTATCTTGCCCCATCGGCACTCATAACTATAGTGCCATTCCTTCATTTAAATCTGGCAGCTCGGAACCAACTAACACGTGTCTTGATAGGAATATCAAAGGCGATAAGGGGAAACCATCTTAACACACAATAATCATTCTCAGAACGATCAAATTGTGTCTGTCCATAAATAGTTAAACCTTTGCTCTCCCTAATACAATGTTTCCTTCGTGTAAAAACAAAAAATACCAGACCGAATTTAAGCTGCTTGGCACATGGTATATGAAGAAATGAATCTGACTTCAAGATAGAGCAAACGCAAGAAAACACATTTTAGGTTCAGCCGCTATGGCCTTGTACACAATGATGGTGTATGATTTCTCTTTACATCCTTCTTCTTCAAGGCTGACAGCCGTTGTCTGATACCAATGACTCTTTGAGTGACCTACTGATTTTCAAAGCTTCCCAGACTCAGATCAGCAATTGCTGGGTGACACTCATCACCATAAGACGAACAATGATTTGTTAACTATCAATGTCAACGACGGGAAATCCGAGTCATGAAAACAGTCTTCTGTTTCCATCTGATGACAACAATAGAAGAAAATCTCTTGAGTATAAGATATCAATAATGTAATCTTGAATTGGTGATTCTATCAACTGTTGACAATAGAATAAAAAAAAAACTCTGACCTTTGTGGTGTAATGTCACAGACTACAGTTGAGAGCTGATGGGTTGGAATCAGTTGAAAATTTACCATGTCTGGTCACCAAAAATCGAAGTTCCACAGAAATATGGAAGGAGTGGGTGCAGATGTATAATAATTAAACATACCAGCACCATCTCCAGTCCACTGTGTTAGGAAAGGTTTGGGCTACAGGAACAACACTATTGGCACGCACCTGACATGATATTCTGTCTTTGATTTCATGATCTACGGGCGTTCAGTGGACCAGAATACAGTGCAATGGATACCGTACACAGGTACAACATCCAGTGCAACACAGGAGGCTGATATGGACTGCAATAAAGGAGTCAATGCGTACTACAATACCAGGGATTCAATGTGTCGTACAATATAGGGGGTCAATGCAGAGTACAACACACATGGTCAATGCACGGTGCGGTTAAAGTAATCTACACACAGTACACTACAATGATCAAGTACCCAATACAATACATGTGTTAATGCATCGTGCAATACTGTCGGTTAATGCATAGCACAATACAGGGTCACTGCAAAGTACGGTTAAAGAAATCAATACACAGCACTGTACATGGGTCCACTAACGATGCACGGGGCCAAAATAGTACCATAAGTCAATGCGTAATACACTGTATAGTTCATGATCTCATTACAGAATGCGATGCAGATGGCCAGTGCATAGCTCAGTACAAGGGTCAATACGCAGTATAGTACAAGTCAATAAACAGTGCGGATCGTCGGCTCTATGCACAGCACAGTTAGATAAAAAAAAAAAGTTGAAGTCCTATAGACTGATGGTCGTTGGGGCAGTGAACTATCAGGATTTCACTACGTCTGAGGCACGGCGTAATCGACAGCGTAGGCCGCCCCTCTCCTTCCGCCGCCATTAACCTCACTGAATTGAACAAAGTACCCATTTCCTGCTGGGTGGACAGAGAGGGTTTTCACCTGAATTGAACAAAGTACCCATTTCCTGCTGGGTGGACAGAGAGCACCGGCCCCTTCTCCATTTCACCTGAATTGAACAAAGTACACATTTCCTGCTGGGTGGACAGAGAGGGTTTTCACCTGAATTGAACAAAGTACCCATTTCCTGCTGGGTGGACAGAGGGGTTTTCACCTGAATTGAACAAAGTACCATTTCCTGCTGGGTGGACAGAGAGGGTTTTCACCTGAATTGAACAAAGTACCCATTTCCTGCTGGGTGGACAGAGAGGGTTTTCACCTGATTGAACCAAAGTACCCATTTCCTGCTGGGTGGACAGAGAGGGTTTTCACCTGAATTGAACAAAGTACCCATTTCCTGCTGGGTGGACAGAGAGGGTTTTCACCTGAATTGAACAAAGTACCCATTTCCTGCTGGGTGGACAGAGAGGGTTTTCACCTGAATTGAACAAAGTACCATTTCCTGCTGGGTGGACAGAGAGGGTTTCACCTGAATTGAACAAAGTACCCATTTCCTGCTGGGTGGAACGAGAGGGTTTCAAGCCAAAAAGAAATCTGACCGCCCGGGGGATTCGAACCTACGACCGTCAGCTCGGCAGGTAAACGCTTTAACTACTTAATACGGGCCTCTCATAGCTTTGTGATTGCTCTGTGGACTGAAAGAAAACGAATATGGGCAACATTAATCTTCCTGACATATGTTATACACAATAACAAGAATTCATTGCAGGATGGTACACGTGGTCAATGAACAGCATGGTTTAAGGTTAAGCACAATGCAGCACTAGAAGTCAGAACACAGTACAGTAGGCTACAAAAGATCAATTCACAGAAAAGTACCAGGGGTCACAACACACAACACGATCTAAGAGGGTAATGCACAATACAGTCCACGAGTCATTACACACAGCAGTAAAAGGGGTCACATTACAGAGCAAAGTGAAGGGGCCATTAGAGAGTACATTACAGACACAAGAGGTCAATAGAAACGGCAGTACAAAAGTCTCAGTTTCAGATGTGTAAGAGCAGCGAGAGGTTTTGGGTCTTCGGGCTGAGAGTAGAGGGAGCTGACGCGGACAGACATTTGTATTGACTAGGCCCGTTTGCATTTCAAAGATCTGACGGGCAAGCCAAGTCGTTTAACCAGTTGAGGAATGCAGCTTAAAGTGTCAGTCACATCAGGTTCTTTGGACTACTTTTTGGGTGGGGAGAATGAATACAGTGTCACTACAGGAACAGGTTAAATACATTAAAGGACGTCGTAGTCAATAAGGAACTGGATGGTGTTTCAGACGCTGATATAGAGTCCGAGATTACATCTCGGGAGGTGCCGACATTTGTAGAGCTTTACTCTGTAAAACAGCGCCAACAAAGACCTCTTTTTCGTGTTTGTACCTCTTCACCGACAAAGGCATCACAGTAGGAAGCATCAATGTCTTGGTGGATCTTTCTGTGCTATCTCCGATGCAGTGCTCTGCATTTTATGTTGGATGTTTGAATATCAGATCGGTGGTCTCGGAAGAAAATTCTTGATGCCTGCTGCAAGACAACCTGATGGGCCTTGTGAAGAACCGATCGACTGTACACACTCTCGGGACAGCCTGTCTTCACAGGACTGTCCCGTTTGACAGCTTGAGCAGTGAATTCAGGCGGTCAGGATAAACAAAACGATCTCCGTTTTGAAGCAAAGAATTTGGTTCTTAAGAGTCAGCCCTCGTGTGGTCTATCGTATTCTCAAGCATTGTAAAACGAATCGATAGTGTCTACTGTCTGGCAGACTAGATCTGTCATGGATTTTTCCCCGAGAGAGTGTAAGACAAACCGATCAGCCATGCCGATAGACGTTGAACCCACCTCCTCTTGCACTTGCTAGAAGTAAAAACGTGCTGCTGATGGATACGCTAAGAAAGCCCCTGGGTCTCGGCCTAGTCTGACCAATCGAAAAAAGAACAGAAAGCCTCATATTTCCCCTAGTCCTCTGGAGGCCCTCATAATTCACTTCTTGGGTCACTTCAGAGACAAACTATCATGCAAAAAGTCGCAGAGCGGATAAGCTTTTATCTACTTCTACACCATGCAGAGCCTAAATTAAGGCTAGAATAAACAACGTCCTGTTTCAAAAAAACAAATGGTCACAAACAATTTCTGTACTCTCAGATACAACTACACATAGCCAGCAAGGACTTCGTTTTTCAGAACTATCGATCTCAGACACTATCAAGGGCTTTGGTTCAGTTCCGGTACACACTGTACCACTCCTGTACAAAAATCTGCACTTAGAGGTGCTTAACCCTGCTTAGGACCCTGCTTCTACCCAAACTTCCGAACGAAATTCGAAACTACATTTCAGTTCAACCCCACCATTAGGGATACGTAAATTCCCTCGTTTCCCAAAACACTTAATGTGATCGTTGAAATTGTTTCTAATCTTTAACATTTTCCAGGCAATCCACCATGGATCCTTTCAGCACCAGAGTCTGCTTTCGGCACGCTGATATCTGAACGATTCTTTAAGCTTTCAGGCATACAATACCATTTTGTTTTGTTCAAAACGTTCATCTTTTCAAAGAATATTTACTGATGGTTTCAAACCTGGAGAAGTAAGTTGTTTTTGCCACTTATTGTTCAACTGCTCGTGTTAAAAAAAATTCAAAGTATACTTTCAAGAAGTTCGGTTACACTGATGATTCACAGCCTTCGCCCTGGTACTCACATCGGTCGGTTAGTCTGAACATAAGAAATGTCTTATCCTTTCAGACTCCATTTTCTGATCTGGAGGCCATTTCAGGCCATAACATCAACGTCGTGACCACCTTAAATTTGTTTAGCTCACACCACTTTGAAATGTGACGGCAACAACATTATTCTCTCATAATTTTCCGATCATGTTGGCATCTGAGGCAATGATGTTACATAAAAATGTCCCTTACAGTTCACCTAGCCTACTTGCTAATGTTGTAATTCTTGGCAGTCTCCACACCCTTCAAATGCTAATGTATTTCACGAGAAAAACAAACGGAGGGAGTATTAAATGCCCGATATAAACTGGCAAAGGCCAAAATGTACCTCGGGTATAAAAACAAACAAACAAACAAACAAAAAAACTGCCCAGGCTAGTTTATACCCATTGTATATTTTGGCCCAGGCCACTTTATACGAGGACCTACTCTGGACGGGGTAGAGTCTGGCTTGCTACACCATGGTCGTACCGTTGTGGCCACACGCCACAATTAGGATTTTGCACTAAAACACTATAATCTATGTAAGATTTTTGAGGCCTTCTGTAAACTTGAGCCAGCATTTAATGTCAAAACTGATGACTGATCAAAAGACCAAGCTCCCACGAATTATTCCCCTTGTTTTGGAGGATTTGTACTGATGAAATTACAGGCAATCTTGAAGTACATTACCTCCCCCTTTGTTGACGTCCCATTTCAGGCGTTTGCACTCACCTGTAACCCTATCTTTCCGACCAGCTGGAAATCCCCAAATAGTCCCATGCCCTTGATTTCAATCTGTCTGCTTGGAACCACCCGCTTGTACCTTGATGGCCATATCATAGAAAATGAGGAGATAAATAACAAATTCTCAGAACAATTCAGTGCGCCAGTCTATAAATACTTGACTCCTTAAATGAGGCCGTTGGCGCATTAGTTTCTGGTGTGCAGCCTGTTCATGGTCGTGGCCCGTCTGACATCGCAGGCGCGCGCGCTTGCTGCAGTGGGACAGCTCGCGATCATCTGATTGGCGGAACAAGAGGAGTCTAAATCACTGGACACCGAGCAGCGTGGGGCTGGCCAACAAGTTTCGACAAATCGTCCGAGCCGTCCAACGAGTGGGCGTTACGCAGACAACACTCGCTCCCTTCAGGTGTGTGTGTGTGTGTGTGTGTGTGTGTGTGTGTGTGTTGTGTGTGTGTGTGTGATTTTGATAAACAGCAAATTCTTTTTCACAGCCTCCAATACATTGAATGCAGTAAATATTCATCTGTAATAAAGTCGTTGGAAAGCCATCCCCATCACCTTCTCTCTCTCTCTCTCTCTCTCTCTCTCTCTCTCTCTCTCTCTCTCTCTCTCTCTCTCTGGTGTGTGTGTGTGTGTGTGTGTGTGTGTGTGTGTGTGTGTGTGTGTGTGTGAATTCACCCCCTTCAAATGTGGCTTATTACATTCTTTAAATATTCTCTCTCTCTCTCTCTCTCTCTCTCTCTCTCTCTCTCTCTCTCTCTCTCTCTCTCGTGTGTGTGTGTGTGTGTGTGTGTGTGTGTGTGTGTGTGTGTGTGTGTGTGTGTGTGCAGCCATTCCTCTTCTCTTCTCTTCCCCTACTTACGCAGGCGAAATGCGCATGTGCGTGCACGACACGCGTCGTACAAGGGACGTTACTCCTAGTCTTATTGATGTTTGTTGCGTGTTATGAAATATAGGCCTATAGAATGGGCAAAATAAAAAAATGTTCATGGTTTCCTTAAACGCATAAGACATTCTGTCTGCAAAACCGGAAATCCTGTTTGTATAAGCCAAGTATTGTCAACCCTGGGCCGATTTTTCTTTCTTTTTAATGCAATTGGTCATTTTTATTTCCGTTTTGTTTTTCTTAGAGCAGCTGACTTTTTAAACAGATGGATTTGGTAAAGTCGTATGCATTGTAAAGAGGCCGTTTTAAAATAGAATTAGAATAGATCTTTTTTTCTAATATAATTAATGGTGGAGCTCACTGCACACCCTTGCCCTCGATCTGTATCTTAACTTTTTAAATCATCAGTTTTAACCCCCCCCTCCCCTCCCCCCCCCCCCACCACACACACTCCTTTCCTTTTCTGGCCACTTGTGAAGCACTATGTGAAAGAAGGGACTGTAGTCAGTAAAAAAAAAAAAAAAAAAAAAAAAAAAAAAAAAAAGCACGCCGCGCATACACACACACACACACACACACACACAACACACACACACACACACACACACACACACACACAACGGTGACAAAACATAACACAGGCTGCCTCTCATGGAGTGATAAGGAATGCCCATTCAATTCATGCACCAATCATAGGCCTGCATTGTGACAACATAGTGGCTGTACATAATCACAACAGATTTCCCCTTCTGTATCCTGTAAACCGGG
>CM065724.1:83720533-83753033 GCA_033310375.1 Conus canariensis | reverse complement strand
TGAATTCTTGTTATACGTTGTGTATAACATATGTCAGGAAGATTAATGTTGCCCATATTCGTTTTCTTTCAGTCCACAGTGCAATCAACAAAGCTATGAGAGGCCCGTAGTTAAGTAGTTAAAGCGTTTACCTGCCGAGCTGACGGTGTAGGTTCGAATCCCCCGGGCGGTCAGATTTTTTTTTGGCTTGAAAACCCTCTCTGTCCACCCAGCAGGAAATGGGTACTTTGTTCAATTCAGGTGAAAACCCTCGCTGTCCACCCAGCAGGAAATGGTACTTTGTTCAATTCAGGTGAAAACCCTCTCTGTCCACCCAGCAGGAAATGGGTACTTTGTTCAATTCAGGTGAAAACCCTCTCTGTCCACCCAGCAGGAAATGTGTACTTTGTTCAATTCAGGTGAAAACCTCTCGTCCACCAGCAGGAAATGGGTACTTTGTTCAATTCAGGTGAAAACCTCTCTGGTCCACCCAGCAGGAAATGGGTACTTTGTTCAATTCAGGTGAAAACCCTCTCTGTCCACCCAGCAGGAAATGGGTACTTTGTTCAATTCAGGTGAAACCTTCTGTCCACCGCAGGAAATGGGTACTTTGTTCAATTCAGGTGAGGTATGGCGGGGAAGGAGAGGGGCGGCCTACGCTGTCGATTACGCCGTGCCTCAGACGTAGTGAAATCCTGATAGTTCACTGCCCCAACGACCATCAGTCTATAGGACTTCAACTTTTTTTTTATCTAACTGTGCTGTGCATAGAGCCGACGATCCGCACTGTTTATTGACTTGTACTATACTGCGTATTGACCCTTGTACTGAGCTATGCACTGGCCATCTGCATCGCATTCTGTAATGAGATCATGAACTATACAGTGTATTACGCATTAACTTATGGTACTATTTTGGCCCCGTGCATCGTCAGTGGACCCATGTACAGTGCTGTGTATTGATTTCTTTAACTGTACTTTGCAGTGACCCTGTATTGTGCGATGCATTAACCGACAGTATTGCACGATGCATTAACACATGTATTGTATTGGGTACTTGATCATTGTAGTGTACTGTGTGTAGATTACTTTAACCGCACCGTGCATTGACCATGTGTGTTGTACTCTGCATTGACCCCCTATATTGTACGACACATTGAATCCCTGGTATTGTAGTACGCATTGACTCCTTAATTGCAGTCCATATCAGCCTCCTGTGTTGCATTGGATGTTGTACCTGTGTACGGTATCCATTGCACTGTATTCTGGTCCACTGAACGCCCGTAGATCATGAAATCAAAGACAGAATATCATGTCAGGTGCGTGCCAATAGTGTTGTTCCTGTAGCCCAAACCTTTCCTAACACAGTGGACTGGAGATGGTGCTGGTATGTTTAATTATTATACATCTGCACCCACTCCTTCCATATTTCTGTGGAACTTCGATTTTGGTGACCAGACATGGTAAATTTTCAACTGATTCCAACCCATCAGCTCTCAACTGTAGTCTGTGACATTACACCACAAAGGTCAGAGTTTTTTTTTTTTTTTATTCTATTGTCAACAGTTGATAGAATCACCAATTCAAGATTACATTATTGATATCTTATACTCAAGAGATTTTCTTCTATTGTTGTCATCAGATGGAAACAGAAGACTGTTTTCATGACTCGGATTTCCCGTCGTTGACATTGATAGTTAACAAATCATTGTTCGTCTTATGGTGATGAGTGTCACCCAGCAATTGCTGATCTGAGTCTGGGAAGCTTTGAAAATCAGTAGGTCACTCAAAGAGTCATTGGTATCAGACAACGGCTGTCAGCCTTGAAGAAGAAGGATGTAAAGAGAAATCATACACCATCATTGTGTACAAGGCCATAGCGGCTGAACCTAAAATGTGTTTTCTTGCGTTTGCTCTATCTTGAAGTCAGATTCATTTCTTCAATACCATGTGCCAAGCAGCTTAAATTCGGTCTGGTATTTTTTGTTTTTACACGAAGGAAACATTGTATTAGGGAGAGCAAAGGTTTAACTATTTATGGACAGACACAATTTGATCGTTCTGAGAATGATTATTGTGTGTTAAGATGGTTTCCCCTTATCGCCTTTGATATTCCTATCAAGACACGTGTTAGTTGGTTCCGAGCTGCCAGATTTAAATGAAAGGAATGGCACTATAGTTATGAGTGCCGATGGGGCAAGATAAGCGTCACGAGAGAGTTCAAGGGCCTTCAATATGACGTAGGCTGAGAGTAGTTCAGGTCCAAGACCACAGTTACAGATTACACCCAACCGCTATGTATTGTCTGTCACACTCATTTTTTCACAAAAAGACGCGATGAGGAAAAGGAGCATAAAGAGAACGATTTCAAATCTTTCACTGCCAGCTACGGGAACCATGATGTTCTTTATTTTTCCAACAGATGTAGAGTCGACCTTTTCGTGTTGAAATTAGGGTCCAACTATATTAAGGACTGGGCTGGTTCAGCTGACCGCTTGGACTGCTGTCAAGCAGTCCTGCTAGCTGACATTGCTCACTTGCTCACGTTGCTTACGGACTTGTGTTCATATGTTGCAGATGTTAATAGTCAGTAACTCATTGCCTGCATTTGACGTGGAAAGTCAACAGATCATTATTCGTTGTGATATTTGATGGAGTCAGTTACCCACGAGTGAAATTTGATGGAGTCCGCATTTTTAATCGAACCAAGCGCTTTCTTGTTGCTAACGTGTACATGTATTTAAGAGATTATTTTCCATGTTGATATCATTTTGAGGGATGATTCATATTTTCTCATTCATGTCGATGAGTGGCAGCTTCAAGTATAATGGGCCTCGTGTAGCAGTAGCAGTTTACCCTGCGCCCTACTTCGACCAGTATTTAAGGTCAGAATACATTCTCTCTCTCTCTCTCTCTCTCTCTCTCCTTCTCTCTCTCTCTCTCTCTCTCTCTCTCAAGCCGCCACACACCACACACACACACACACACACACACACACACACACACACACACACACACAGAGTGATCAATACACGGCGAAGTCTATGAGCTTGTGCATGAGGATAATCAAGGACATAAGGGAGGTAAGAAGAGTTGTGCAGTATAGCCTTAAACACACACACACACACACACACACACACACACACACACACACACACACCACACACACACACAACGTGCAAAGACAAGACAAAAAAAATCTTTTTAGATATTTATTTGAAGAATTGCCACAAAGCAACATTACCTTACCTTAACTTCGTACTCCCACCCCGGCCCCTTCCTTGGCCACCCTTTTTCTTCTGTTTCACTACCTCTACCCCTTCCTTCCCACTCCAGTCCTCTTCGTTTTCACTCCACATGCACACACGTATATTCCAATGAGAACAAAATAAATATTGTATAAAGCGAAACTCTCAGAGCCTATACATTGTATATACATTAACGTTCAGAATGTCAAAGAAACCGTTTTGTTCTGAACATAACCAAGGCCGTCCTGGAAGCACTGTAGATGGTGATATCCAAGAATGTGGCACTATGTTTCATCAGATACATCCCCACTGCAGTCAATCCTGCAGTCTACCAAGCAGCAGCACCACTGAAACACGAGAGAAAAAATATCAAAACTGGAGTCCATGATCTTTACGTTTGTGCTTTGTTGTAAAATATGAGAAGGAAACTGCTGTGAAACTTAAGTGTGTTGCATCAATAAATTTCATTCATTATCAAATGTACAAAGGGTAGGATACAATAGGAAGTGACGTGCGACGAGGAGAGGGGGACTGTAGGGAGGGGACAGTAAAAATTGAGCTTATAAAGCAGTAACACATGATTCGCTGATAAACAGGAAAAGATTCATTTTCAAACTTTTCTGTTATTAATTGTGATTATTCTCGAGGGGGGAAACCCCCCAAAAGACAAACTCATCCCAATGTCACATTTGGTGTCAACAGAACAAAATGGTTGAGAAGAATCTGGATTGGGTAAAGCCTCTGATCTTTAGGAAGTGGTCTCCATATTCATTGAGGAGAGCTGCACTGTCTTTGTAGCGTTACAGTTGTTTGGTATCGCTGTTGTCAAAGCGACCAGGTACATACTGTCAAAGCGTTGAATGCTTTGCTGAAGTCAAAGATTTTGAAGCATTTCATACTGATTTTGAGGGTACGGTCGATTCCCCGAGATTTCTAGTCACAGGCAATGATAATGAGGGTGTAAACATTTACAATTCATTATGACATGCGAGAGCAACATCTGATTGATCAATTTCCTCCGTTAAGGACTTCCCCACACTCTGAGGTTTTGCTATGACACACAAGAAAAAGTCTTTAATTAGTGAATTTCTTTGTGATCGTCAGCGTATCTCCTGACACGTTACGTACGTGATTCACCTTGACATAAATCATTTTCTCCTCCTCAGTCAATCCCTTTATATTGATTTATGCAATTCATTACGACCTTTACCACATCTGATCGCAGAACCTGTCTGACGAACTTCTTTCTACTTTTGCTGATATTTAATGAACTAACTTTGTTAAATTAGAAGTGTCCATTTTTGTCATTATCTTCAATTAAATGATAGGAGAAAAAAAAGTGTATTGTAATGTTGGTGTGTCTTCAAAAGAAATGTTTTGACCGATTCGCTTGTACTTACATGCTTGCTTAGTCTTGGTCCCGAGTCACTGCCCAGAAGATTGTCACCAGAGCCGTCAGGCGAACCTGTCAGAAGAAGTAAATGGACGTCAATGTTGTGTTTTCTGCGGCTTCAATGGAGGCAAGACATTGACCTTTTGGGTACCAATCAATATACATCCAATAGTGTTTACAGACCCACTGGGCTGAGAGAAAGTGGTTTTCTTTTTGCACGAGTGATGTTAGCTGATGCAGGATGGAAAGCGAATAGGCGCGAGACAGAAACAGTCCTCACTGGCAGTTTGGTACCCAATGATGTGAAGGCCTGAGGGGAGGGAATTCATGTACATTCTTTTGGGGCTGAAAGTGGGAATCATTAAGCACGACGTTTGATCGATACAGGTGGTGGAAGAGGGGGAAGAGGGCAAGGACAAAAGCATGGAGGAAGTCTTTTTGAACACCATATCATTCTGAAGGGGACTACATTTTGTAAATAAATATAAAATTCATTTGATCGACGGAGATGGGCCTTCAGCATTATGTTTGCGTTGGGTGATAGGAAATAAGTCTCGGTTATGACAGTATTCACGTCATGAAAATCGTAACGGGCAATGATTCTCACCTGTCTTTCACCCATGGAGACCATGTCAGGAGGGCCAGGTGAGGAAGAGAGTCACCGCACAGGTACACTGTGCTCATCAGGACATATCTGAAAACAAAATCTTTGAATGAGTATTTTGTGTACTACAACGATCATGTAGAAAGAGACAATAGCCACAGCATGAGGGGATGTTTACCTGGAAGGAAATCGTATAGTAACGAAGAAAATGCAATCCACTGTGCAAGAACCGAGTGTACTCGGAAGAAAGAACATCATACAACTTTATGATTCAAAGGTGCCTTATGCTGGCGTGGTGTAAAACAGTATGTCCTAAAATTCGAGTATTATTGTCTTGCATTATTTTGCTAAAGTGCAAAGGGATAACTCACCATCCCAGTTGGGGAGTGGATCCCCATATTCGTCATATTCCCGGTGGTTGGTCTTTTTCCACCGTTTCTTTCTCCCCAACTTGTTTCCTCCTGCCAGATGGTGCTCTGGGCCGAGCAGCCACTCCGCGTGAACCGCCCGGTAGACAGCCATGGTCACCCGGGCGTCCACTAAAGAGCAGTGCGCCCCCTCCTGGATAGTGCGATCTGTACAACCACAAGACTGATGGATGAGTAATGCTTAAAACTCTGCAGAACTCAGCGTACGTTAATACGCAGATACACAATTCATGTAAACAAAAAAGGCCTAAAAGAACATTTCATCACAAAATAGATAAATGAATACATATAACCATACAGACTGCAAGCGTCCCGCCGTATGCACGCACACACATACGCACGCGACTTGTGGAGCGAGTCCCGATGTTACCAAATGCGACATATTTTCCATTCGATTTACAATTGTTTGTAAGCAGATCCAATTTTGAGTGGGTTTGCTTGAAAGAAAGTGGTCTATTGATAGCTTTCTTTTGATATCCATGGGAATTCAGTTTGGCAATGTGGCAAGCCCTTGCAGTCAACTGGGTTAAAGCAACTGAATTGTATGCTGCTGTTGCACACCAGATCACCGTTTTACAAGTACCAGTGTATTGTCTTTATTTGCTTTGTATTAAGCAAAATGTTTGTGGTTTTTCACGTTTTGCCTCTGTATACGCGCGCGCGCGCGCGCCGCGCGGTGTATGTATGTTGTGTGGTGTGTGTGTGTGTGTGTGTGTGTGTGTGTGTGCGTGTGCGTGTGCGTGCCCGCGCGCGTGCGTGTGTGTGTGCGTGTTCTTTGGTTGCTTCATAAGTAAACTGCTCTCTCTTTTGTTTTTAGTTTTTGATATCTTCACCTCTTTATATGAATTGCTAGTTAGTTGCTTTGTAGTAAAATGCCGGTGGTTTTTCACGATTTTACGTGGAATGGTATTTAGTCGTTTTGTAGCAAAAAGTCGTTGTTCACTACTTTACCTGTGACTGCTATGTAATTGTTTTGTAGTAAAAATCTTAGTGGTTTTTCATTTCTTTACACGTCTAGGTGGATGCTATTTAGTTGTGTAGTATTAAAATGTTTGTGTTTTTTTCACTACTTTACTCGTCTTTGTGGACTGCTATTTGTTTTGTAGGAGAACGTGGTTGTGTGTGTGTGTGTGTGTGTGTGTGTGTGTGTGTGTGTGTGTGTGTGTGTGTGTGTGTGTGGTGTGAGTTTTAACTACTTTACCTGTGTAGGTGCCATTAAGCTGCTTTTAAGCAGACCTTTTACCTTTGCATGACTCCAGTTGCATTGTTGTAACATGTGTTTTTTCATTACTTTACATGTGCCCAAAATTGTTATTCAGTTGGTTTGTATACACCGTTTTGTTTCAGAATTCCATCTGTTCATTTGGACTGTTATTTACTTGCCCGAGTAATGATTTTTTTTTCGTTTGTTTGTTGTTCTTTTTACCATGGTATGTGGACTGTAGTTAAGTTGCTGGTTTACAGCCTGTTTGTCACTATTGTACTTGTGCATGTGGAGTCTTATTTAGGTCCTATGAAACAGCCTCTTTATCTTATTTCTCCATTTCACGTGTGCACGTGGACTATTGTCTAATTGTTTTGTAGTTATTCGTTTGTTTTTCATTATTTCATCTGTATGTGTGCAGGTTTTTATTTAGTTGCTTTATGGTGACCTGTGCTTTTCCCTCACAACTTTGGTCGTGTGTGCGGATCATTATCGAGTTGATTTGATCCACATCGCCTGACGCTTCTTATTGCTATTTGCCTTTCATTAATACTTTCGATAAAAGTAACATTGTCAACAGTCTGCAACGGACACATGCTTAACCAAAGACAGAAAAAGTAATCCGGATGTGAACACGGATTCGTTCTATGTACACTGTTTTTGGCTGAACCACAACAGTATGAACCCAAAAGACAGGGTTTTCCACAACAGCATGGGCCAGAACAACGCAAACAATGCAGATAACCCACTGCCAGCGTGATACTTACTCAGGACCTTCCGTGCCAGATCTTTGAGGGACACCTTGTTCAAATTGTGGCCCTTGACCATCCTGATCAGCATCTTGGCTGTGGCGGTGTCCCGGATGAGATGCTCAGGATGATCAAGTTCCAGGACTTTCAGGTCATTGACACGATCATGAATGACCAGCACCTTGTCCTGTGAACGTCACAAACAGCCTTTACTGGGATGACACATTGCCACGCGTGTCGACATCATGTACACACTTTACGGAGGTGACAGCATGTGTCCCGATGATTAACTCTATTCACGTGGATGACACAACACTGGCGCCATCATCAGACACATGCCTCACTGGGATGGCACAGCCCGGGTGTCAGCATCATACACACATTTCAACGACATAGACAATGCATGAACTTCATAATTATGTACACTTCACAGAATGATACATAAACATAGGTATCAACATCATGTACACATGCCATTGCCATACGATGACTGATCAACTTCTGTCAACATAAAATATAAATTTCACTTTGACGTTTACCACATCACTAGCGTCAACATTACATACATGCTTTAGTACATTAACACCTCCGGTGTCAACATCATGTACATACTTCACTACGCTGACATCACTAGCGTCAACATCATCCACACACTTGACCACAATAAAACACATCTCTGGTGTCAATGTTATGTTCACATTTCACTGTGATGACATTACTGGTGTCAACATCATACACACACTTCACCACAATACAACACATCTCTGGTGTCAATGTTATTTTCACATTTCACTATGATAGCATTACTGGTGTCAACATCATCAAATTTCTGAAAGATGTCACACCACGGTGTCTATATTTATACAATTTATCTCCCAATACTACAAACACCCTTCTCACTAGAATACAAAGAAACACAAGCATGCTAGTTACGACATTCTTCCTATGGACGCGAAATGTGTCTCAAGATAGCAACAGCCCTTTGCGCACTGAACAGCTTAGTTTACGAGCTGGATGTATCGCGAATGAAGGCTTTCTAGGGGAGATGATTTCTCTTGTTAACTAATTATCAGTAAGATTTTAACCCCAAGCATCAAATCAGATTATCATGTTATAACACAAAAAATAATATATGAAAATTTCATGTTGGTTGTAGTCATAGGTGTTTATTTCACACTGTTTTAACGATTAGAGTGAATAAAATCCAACAGTTATATCTTTCGAGGCCATCAATCTGTAGAGCTCAAAACTTGCTTAAACACAATTATAACAGCCTGACAATTATGCACTGTATCATGAAAAGTTAAACCTTTGTTTAACTTTAAAAAATAGCTACTGTTTATAACTCGATACTCATCAAGGCTTTGATTCCTCGTCGCTGTATGTTCTTACCTTAATGAGGTCCCTCACGTGCCTTTGCACGGCCTCAAACGGCTGACCAAGTGCCCAAATGTGGTAGGAGGTCAAGCCGCTGAAACGCGTGCAATAGTCGGTGATACTTTGCCCGTCCTTAGGACGAACAAACGAATCACACAGGATAAATCCGGTGTGATCCACCACCGTGGCACGGCCTGTAAACAAAGATGTGGACTTCGTTCACTTGGTAGTACAAGTAAAACAACTGTCATGTAATTTAAGCCGCTCTCGCCTTGTGTTGCGTGTCTTATTACCATGGTAGTAGTCGGACTGGAAACTCTAGCGTATGTAATGGAGAACAGTTCAAAAAATATGTGTTAAGGCATCCAAGGAAAGAGCGAGGTAGATAATACACACTTTGAATGCAAAACTGTACAGTGGAATCACACATATAGAAATGCGCGCCTGTGGGTGTGGAGATTATATATATATATATATATATATATATATATATATATATATTATATACAGAGAGAGAGCACATATATATATATATATATATAATTGAAAAATATATATAATCTCCACAATATATATATATATATATATATATATAAAAAGAGAGAGAGAGAGAGAGAGAGAGAGAGAGAGAGTACACGGCAAGATTCATCTAATAGGGGTCACAAAACACAAGAGGTCAACTACAAAGTACAAGGGGATCATGAGCACGGTAAGAAAGGTTAGTAAGAAATCAACACAGCACAGTACAACATGTTATATAAAGTACAGAACACAAAACAATTCAAATGGCAAGTACAGCAATACAAACAATACACAGTACACTATATGGAGCCAAAATGTAGTGGTAGCATAGTGAAAGAGGTCGGTACACTGTACTGCGCAAGCACAGCACAGTAAGTGATATGCAGTACTGTAAGTAGGTTCAATACACATTACATATGCAGTACAGTAAGTAGGGTCAATACACAGTTGAGTACAAAGGGTTAGTAATCAGTACAGTACAAGTAATTTACGCCCAATATTATGCAAGGGGGTCAATACGCAGCACATTACGACGAGTTAGTTCACAATACTCTACAAGGAGTCAGTTAATATTCGCTACAGTGCAAGAAATCGGTGTTCAATAGTTAAGGGATCAATATGCATTACAGAACAACTGTTCAGTTAGATACTATACAAGGGAACAACATAAAGTGCAATACTCAGAGTCAGTGTGTAATAATGCATTCGGGGTCAGTGTGCAATACAGTACAACCAGTTGGCTCAAAATACAGCATAAGTGGTCGTTACTCGGCAAAGGGTCAACGCACTGTCACAGCATATTACAAGGTATCAATACACAGGCAACACGGTTTTGTTTTTTGTTTTTTGTTGTTGTTTTTTTTCTTTCAGTGGGTGTTCTAAAGATGATGTTCATACTTTCACAGAACACGGAATAGACAGTATATTTTAGAGGCCAAGACGACTTGGCTGTGAAACCATGTCTAAATGTAGGAAAACTTAGATTTCCAAGAAATTTACCGAGTGCATGGCCCTCGTCGGTCTTGTACATCTCGCAGTCCAAGGCCACGTAATCTGTCAGGGTAGCGTCCTCGGGCATGTTAGGCGCCACACCTTCCTGGCAGGACTGGCACTCGGCTGCACATTTCTGACTCTGGCTCTGTGAGCATGGCACATACATGAATGACGTGCGTGACCATGGTATTGAGATCATGATATTAGGGTTAGTGGTTCACATCTTACTGACGTTAATTACATGAGACATCATTTACACACGCCTGCAATGACTGTGGTCTTACCTCTCATCGTGACATACATATGCGACCACAATTCTCAGACAAGGTGAATAATAACCAGACAGTTGTTACTGTCATGAGCACGACGCTGAGAACCTTCCATGCATTCCCTCATCCCCCCCCCCTCTTCCTTATCCTCCCTCCTCCACGTCCCACTTCCCTTCTTTTGACTGCAGTTATCGCGCATTACATTCTAACGACACCATTCTCAAAAATCTCGCGACTCTGAATTTGCAATTTGTCTCTTTCCTGCATAGTATCCTAGCAAGATGTTTGCTATGAGGCATCAGTGGTGAGCCAGTGACAGGCAGTTTAACAGGAGATCACTCTTCTTAACTATTCTGGTATTGCAGACTTTTCCTCGCCTCAGAAGACAAAGTATACATGAACACAAGCATCATAAATGACAAGTGTTACATGCAAATGTTGTCCATGACCACACATGCACATTAGCAAAGTTTCAAAGTGGGATTATGCAGGCTGAAACATTAACTTAAAAGCGAAAAGAGAATTACTGAGCTGCCAGACGAAAAACAACAACAAAACTTACAGACACAACGCGTTTCGATCTAGTGGGTCTTCTTTAGGTAGGACAAATAATATTCAAAACAATGAAGACAAAGGACGAACAGTCACTTGTCTTTTCCATTTAACTAAAGGAGTTAACTCTCACCCGTTGTGCAGCTGCCTGGCCTCCATTCTGAAAACCAACGCCATATCAAATGTCAGGTCACGTGCCTATCATAATGGGGTGTATGTTTATCAAGCAGTACATGACATGTCACTCATAGCAGTGTGGCAAGGACAGATGTAATGACATTACCAGTGTACACTGTTTGTTTAGGACAACAGTGACATTGCTACTCTGTCAACATTGTCCGGTTCAGACTACAAATAAGATAAGATAATGTTGCTTATAGTCCAGCCGACCGCAAAGGGCCACATCAGGGCTGTCACCACGTTAAGACTACAAATGACTTGGCCACTCATCAACAGAGCTTGAGTAGGATAGTATCGAAAATGGCATTCTATCAGAGTTACCTTGATTAGGACAGTCATGATGTTTCCGCTCTATGAACATACCCCGATTAACACAACGATATCGACGCTGTCAACATTCATCAGGACAATATTGACTTTACCACTCAATCAGAACAGCAATTTTACTGGCCATTGTATAAACATGACTTGATTAGTCTAGCAATGATATTTCCACTCTACCGAGATATCTGGATTAGGGCAACAATGATAACACTTTCTCAGCACTGATCAGGACAGTACCGACATTTCCTCCCAACGTTGTTTGAGCAGAACAATAATTTAGAGACATCACCACTGTATCAAACATAGCTGAATCGGGACAACCATGTTTCTACTGTTATGAACAACACACCTTAGTTAGGACAACCATGATATTGACAATCTATTAACTTCCATCAAGACGATATCGACAATCTATTAACTTCAATCAAGACGATAAACGCATTGCCATTCAAACGTTCATTGCCATTCCATCAACAGCTTCGTTAGGACAGCAATTTACTCTCTGTCACTTTCAACATTACTTGATTAAAACAGCAGTTCGAATGGCATTGTTTCAATCAAAATAGCTTGGTAAGCCAGAACGTTAAAGATTGTGTGTCTTCATCAACATCGACTGGTTAGGACCGCAATGTAATGAACACTGCCTCACGGTAAACACATATTTGGTTATGACAGCAAGATAGTAAGATTGCCATTCTGTTATTAAGGTTTGATTATGTCGGCAAAATGACATTGCCAGACTTTAAAGAATGTCTTTGGTCAGAATATCTTAAACAAAGCAACAACAGCAACAGCAAAAACAAAGAAACAGACAATAATTTAGTGCCATTGTCACGCTGTCAACACTTTATAACAATGTAGAGCCATTTCCCCGCCATTTACATTTTCATTCACACACACACACACACACACACACACACACACACACACACACACACACACACACACACACACACACACGAAGACGAGAGAGAGAGGAGAGAGAGAGAGGAGAGAGAGAGAGAGAGGAGAGAGAGAGAGAGAGAGAGAGAGGAGAGAGAATGAATGAATGAATTCTTTAATCAGAAGGCTATCGGCCCATTCTGATGGGGCCTCAATCAAAATACAGTTACAAACGATAATCACACAGTGTAAATACATGTCTGCCAGTACAATGCAAAATAGTAGCATCTAGTTAATGATGACAGCACGTCTTGCAAAGGCCTTGTATAAGTACAATGACAAGTTTCGCATCGTTACAATGTTAGACGATGAAAGTAAAGGACACAACCTGAACATACATGGATTAATGTAGTATTTTTTGGGAATGAATTCTTTTCTTAAATCACTGTAAGCTGGACACATAAAGATAAACTGGATCTCATCTTCCTCAGCAGATGAACATATTGGACATAACATCTGTGACTCAGTTGTTCTTGTATACCTTAAAGAATGTGTCATTATAGGTGAAACTCCAAATCTAAATTTACTTAGGGCATTCTTTACAAATTTGTTTATATTCATAGACACATAGGGTTCCCTTAGATAACTATTTTTAAACGCTCTGTAAAAACTGTATCTCTCACTTGCTTGCGTATGATTGTCCCATTCCTGTCACCTGCAATCAGTTATTCTCTGTCTAAATTCTTCACTGAACATTGAAACCGACTCTACACCCTGATTATCCCAAACATAAGAAAATCCATACTTGTCTAAAGTTGTACGAACATGTGTAACCCACGTATACTTCCCCTTTTCGTGAAGACAACATAACATTCTATATGCCTTATATGGTAATCTATGTTCCCCCATGCGGGTCAGCTTTAACCAGAATTTAATGCAACGTACATAAGAGTTTAAGTATATAGGGTATCTACCTAGATCGCCATACAAGAAGTCGTTCGGTGTCCTTACATCTACACCTAAGAACTTTTTAAGACCATATGTGTGCACCTTTTCTATTTCTAAAGCCGCCTTATCCAAAGCCCATATTTCAGCACCATACGGTATTACAGGCTGAACTTGGGCATCGAATGGCTTTAAAAAACAGTTCAGGTGAATTATTCTCAAGTTTATACAATGTTCTCTGAATTGTTATTAATGCTCGTTTAGCTTTACTTTCCAATTCATCACATGCTGTATAGAAATTAAGTTTGGTTGAAAAGCACATACCTAGATACTTATAACTGTTAGCAACTTCCGTTTCTGTTGTACAATATATCCATTTTTCCCTTGAAGCTAAGTAACCACCTTTCCTGAAAACTATATTACTTTTATTCATATTCACCGTCAATTCCAGATAACTGGATGCTGTATACAAACTATTCACACACACACACACACACACACACACACACACACACACACACACACACACACACACCCACACACACACACACACACACACACACACACAACACACACACGAGAGAGAGAGAGAGAGAGAGAGAGAGAGAGAGAGAGAGAGAGAGAGAGAGAGAGAGAGAGACGAGACAGACAGACAGACAGACAGACAGACAGACAGATAGACAGACACACAGACACACAGACAGAGGCAGACACACAGACAGACAGACAGACAGACGTTTGGAGAGAGAGAGAGACAGAGAGAGAGAGAGAGAGACAGACAGACAGACAGACACACAGACACACAGACACACAGACAGACAACAGACAAGCGCACGGAAAGACAGACGTTTGAGAGAGAGAGAGAGAGAGAGAGAGAGAGAGAGAGAGAGAGAGAGAGAGAGAGAGGAGAGAGAGAGAGAGAGAACGTCACAATGAGCTCGAGCCTACCTGTTGGTTCTGTGTGCCACGTGCGGCCATAGCGGCATAGCTCACACCCCCTCGCACTGAGCGGCTGGGTGGAGAAGTTGATGGAGAGGTGGAGGAGGTGGCAGGGGTGGGAGGAGTGTTGGGGGTGGATGAGGAGGAGGTGGGAGAAATGGGAGTATTTGGAATAGACGAGGAAGGGGTAGAAGAAGTACCGGGGGTGGATGGGGAAGAGGTAGCGGGGGTGGAAGGAGTATTGGGGGTGGATGGGGAAGACAGGGGAGAGGTGGAAGAGGTATTGGGGGTGGATGGGGAAGATGGGGGAGAGGTGGAAGAGGTATTGGGGGTGGATGGGGAAGACGGGGGAGAGGTGGAAGAGGTATTGGGGGTGGATGGGGAAGACGAAGGAGAGGTGGAAGAGGTATTGGGGGTGGATGGGGAAGACGGGGGAGAGGTGGAAGAGGTATTGGGGGTGGATGGGGAAGACGGGGGAGAGGTGGAAGAGGTATTGGGGTGGATGGGAAGACGGGGGAGAGGTGGAAGAGGTAGGGGGGAGGGAGGGGAAGAGACGGGGGGAGGGGAAGAAGGGTATTGGGGGTGGATGGGGAAGAGGCGGAGAGGTGGAAGAGGTATTGGGGGTGGATGGGGAAGACGGGGGAGAGGTGGAAGAGGTATTGGGGGTGGATGGGGAAGACGGGGGAGAGGTGGAAGAGGTATTGGGGGTGGATGGGGAAGACGGGGGAGAGGTGGAAGAGGTATTGGGGGTGGATGGGGAAGACAGGGGAGAGGTAGACAAGGTATTGGGGGTGGATGGGGAAGACGGCGGAGAGGTGGAAGAGGTATTGGGGGTGGATGGGGAAGACGGGGGAGAGGTGGAAGAGGTATTGGGGGTGGATGGGGAAGACGGGGGAGAGGTGGAAGGGTATTGGGGGTGGATGGGGAAGACGGGGGAGGGGTGGAACGAGTGTTTCGGGGTGATGGGCAACAGAGAGAGGAGGTGGAGGCAGTCATCGGGGTGGATGGGGAAGATAGAGGAGAGGAGAAACCAGAGTCAGGGGTGGGTGGGGATGAGGATGGAGAGGTGGAGAGACTGCCGGGGCTGGAAAGGGAAGCTAGGGAAGAGGTGGTGGTCCTTTTGCTGCGAGGGGAAAGGGCAGCAACTGCAGCATAGGACATGCGCAGGACCGGTGAAGATGAGGAGGAGGGGGGAAGAGTGTGGGGAGGGAAGGAAATGGGTGAGGAGGGATACGCTGGGGCGGATTTCATTTTGCGTATTCGGCTCTGAAACAGACAATTCTGATACTGTATAATAATGATGATAATAATAATACTTATAATAATAACAATGATGATACTACTACTACTACTACTACTACTACTACTACTACTACTACTAACTACTACTACTAGAGAGAAAGAGAGGAAAATTCGCATGAAAATAGTTTCCAGGCAATATCCATGGTGAATGTCCGGTCCTAATGATAAAACTTCAAACTGGTCATCCATTCGTTATCTGTAATTTACTGCAGTTTCAAAACGGAGTGGCTGAGGGGGGAAAATGAAGCAAAATTTGAAAAGAGACGGGGTTAGTTACCGCCAAGGACACAGACAAACAGAGTACAGGACTAGACACAATGCATTTGAACCTCTTGGGTCTTCTTCAGGTAAGGACAGTGACAAAGAACAAGAAAACACTTAGCTGCAAATATTAGCTGCTTCTCCTGTTCGTCTCGCAATCAAAAATGACCATTTGTGAGTGCTTTACCTCGCGAGAGCCCAAAGTGCATATTACAGAAACAGGATAAAATACTAATTTAACTCAAAGCACACACACACACACACAACAACAACAACAACAACAACAACAACAACAACAACAACAACAACACCCGTGCACACACACACACACACACACACACACACACACACACACACACACACCGCATGCGCGCGCGCGCGCGCGCAGACAGACACACAAGCGCGTCAAAACAAGCAGACTTCCGCACCAAGATAAGTGGATATCGTTAATCAGTCCGGGGAAAAAGCATGTCGGATGTTGCAGCCAATGGGAATGGCCGTTCGAGAGAGAGAGGAGAGAGAGAGAGAGAGAGAGGAGAGAGAGAGAGAGAGAGAGAGAGAGAGGAGGGGGGGGGAGGGGGGCTTATCTAGAACTACACTGAAAACCCCAGAGACAAATATTGTCGTGTTTATCATGATGTCCAGGGCACCATGTTGAGAAAAGCCCAAGTCAAATGGCTAGGGCAATTTGTATGAATGCCCGATACGCATCTTGCTAAAGATGAACTGTCGGAAAGTAAGCGTTTACAGTGAATCGGTGAAAGCACTTGAAGGGCACGCTCAAGACCTGACCAAAGAGCTTCGACATCGATCCAGACAGTGGAAAGAAAGTGGCATGAGACTGCCATGCCTGTCAAAGTGGCCGCAGCTCAGGTGTTGCCTTGTCTAAGCGGCGCACGACAGTTTAGGCCCGTAGAAAACGCGAGCTTTGCGAGTATAGAGGCGCGTTTAAAAGTAAATGCTAGAGATTAGAAACATCACGCATTTGAAGAGTGCGGCTTTTTTACTGCAGACTCTTGTGGGAAGCGAGGCAAGACACTGCCAAGGGATTGGTTGAATGTCTTTGGCCTCTCTCACATGAAATACAAAATAATGAATAAATAATTTAATCAGTAGATACACGAATAAATAAATACATAAATGAATAAGTAGACACACAAGTAACTGACCTAAATCAATAAATCTGTAAATAATAAACAAATGAATAAATAAATCTGCCCCAAATAAATAAATAAATCTGCAAATAATAACTAAATGAATACATAAATCTGTCCCGACACAGTAGTCATGTCCTCTCCTTGGTGCATGACAAGTAGAAGAAAGGAAGTCCTGTGACCAGGATATCAAGCAATTCGAATACTTGGTCTTAAAACAGCCAGCAGAGCTTGAAGTATCCATACTGTTATAACGGAATGTGTCTTGTGTCCGTTTCTTCAGACACGCTTCTGGCTTCCCTCATCGCCAGCAAAAGCCTATCATCTGCCTTGTCTCGCGTTAGCGAGAGTCTGACTGATCAGCCACAGTTGGACACATAGCACTAGGTCCTCAGTGTGATGCTCTTGGCTATAGTCTACCACGACGGACTAACAACATTACAATCAACGTCAGATTATAGACAGCTCGTTCACGTGGGCATGGTGGGTGCCCATAGTATACAACCAAGAACCTGAATGTGGGCACAACTCTTCACCTATTATGTCTGTTCTCCAACCCGGCTTTTCTTTACAGATTTCAGGTACAAATACAATATGAAGGCATTCCACCACTCTTTCTCCCCTTTTTGTTTGTTCTTCACTCATATATTTACTTTTCCCCTGTTGCTTGTATATATTATGCACATAATGATATCATCTAGTCCAGGATCAAGAGGCCAAAATTGTGTCAGTTCAAGGTGAAACTTGGGTGGCTACAATCCAACCACACAGACGTGTTAAGAAATGCATAAAAGACCACCAGTTAAAATATATGGTGTTATATGTTGAGCAAAATATGAACAAAAAATAAAGAAAGAAAAAATATTTTGCGCGGGGATCCACGATAGCGCAGTTGGATAAAATTATCTCCCTTTTTGTTCTCCTGCGCGACGAAAACAAAGCTGACCATGCCAAAATGGCAACCAAGTCATGTTGTTTACATTTTGGCGGAGACGAGTTTAAGAACAAGAACCTGTTAAATTTCACCTCAAAGTCGTTGAGCACCGCAATTAAAAAGGCTTAAGTTTGGAAAACATTAGGAGTCCGTGAGTCGGATATAGCAAGCAAGTTCTTAAGTATCACCACTTCAAATGTGTCGGACGCTAGTAATTTACTGTATCATCAACACTGCTACACAGAATTTACTGTTCAGTCACGCATTGATTCCGCTCTCAAGAAAAAATAAAACAACAGAAACTTGCGCATCTGCCCCTGAATCAACAAACAGTTGCCCATCATTGCGATCGTCGAGTGTGGTGTCGTCAGCCCCACGGAAGAAATCATGCGTGTTTCCAGACATCTGTTTGATCTGCCAGAAGGAAAGGCGTTGGGTCAACCAGAGAGGATTTCGAGTCCGTGACAAGCCAAGCACTGTAAGTTTTCTTAAGAGTTAATGTTAATGTATGCATGTGTGTGATTACATTGATAATGATGTTAAATAACAATATTTTTCTTTTTTATGTTCTTTCAAAGTTAAGAGTGAAACTGAAAGAAACTGTAGAAAGTATCTGTATATTTAGTATAATTTTCTGTAATTTGTTGGATGATTTCATTTTTCCTTGTTTTCCAGTTTCTGCAGTAAATGATGTGTATATTTATTGAATATGTTCAGTGTGTGTGTGTGTGTGTGTGTGTGTGTGTGTGTGTGTGTGTGGCACATGACATTCTATGAGTTTTCATAGTGTATGTGTACACGTGTGGTATCATGTGTCAGTTCGTCTTGAGTTTAATGTTTTTCTGCTAAAAGGGATACTGAATAAAACGGGGGTTGGGGGTTGGGGTGGGGCTGGGGTGTGTGGAGAATTAGAGAACTGGAGAATGTGGTGATTGACGGTGAGACGAAGACGTGTTAGAGTATGTGCGTGCACATGCACCCACACACTCGTGTGTATGTTTTGTCTGTGAGTCTGTGTGTGGGTGTTCACTGTTGTGTACGTGTGTGTGTCATGTGTGAGTGTGTACACGTGTGTGTGAGTGTGAGTAAGAGAGAGAGAGAGAGAGAGAGAGAGAGAGAGGTGTGTGTGTGTGTGTGTGTGTGTGTGTGTGTGTGTGTGTGCGCGCGCGCGTGCATGCTAAATGAGTTGTGCCATTATTACTAATTTCAAGTACCAAAACTGCATCAAAACAGTATTGTAATGTTCATGTTATAACTGTTGTAACTGTATATATTCTTTCTGTTTCAGTGTCAGATGCTGATACATTAATTGCTGCAGCAAAAGCACAGAATGCTGAGCACGTATTGCGGCATTTACAACTGCAGGACCCAGCCTCTTATGAAATAAAGTAAGTGTGTTCTCACAACTTTTCCAATTAATCAGTTTTTATTTTAACACACTGCATGTTGTACTCTGTGTGTGTGTGTGTGTGTGTGTGTGTGTGTGTGTGTGTGTCCATTTGACATATGATAAAGCAAAAATATTGATGGATATGGTACATGTCACTACCCTTGGGGAGAGAGAGAGAGAGAGAGAGAGAGAGAGAGAGAGAGAGAGAGAGAGAGAGAGAGAGAGGAGGGAAGAAGGGAGGGTTATTTGATTACAATAATTTTTTTAACTGTGTACTTGACAATTTAAAGAATATGTGTTACATACAATATTAACTTTGATATTTTTCTGTATTTGTTTTTCAACTTATAAGAATTTCATATTATTCAGTGATTTCCATTTGATTTGTTTGTCAGTATAATTATTATTTAGTTTAATATTATAAGCTGTAGTTCATCACCACTATGTGTTTCAGTATTATTTTAAATGATAATTTTTTTTCTTTTTATTTATCCATTTATCAAATACTAGCTGACACTTTGATGAGACTGGAAATTGGTGTGGAATGTTGTGTGTGTGTGTGTGTGTGTGTGTGTGTGTGTGTGTGTGGCGGCGCGCGGCGCGCGGTGTGTGTGTGTGTGTGTGTGTGTGTGTGTGTAACAGTGAACAAGCATGTGGGTTTGTACTTGCAGGTGTATATAATAAGGCTAGCTATACAATACATGTATGTAAAGTAAAAAAAAGTGTGGCCACACACACACACACCACACACTCTCTCTCCTCTCTCTCTTCTCTCTCTCTCTCTCTCTCTCTGTCAGTTTCTGTCACCCAACCCCTTCCAACCTCTCCATTTTGGACATGATACATAATAAGGAATGCCTTTGTTTACAGGTACCATGCCTCTTGTTACAAAGTCTTCATCAAAAACCTGGTCCCATCTTCATCTGGAACTTCAGAGGCTGGTATTGATTCTATTTTTGAACTGTTTTCCAAAGAGGTGATAGTTCCAAGGATTGTGGAAGCAGCAGAGGTGCTGAGCTTGTCAAAGTTGCATGCACTTTTCAGCAAATTTACAGAGGACCACAATGACACTTCTCGTCTCAGTGGTTTAAGTCCACACATTTAAAACAGACTGAGTGAAAGGTTTCCAGAAATTTCTTTTTCTTTTTCCTGTGGTCAGAGAAACAAGAGCCAGCTTGTATACTCATCCTCTTCCAACTCTCTGCCATTACCTCTACCATCAGATTACAATACTGACACTAGTTCACAATCCGAAAGTGAAGAGACATACTGTTCAAAAGATGGTTTTGAATGGAGAAAGGCAACACCGTGCTGCAAAAGGAGTTTCCACCATGAAGATTGTCAATGGATCTCAGCAACTTCCCAGGCAGTGGAAGAAATATCTTTCCAGTGGAATAAACAAGAACAACCTTGCAGACTTTCTGTTTAAAGACTGGAGTCAGCAAAAAGTGCAGGTTACTCTGTATGTTACTCATGGGAATCTGTGTCATGTGATTCAGAGCTCTGGTGATATTGTCACTTCAGCCATTGTCCCAGATTTAGAATCAGACCATGAAGAAACGGACACAAGACTGCTTCTTCATGCTTTGCATGCCAGCAGAACCATCGGGTTGTGAACATCAAAAGCCCTGATACAGATGTGGCAATCATTGCTGCTTCCGTCTGTGAACAAATAGATGCAGACCTGTACATCACTCTGCATCAAAACAGGTGTCTGGACTTGAATGCAGTCAAGCAGCTCTTGCCATCCACCTTTTTGTCTGCACTCATTGGTCTTCATGTGTTCACTGGCTGCGACAGCGTCAGTGCTTTCTGTGGCAAGGGAAAGCTGAAAGCTCTGCATCTGATGAAATCCAGTACAGATTTCCAGGATGCTTTCATGAAGATAGGGAAAGACTGGATGCCTGAAGACAGTGTGTTTGCAACTATTGAGAAGTTTGTGTGTGCCTTGTATGGTCAAGCCAAGTGTGCGGATCAAGTCAATACTGCCCGTTATAACCTGTTCTGTTTGAGCACTGTTAATGACAGATCTTTTCCACCAAATCAAGACTGCCTCAAACAACATCTTCTGTGGGCCAACTACCAAGCAGCTATTCATCGGCGGTGTTTGCAAGCGAAAATATGTGCACCATCACCAGTGGGAAAAGGATGGACAATTGAGGATGGCCAACTTGTTTTTTTCCTGGACAACGAACATTCTTGCCCCCCCCCCTCCCCCCCCAAATCTTCTGTCCATCATTTCCTGCAAGTGCAAGAAGACACACTGTGTGGGTGATGCCTGCAGCTGCAGAAAAAATGGACTGAACTGCAGTGAAATGTGTGGCTGTTGTGCCTGTAAGAACAGATTTGACACTGACAGTGAGAGCTGTGTTGCTGTCTCAGACCCAGACTCAAGTGGCAGTGACTCAGATGACTACAGTAGGATTATCATTGGGATTCGGATACTGAAGCTGTGAGGACATGGACCTCTGAGCTGAAAAGTATGTTCTTTACAAATTATGTACTGAAGTTACATGTTTTTCATGGATCCTTGAATGGCACAAGGTAACAGTATTTCAATCTTTGACATTTTACTGATTCCGCACCTGGTTTCATCCTAAGTGGCATATCCATAAACTGCCATAATTCAAACATTGTGTCAGGGTGACTCTTAATTATCCGTTAATACTGTTGTTAAATGATAATGACTAACATTCTCCTTTAACTGCATGAAATTGAGGCATTAAGTGCTGTACTTGCGCTAAAGAACTCTCAGTCTGTCGGCAAAAAGCACAATCTTTAAAGTGCCGTATCTTCATATTGCTCAACATATGGAACCATATATTTTACACATAAGATCAGTATTATGTATACTATCATACTGTGCAATCAGATTGTACCCACCAAAAATGTTTTCGAAAACTTTTTTTTAGCCCCTTTTTGAGCCTCTTGATCCTGGACTAATCAGATATATTTTCAAAAAAATTCACAAAGCAAGCAACAAAAAGACGAGCGACACAGAAAGACAAAAAAAGCAAAAAAGTGGGAAAAGTCCAATTACATTTTGTTTTATCCAACAGTGAAACAAAGGGATATAACCCAGAGCAATACTGCTACGCAGGATTGTAAAAGCAATCTCCCAAAAACTAAATATAAATAAATAAAAAGGGAGAGAAACAGAAGCCAAAGTCCCATAACTTTTTAAATTTTTTTACTTTAATGGTAAAACCGAGGAATACAACCTAAACATGTGCTACTCTACATGACTGTCGACAGGAAAACACTTTGTAGCTACAACAATACCGCAGACATTCCATGCATGCATGGTCTGTACTTTTTCAAGTCACTCACTATTATTACTGCTTTTAAGACACTGGGAAAAACCGTCATAAGTGAAAATAGCAGAAATACGCTTACCGTCAGTCGGAAACTGTGCTCTTCTGCTTGCTACAAGTCTTTTCTTCTCTCGTTCTTGCAGCAGCGGAATATGCGTGCAAGTCAGTTCTTCCTCTCTTTATATAGGTTCATCCTATACACACGTGCGTGACTAAAAATAACAATCGGCAAAGCACTAGGGTACCATCATATGCAAGCACATGCTAGTATCCAATCAAACGCGTTTGCGAACTGATTTTCTTGAATTTGACCAATGGAAGGGCGGCAGTTGTTGATCTGTGTGCCCAAAATCACAGGGAGTCAGTCATTCCCCTCACCCCGTCCCCCCCCCCCCCCCCCATCTTTCTATCTTCCCCGCTGTGTGTGTCCCCTGACTGGTAATCCTGATTAAACAGTAAGATACTGATTAGCAGCGAGGCTTTAGGAGAAGGAAGTAGATGAGCCACCGTTGGCGAAACCCGCGGCTAACAATCTGCAGTTGATTAAAGCCCTCAGTCAATGAAAGAAAAGCATGTGATTCAAGCCACGCAGCTTTTTTCCCTGATACGGGTAATTCTCCACTCCGTACTGAGTTCCCAACTGACCTAAATCTTAACAATGCCGCGGGAGTGAGTGAGAGAAAAGTCAAGTGGCTCCAAGAATCGACAAAGAAGTTGGAGGGGGGAGGGGGGGAGGGGGGAGGGGGGGAGGGAATCTAGTTTGGTGGCCTTCACCCGACGAACGTGCTCTATGGGCACTAATTGAGAGTGGGGGAGGAGGGGTAACAGCGCCAAAGTCGATGCCTACTCTATAATCTATATAACAATTTGCGCTCTGAATGACATGAAACTGCGTTCTGTAGATTGATTAATTTATTCACGTATATATCTGTTTATTTATTGATTCATGTAATTTTTTCATTTGTACATTTATTTTTGTTACGTTATGAAATTCATTACGATATTATTGAAACATTCCTTTCTTTTAAATGAAATTCATCTGTCTATTACATGCCATTCTTTCGCTATGGTACTGAGTGACACATCTCTTTGCTTACCTAATCATTGATATATCTATGTGGCTACCAGTTCATTTATGACTGAATGAGTTTATTCGTTTGTTTATGTATCTGTTTGCGTATCATTTATCTAGTTGCTTTATTTATTTATTTTCACGTTTATTTGGTTACTTAAAGTCGGCTTGTTTCGCCCAACTATTCTTTTATTTTATTATTATTATTTTACTTTAGATTTGTTTCCTAATGCATTTTTGTAATTCGTACATTTGCTTACATCATATTCATTCATCTATTATACATTTTTTTTAACTTAAAATTCTTTAGCTTTTAAGTTGCAAATAGTTTAAGGAACCAGCATGTAGCTGTGAACAGCTGTCCTAGTTCAATTTGCTGCGTTTAGAGAACGAGTGGGGAGAGGAGATGGGGAAATGAGGGGAGTGGGGGTGGGTGGGGAGGACGGGACTCTGTGTGTGTGTGTGTGTGTGTGTGTGTGTGTGTGTGTGTGTGTGGTAATGTCACTCGGCATTGCGCCCACCGGCATTTTGTTACTTTGCAGCTGAAGAAGGATTCAAAGGAAATAATGCCTGCCGATCCTTCTGATACCTCTCCAGTTCGCTGCCACCTATCGCAAAAAAAAAAAAAAAAAAACCCCAAAAACCGCACAACTCTTATGCACGTCAGTGCTGCATTTCTCAGTCAAGAGGGGGACTAGACTCCTCGCCGCGAGCTGAGTGACAGCAGTACGCCCCCCCCCCCCCTCCCCCCCCTCCCAAAAAAAAAAACAAAACAAAAAAACGATCAAGAGACGCGCTAGAAGGAAGCTGATTCCAATGGCTTTCCCCCCGATGAATTGCATTTCTAAATCTAGATTCATATTCGATTAAATGAGTACTTTCTTCTTTCTTTTTCTTTTCTCCTTTTTTCCCCTTTCTTTTTTTCCCATGAGGTGTGTGTTAACGGCAACGTCAAACAGGTGGTTCACATCATGACACATTGACATGTTTGTGATATTCTATCCTAATATAAAGCCTGAGCAGAGATCAACCTTTGCTCCATTCGCAGCAATAATAGTTGTCCTCTATGTTGATAACATATATACTGCAAAGTAATACAAGCGTATGGTTCTGTTTTTCTTATAGTGAAATAATTTCTTAGTGTACTTATCACATGAAATCTTTTAAATATTTCATTTATTCATTTATTTATTCAATTGCTTTACACACACACACACACACACACACACACACACACACACACACACACACACAATTTTTGTTTTTAATGTTTGCCATTAACTGTAATGACAGAGGTATTGTTAGCTTGCACTCGTTTTCCCCCACTACTGAATTATTCAACATATATATCTATCTGTCTCTGTGTGTGTGTGTGTGTGTGTGTGGTGTGTGTGTGTTGTGTGTGTGTGTAAGTTTAAATACTTTTTTTTTAAAAATTTTTATTCGTCCTTCACAGGTCTTTGATCGACGTGCAAGTCGGGAGGGGGTGGTGGTGGGGTTAAGAACAGACACGTGACGTGACGATAACATCTCAATTGAATATGTGCGTGCAGCAAGCCGACATCAATACATGGTTACTTTTTGTACTCCCAGTTCTTATAGAACAGGGAGTACTTTAGAATGGGAACGAAGAAATGCTGTCTGTGTGTCTGTCTGTCTGTCTGTCTGTCAGTCTGTCTGTGTGTCCGTGTGTCCATGGTCAAAAATGTGTTCCACTCGCTCCAGACAAAACTACTGGGCCGATCTTTCTGAAAATTTGTAGGTATGTTCATTATGGGTCAAGGATGATGCCCGACGTTTTAGTTTACCGTTATAGCTGTTACTAACGGCTGTAACGGCCTGTAACGCTTTTTCTTCTCCATGGAATATCTCAGAAAGTACTTGGCCAATCTTTGTGAACATTAGCAAGTATGTTCATTATGGGTCTCGGATGATGCCTGATGTTTTAGTTTACCCCGTTATAGCCGTTACTAACGGCTGTAACAGCCTGTAACGCTTTTTCTTCTTTATAGAATATCGCAAAAAGTATTTGGCCGATCTTTCTGAAAATTTTTAGGTATGTTCATTATGGGTCACGAATAACGCGTGATATTTTAATTTACCGTTACAACGGTTACTAAAGGCTGTAACGGCCTGTAACGCTTTTTCTTCTCCATGGAATATCTTAGAAAGTACTTGGCTAATCTTTGTAAAAATTAGCAGGTATGTTCATTATGGGTCTCGGATGATGCCCGATGTTTTAGTTTACCCCGTTATGGCCGTTACTAATGGCTGTAACAGCCTGTAACGGTTTTTCTTCTTTATGAAATATCTCAAAAAGTACTTGGCCGATCTTTCTGAAAATTTGTAGGTATGTTCATTATGGGTCAGGATGATGCCCTATGTTTTAGTTTACCATTACAGCCGTTACTAACGGCTGTAACGGCAAGTAACGCTTTTTCTTCTTTATGGAATATCTCAGAAAGTGCTTGGCCGATCTTTGTGAAAATTAGCAGGTATGTTCATTATGGGTTACGGATGCTGCCTGATGTTTTAGTTTACCCCGTTATAGCCGTTACTAACAGCTGTAACAGCCTGTAACGGTTTTTCTTCTTTATATAATATCTCAGAAAGCACTTAGCCGATCTCTGTGAGAATTTGTAGTTATGTTCATTATGGGTCACAAATAATGCCTGATGTTTTAGTTTACCATATGTACCGTTACTAACGGCTGTAACGGCATGTAACGCTTTTTCTTCTTCATGGAATATCTCAGAAAATACTTGGCTGATCTTTGTTAACATTAGCAGGTATGTTCATTATGGGTCACGAATAATGCCCGATGTTTTAGTTTACCGTTATAGCCGTTACTAACGGCTGTAACAGCATGTAACGGTTGTTTTTCTTCATGGATATCTCAGAAAGTGCTTGGCCGATCTTTGTGAAAATTAGCATGTATGTTCATTATGGGTCATGGATGATGTCCGATGTTTTACTTTACCGTTATAGCCATTACTAATGGCTGTAACGGCCTGTAACGCTTTTTTTCTGTATGGAATATCTCAGAAAGTACTTGGCTGATCTTTGTGAACATTAGCAGGTATGTTCACTATGGGTTACGGATGATGCCCGATGTTTTAGTTTACCGTTATACCGTTACTAACGGCTGTAACGGCCTGTAACGCTTTTTCTTCTTTATGGAACATCTCAGAATGTACATGGCCGATCTTTGTGAAAATTAGCATGTATGTTCAATATGGGTTACGGATGATGCCCGATGTTTTAGTTTACCGTTATAGCCGTTACTAACGGCTGTAACGGCCTGTGACGGTTTTTCTTCATGGAATATCTCAGAAAGTACTTGGCCGATATTTCTGAAAATTTGTAGGTATGTTCATTATGGATCACGGATGATGCCCGATGTTTAAGTTTATCGTTATAGCCATTACTAACGGCCCGTAATGGTTTTCGTCTTTATGGAAAATCTCAGAAAGTTCTTGGCCGATCTTTCTGAAAATTTGTAAGTATGTTCATTATAGGTCACCGATGATGGCCGATGTTTACCAGAATGGCCATTACTAATGGTTACACCAGTCCAAGAGGTTTTTCCTCTTTATGGAATATCTCACGCTTATTCAGGATAAACTGGGAGACGTTTATATGCTTTGCATCTTGTTAGTTTTAACAGTTGTTATTTTGCTGTCAAAGAAAGATTGTCATCAATCCGCAGTGTAGGCACCTTCACCTAGCATGCAAGGAACATTCCAAGGTACGTATGCCATTCTTTGAAATGTCAAAACGAAACTCGCAAAGATTCTAGCAACCTTGCAGCTGAGAAACGCGTCTCGTGTCTGTCGTGGGAAAATCGAATGAAATCGACTGCCGAATGCTTTCTCTATCGGTTAGTTCTTTGGAGAGCCTCGCCTATCTCGACATCGCGCGTAGTCCGAGTTTGGAACACACGTGGCTCCCCGGTTAAGACTGGACACAGCACACATGACTTCCGTGTGGTGTCTCGTGTTCCACTCAGGCCGAACCAGCGCTAACAAGATAATCAGCAATGAATTAATCCGAAAGAACCTTCCCCTAGTATGATTGTAGTCAGCGAAGATGGCTGGGCTTCATTACAACATGATCCTGATAGAACAGGCTGTGATTTTGTCCTCATAATCGGCTGTCCCATCAGCACACACACTCACACACATGTGAGCGTGCCAGCAGACACACACACACACACACACACACACACACACACACACACACACACACACACACACACACACACTTATTTTTGACTTCTTGAATGTAATCGCGAAAACAGCTTGTCAACGTCAACCGCCGCGCTGTTCTCAACACATCCACCCCCCTTCCAACGCTCCGTCCCGCTCTTTTGTGCTCCAAACCTTAACAGCAAACTGCTAGCCGTTTTAACACCACCACCAACTTCCCCGGTTCCCAAACCCAGACCCTCACCCTCGTCCCGCTTTTGTTTAGCAGGCTACAGGTTCTAACCTGCGGGCAGCAATCTGTTGTTTTGTCTCCCACCTCTATCCCCCACCCTCTTCCCGCGCTCTTTCCCGTCCCCTCTCCCCCTCGGTTGTACTGTCACCTGCCTACTCACCCCCTTCCTGCCGTGTGTAAGCGCGCACGCGCCGCGCGCGAGTGTCTGTGAGTGTGTGCCTGTGTATTTGACTTAAGTTCAGAAAAAAAAGTGGCTTGTTTGTTTACTCTGGTTTAGATACATTTATTTTCCTCTTTACAACCACCTAGCTTTACAAAAAAAAAATGAAAATTTGAACATCAACAAGCTGATGCTTATAGTGTGTCCAAATGTTTATAATTACACATGTGACAAGGAAATGGCAGGAGACAATTAAAGTTACTATGCTAAACAAAAGACGCACCCCCCCTCCCCCCAAAAAAAACAACAACATACCCACACGTATACAAAATGTAATTATATACGTGTACACAAACATGCTTTACACATATACATAAACGCAACCATGTACAAAATCAAGGAAATCTAAGAAAAGATAGTAGTAAGCAAAGAATAAACACTAAAGACTATAAAATGCATGATAATCAACCACATCAGACATCATTAACCTTTACATGAAGCGTTTTAGAGGAGAGAGAGAGAGAGAGAGAGAGAGAGAGACACACACACACACACACACAGGACGCACGCACGCACGCACGCACGCACGCACGCACGCACACACACACACACACACACACACACACACACACACGATGAAAAATCAAATAAACGAGTAAATAAATAAACAAACAGATAAATGTATGAAAAAATAAACATAAATGAAATACATAAATGAATAAATAACAATAGATAATAAGTAAGTACACAGATGAAAATATAAATACATGATTAGATAAGTGACTGATCGCAGAGCTGCAGAACAAAATAAATTGCAAGTTAGGAAAGATCAAAAAGAAATGTTGAAAAATCAGGCTATTGCACAATCACTGAAACCACACACACACACACACACACACATACACACACACACACACCGCACGCACGCATACACACAACTCTCTCTCTCTCTCTCTCTCTCTCTCTCTCTCTCTCTCTCTCTCTCTCTCTCTCTCTCTCATAAGCACAGAAACTTAGCATTCTGAAAGATCGTGCTTCATCAGTCAGATGGCGTGGGTGTGTTACTGTGCGAATCGGATGACATTGTGTATTACATGTCGCCTGCGGTCCGAGATCGGAGCACGACTGTCAGTTCTGGTTTGTCAAGCAGGTACGCAAGAACATGTCAGCAGAAGAACGTGTTTAAACTAGCCCACCTGCGGAAATGAAGACGTGCCAGCAACACACAACACACCGAGACGCAAGAATGTGCTCTACCACTGAACAAAATGTTTGGTTTGGGTTTACCTGTACTAGTTGTGAAGGTGGGGTAGTTATCAATGAAGCCCGAGTTCAGGATTTCACAGGCTTTTTGCATGTTCAGATTGGATGGTTCTATCACAGTATTTAAGTGGTGTTTGCCTCGTGCAGGTATTATTGAGCTGAGGATGATTCTAGCGTTGGGGAATACCTGAGAAGTTAAATGTATTAAGTCACACCATGTCTCTTTAGTGATTTCTCCTGTGGATCTACAGTCATTTACTCCCACATGTATGGCCACTGTTCTGAGACTGGGAGAACCACGTTGGTGCTGCAGCCACTCTGTCAGGTCAGAAACACACAAACCTGGTACATGGATTTTGGACACAATTTCTTGACGGGGCGCTATTCTTCGGAGGTCGATGTCTCTCGTGACGGAATCTCCTATCAGGAGAACTGAAGCTCCGTCAGATACAGAACGAGTGGACAAAATATTGCGTGCAGTGTTCTTTCGGGACACTTCCTTTAGATTTGTAGAAGGACGGTCGGTACCTCTAGCTGAATTGATTGTTGTTCGAGGTCTGATGTTGGCAGAATTGGTTAAAGCATCAGCTTGATTAGTGAGAGGGCTGAATCGATTGGAGGTCTGGACTGAGTACACAACACTGTCTTCTTGAGGACACCGGCTGACTTCTTGTCCGCAGGTAGACAGAGGCTTACAGTCAGGAGCTGGGGAGTTGTGCCTTGTTCCATGGTCATTCACAGTTGGTTGCTGAGAATCTCCCTGTTGATGATGGTCGATTGACTCTTTGCTGGGTACATGTTCGTGGAGCCTCGAGGAACGTGTGAAGTGACTATACTGTCACTAGGGAGTAGACTGTTCCCTGGTACATGGTACACTGTGTGAAGGGACTATGCTGTCACTAGGGAGTAGACTGGTACATGGTACACTGTGTGGAGTGACTATACTGTCACTAGGGAGTAGACTGTTCCCTGGTACATGGTACGCTGTGTGAAGTCAGGTATACTGTGTCACTAGGGAGTAGACTGTTCCCTGGTACATGGTACGCTGTGTGAAGTCAGGTATACTGTGTCACTAGGGAGTAGACTGTTCCCTGATACATGGTACACTGTGTGAAGTGACGTGTGCTGTCACTAGGGGGTAGATTGTTCCCTGGTACATGGTACATTGTGTGAAGTCAGGTATACTGTCACTAGGGAGTAGATTGTTCCTGGTGCATGGTACACTGTGTGAAGTGACGTGTACTGTCACTAGGGGGTAGACTGTTCCCTGGTACATGGTACACTATGTGAAGTGACGTATACTGTCACTAGGGAGTAGACTGTTCCCTGGTACATGGTACACTATGTGAAGTGACGTGTACTGTCACTAGGGAGTAGACTGTTCCCTGGTACATGGTATACTGTTTGAAGTGACGTGTACTGTCACTAGGGAGTAGACTGTTCCCTGGTACTCAGTGCAAGTGTCAGATGATGTATACAGTGTCAGTGGGAAGAAGACTGTTCTATGGTTCATGGCGCCGTGTGTAGGCGATGCATACAGTGTCACCACTCTCCCCTTGAACATGGTACACTGTCCGAGATGATGTATACAGTGTCATTTTTGCTTGCACAGGTGTTGGAGAGCGAGAGAGAGGGGGTGGAGGGAGGGGGAGGGAAAGATGAATTAGAGAGAGAGAGGAGAGAAGAGAGAGAGAGAGAGAGAGAGAGAGAGAGAATGGATGAATGAATGAATGATAATTTATTCAAAAAGGCCGTGGCTGCATCTGAAGGGGGTTAACATATGAACTGTGGATAATAATGTACAGCTGTGGCCGCCCCTGGAGCTAGAAACGACATTGTTCTGTCCATGGATTTGGTGTAAAAAAAAAAGGTGGACAAAAAAGACAGTCACTGGTGACAACTAGAGCAACAAGAAAGCAACGCTTTTGTGCACGTGGAAGAGAGAGAGAGAGAGAGAGAGAGAGAGAGAGAGAGAGAGAGAGAGAGAGAGAGAGAGAGAGAGAGAGAGCAGACAAAAGTCAGAGGGACATCTTAGTGGAAACAGCTTCCATGTATGCCCGTGATAGCAGTTATCTCCCTCACACCATTCGCCAAGTGTGTGTGTGTGTGTGTGTGTGTGTGTGTGTGTGTGTGTGTGTGTGTGTGTGTGTGTGTGTGTGTGACGGGTGGACTCCCCCCTTCCCCCTCTCTGAGAGGTTTAACCAGGGGAGAGGTGTAGTGAGCTGTCCGTGCAATCCTTACCTTCCCCTTCCATCCCCCAACCGCTCCTCAGTGTACCGAGTCACTCTCAGCTCGAGGAACTTGTGAACCATGTATGTCCAATCATTTGCGACAACTGTTTACCGTTCCATTTTGATACTAACAGACGGTGTGTGTGGCCGGTTTGCTTTCGCTCTGGAGTCGTTCATTGAGCGGAGAGGACCGTCTCTGCCATTGGAAACCGTCAGCGAGCATTTCTGCTCTTAGGCCACTTCGTTGGGGTCCAGTCTACGGAGGTCAGAGTTGTCTCGTCTTCACCGACGTGGGGCGATGGTCCTGTCTTTATTTTCTTCTTGAATTCCAGTCTACGGAGGTCCGGGTTTTCTCGTCTTCACCGACGTGGGGCGACAGTGCTTTCTTACGG
>CM065724.1:83673033-83715533 GCA_033310375.1 Conus canariensis | reverse complement strand
TCTTTGGTCCATAGATGGTGCGAAGGCCCGTGTGAAATGTCTTCATGTCGTTGATATCAGCCATGGCTTGCAGACTTTCTGCTTTTTTTCCCACCAATCGTTCTTTATCTGTCAAAGCATTTGTTGGATGAGCTGCCTGGTTTGCTAGTACTTCTACTTCTTTCTCTTGCAGGTCTTGTCACTGAGGTGATTTCTGTAGGTCTTGTGGATCATGTCTATGAGCTTGATAAAGAACTCTTGATTTTACACACTAACAAATAATGAAACATCTGTGACTTGCGTTGCAATGATGGAGAAAAGTCAAATTCAGGACCTTGACACCAATCATTTTTGGTTATTGTGATTTCTTGTCAAGTTGTGACAAGCACAACGAATTTTTCTCCAGTATGTCAGAGTGCGTGTATTTTAAAATCAACTACTTCAGAGTGTCTTTCCATGCCAGGGCACACTCCAGTGACATAACAGTGTGAAACAGTTAGTGACATAACCGTGTGAAAAGTCAGTGACATAACAATGTGAAAAGTCAGTGACATAACAGTGTGAAACAGTCAGTGACATAACAGTATGAAACAGTCAGTGACATAACAGTGTGAAACAGTGACATAACAGTGTGAAACAGTCAGTGACATAACAGTGTGAAACAGTCAGTGACATAACAGTGTTAGGACCCCCCCCCCCCCCCCACACACACACACACACACACACTTTCAAATCGTGGCACTGTGTAATTTTTTCTGACAGTCTATTCTTCTGAAGTCTTCAGAGCAGTACAGTGATTTTTTTAATTCGCCTGTTTTACTTATTATCGACTTTTGGCCTTAAGCGCAATATAGACCTTTGTGATCTGTTTACATTAATTTACAACCATCTTTTGGACACAAGTTCTTAAATCATTTGTATTCAAGTGTATAAAAGCCTAGGAAACGAGCTTGATTATTGTCCATGTATGCGTGCACACATGTGTGTGTGTGTGTGTGTGTGTGTTGTGTGTGTGTGTGTGTGTGTGTGTGTGTGTGTGTGTGTGTGGTGCGTGCGCGCGCGCGCGTGCGTGCGTGCGTGCGTGCGTGCGTGCGTGCGTGCATGCGTGCGTGCGTGCGTGCGTGTGTGCGTGCGATGTTGTGTGTGTGTGTGTGTGTGTGTGTGTGTGTGTGTGTGGATAAGTGGATAGGTGGGTGGGTGAGAGAGAGAATGCGAATGAGAGAGAGAGAGAGAGAGAGAGAGAGAGAGAGAGAGAGAGAGAGAGAGAGAGAGAGAGAGAGAGACGTGAGGCCGGATGTAACGAACCAACCATATAAGTAGATACATACATAGATACATAGATTGATACACACATTGATAGACAGATGGTTAGATGTAACGAACCAACCATATAAGTAGACACATCCATAGATACATAGATTGATACACACATTGATAGATAGATGGTTAGATGTAAAGAACCAACCATATAAGTAGAAACATACATAGATACATAGATTGATACATACATTGATAGATAGATGGTTAAATGTAACGAACCAACCATATAAGTAGATACATCCATATATACATAGATTGATACACACATTGATAGATAGATGGTTAGATAGAATGTTCAGGCTGTACGGGATCTGCCGCTGGCATCGTGAGGGGGGACAGTCCGTGCATCAGTCTCGGACGTTGACTGCTTCCATGTTTGTTGCTCAGTGTGCCATCAGATGTTCTTTAGCTTTGACTGGTCTTTGAAACTGTCTGAAGTCCAGCGCTACCATCCTCAGTTGCTTTGACTGGTCTTTGAAACTGTTTAGTCCGCGCTACCCATTGACTGGTCTTGAACTGTTTAAAGTCAGCGCTACCATCTCTCAGTGAAATCGGCGTCCACCGTTTGTGTCGTGCGTCTCTTATCTAAGCGCATTTATAATCTGACAGCCCACTCGAGTTTGATGAGAAAATATTTGGTCCCAAAGGGTAAAGAGCACACGGCATTTTCTACCCTCCGTATGGTGGTGAATATACTCCAAGACTAAACAGAATGAAACGGGGTTTCCCACTCCGTCTGGTGATGAATATACTCCAAGACTAAACAAAACGAAACGGGGTTTCCCACTCCGTCTGGTGATGAATATACTCCAAGACTAAACAAAATGAAACGGGGTTTCCCACTCCGTCTGGTGATGAATATACTCCAAGACTAAACAAAATGAAACGGGGTTTCCCACTCCGTATGGTGATGAATATACTCCAAGACTAAACAAAATGAAACGGGGTTTCCCACTCCGTATAAAAAAAAGAAAAAGAAAAATGCGTTTCCCTTTGAACAATGTTCATATCCAATATCATTTCCAACGTCACTGTTGACCATCCCTGTTGCCAGCATCAGACAGTGAAAAGGCGTGACAAAATGACCCCCCTGATCATAGGCTGCGGTTAGTGCTTTAGCAGGAACTTGGTGTCCACGCATGTACAGACTCAGACAGGAGAAGTCAAAGTGCTGAAAGTTAGATGGGTTTCTGTTGTAGTGTCCATGAAACGAGCGGCTGTTCAACAGGCCGATGGTGATCTTAGCAGGTGACTGACTCAGGAAAAGACTGTCTTGGACAGCGCTCAAGTTTCCTTTGGGGAATGGCAGAAGTCTGTTGAACGACTCGCTTTACAGGCTAACTGCATGTTCCATTCTCCAGTGGTTTGTCATGTCCCAGAGTAACAGCCGGGTGTAGATTGACTTTCCGAACAAATAAGGAAGCATAAGTGATCATGGTTTTAAAACTGAGACCGGCGTCATGAGCCATGAAGTGAAAGGCACTGTGAGAAGGAAGAGCCGTCATGAACCATGAAGTGAAAGGCACTGTGAGAAGGAAGAGCCGTCATGAACCATGAAGTGAAAGGCACTGTGAGAAGGAAGAGCCGTCATGAACCATGAAGTGAAAGGCACTGTGAGAAGGAAGAGCCGTCATGAGCCATGAAGTGAAAGGCACTGTGAGAAGGAAGAGCCGTCATGAACCATGAAGTGAAAGGCACTGTGAGAAGGAAGAGCCGTCATGAACCATGAAGTGAAAGGCACTGTGAGAAGGAAGAGCCGTCATGAACCATGAAGTGAAAGGCACAGTGAGAAGGAAGAGCCGTCATGAACCATGAAGTGAAAGGCACTGTGAGAAGGAAGAGCCGTCATGAACCATGAAGTGAAAGGCTCTGTGAGAAGGAAGAGCCGTCATGAACCATGAAGTGAAAGACACTGTGAGAAGAAGCAGCCCACACTGTCATTCACACCATTCATCATTTAACGTTCCTGATACCTGATGTCCGTATGTAGTCGTCCTATCGTTTTAAACTTTGTGGCTTTCTGCTGGCAGTCGACATCTTCGCTGAAGACCGGTGTTGTCATCCCCCTGTGTGTCTTCAAAGTGACCTGTTGTGTCCTCGTCATAGAAGACAGTGGATTAGATTCTATATGAGCACAGCAGGGATAGGCGTTTTCGCTGGGGCAAGTCAATGCGTCATTCAAACTGACGTCTACATGAGAAAAACGGTCTATGTAGCCAGTAGCTGGTGGGAGCCACGTCCGTAGACCTCTCTGTGGCCAGATTTGTACCATCCACCTAGGTCAATGTAGACCTCTCTGTGGCCTGTACCACCTGGGTCACTGTAGGCCTCTCTGTGGCCAGGTTTGTACCATCCACCTGGGTCACTGTAGGCCTCTCTGTAGCCAGGTTTGTACCATCCACCTGGGTCACTGTAGGCCTATCTGTGGCCAAGTTTGTACCATCCACCTGGGTCACTGTAGGCCTATCTGTGGCCAAGTTTGTACCATCCACCTGGGTCACTGTAGGCCTATCTGTGGCCAGGGTCACTGTAGGCCTCTCTGTGGCCAGGTTTGTACCATCCACCTGGGTCACTGTAGGCCTATTTGTGGACAGGTTTGTACCATCCACCTGGGTCGCTGTAGGCCTGTCTGTGGACAGGTTTGTACCATCTATCTGGGTCACTGTAGGCCTATTTGTGGACAGGTTTGTACCATCCACCTGGGTCGCTGTAGGCCTGTCTGTGGCGAGGTTTGTACCATCCACCTGGGTCACTGTAGGCCTCTCTGTGGCCTGTACCATTCACCTGGGTCACTGTAGGCCTAATTGTGGACAGGTTTGTACCATCCACCTGGGTCGCTGTATGCCTGTCTGTGGCCAGGTTTGTACCATCCACCTGGGTCACTGTAGGCCTCTCTGTGGCCTGTACTATTCACCTGGGTCACTGTAGGCCTCTCTGTGGCCATGTTTGCACCATCCACATGGGTCTCTCTAGGACTCTATGTGGCCAGGTTGGTACCATCCACCTGGGTCACTGTAGGCCTATCTGTGGCCTGTACCACCCGCCTGGGTCACTGTAGGCCTCTCTGTGGCCAGGTTGTACCATCCACCTGGGTCACTGTAGGCCTCTCTGTGGCATGTACCATCCACCTGGGTCACTGTAGGCCTCTCTGTGGCCTGTACCATCCACCTGTGTCACTGTAGGCCTCTCTGTGGCCTGTACCATCCACCTGGGTCACTGTAGACCTCTCTGTGGCCTGTACCATCCGCCTGGATCACTGTAGGCCTCTCTGTGGCCAGGTTTGTACCATCCACCTGGGTCACTGTAGACCTATCTGTGGCCAGGTTTGTGACATCCGCCTGGGCCACTGTAGGCCTCTCTGTGGCCTGTACCATCCTCCTTGGTCACTGTAGACCTCTGTTGCCAGGTTTGTACCACCCGCCTGGGTCACTGTAGGTCTCTCTGTGGCCAGGTTTGTACCATCCACATGGGTCATTGTAGGCCTATCTGTGGCCAGGTTTGTACTGTCTGACTGGGTCACTATAGGCCTATCTGTGGCCAAGTTTGTACCATCCTCCTGGGTCGCTGTAGGCCTCTCTGTGGCCAGGTTTGTACCATCCACATGGGTCACTGTAGGCCTATCTGTGGCCTGTACCATCCACCTGGGTCACTGTAGGCCTCTCTGTGGCCAGGTTTGTACCATCCACCTGGGTCACTGTAGGCCTCTCTGTGGCCAGGATTGTACCATTCACCTGGGTCACTGTAGGCCTATCTGTGGCCAAGTTTGTACCATCCATCTGGGTCACTGTAGGCCTCTCTGTGGCCAAGTTTGTACCATCCGCCTGGGTCACTGTAGGACTACCTGTGGCCAGGTTTGACCATCCACCTGGGTCACTGTAGGCCTCTCTGTGGCCTGGTTTGTAGCATCTGCCTGGGTTACTGTAGACCTCTCTGTGGCCTGTACCATCCGCCTGGGTCACTGTAGGCCTATCTGTTGCCAGGTTTGTACCATCCGCCTGGGTCACTGTAGGCCTATCTGTGGCCAGGTTTGTACCATCCGCCTGGGTCACTGTAGGCCTCTCTGTGGCCAGGTTTGTACCATCTGACTGGGTCACTGTAGGCCTCTCTGTGGCCGGGTTTGTACCATCTGACTGGGTCACTGTAGGCCTCTCTGTGGTCTGGTTTGTACCATCCACCTGGGCCGCTGTATGCCTATCTGTGGCCAGGTTTTTACCATCTGCCTGGGTCACTGTAGGCCGTAGTCGCTGCTCCTGAGGAAAACACTGGTTGTTAGTCGTCGGTGGTCGGGCGTGTCCAGACGAAGGTCTGACAGCAAATAACCGTGTGGTTTTAAAGTAGCGACTTTAAAAGCTTCCTGTAGGGGTACATTTGTTTTGCTGAATGAATGCTTTGTGAAGCGTCCCTCGGAAATGTAAGAATAGTGACTGTTAAGGCTGATGGTGCATTTATTTCTCAAATGAATTTTGAGTAAGATGCATAACACGAAGGTTTCTGTGGTGACTGCCTTTCGTAAACAATTTAGTCACGCGCACGTCCGTTTTTATCATCGATGTCATCGATGATCACAAGACGTCGTTTGTGCCCTTACCATTCCTCCTGATCAGGTAAACCCTCTATGACATTCCCTCCTTTCAACTGATGCCATTCCTCCTGATCAGGTAAACCCTCTATGGCAGTCCCTTCTTTCAACTGATGCCATTCCTCCTGATCAGGTAAACCCTCTATGGCAGTCTCTCCTTTCAACTGATGCCATTCCTCCTGATCAGGTAAACCCTCTATGGCAGTCTCTCCTTTCAACTGATGCCATTCCTCCTGATCAGGTAAACCCTCTATGGCAGTCTCTCCTTTCAACTGATGCCATTCCTCCTGATCAGGTAAACCCTCTCAGACAGTCCCTCCTTTCAACTGATGCCATTCCTCCTGATCAGGTAAACCCTCTCAGACAGTCCCTCCTTTCAACTGATGCCATTCCTCCTGATCAGGTAAACCCTCTCAGACAGTCCCTCCTTTCAACTGATGCCATTCCTCCTGATCAGGTAAACCCTCTCAGACAGTCCCTCCTTTCAACTGATGCCATTCCTCCTGATCAGGTAAACCCTCTCAGACAGTCCCTCCTTTCAACTGATGCCATTCCTCCTGATCAGGTAAACCCTCTCAGACAGTCCCTCCTTTCAACTGATGCCATTCCTCCTGATCAGGTAAACCCTCTCAGACAGTCCCTCCTTTCAACTGATGCCATTCCACCTGATCAGGTAAACCCTCTCAGACAGTCCCTCCTTTCAACTGATGCCATTCCTCCTGATCAGGTAAACCCTCTCAGACAGTCCCTCCTTTCAACTGATGCCATTCCTCCTGATCAGGTAAACCCTCTCAGACAGTCCCTCCTTTCAACTGATGCCATTCCTCCTGATCAGGTAAACCCTCTCAGACAGTCCCTCCTTTCAACTGATGCCATTCCTCCTGATCAGGTAAACCCTCTCAGACAGTCCCTCCTTTCAACTGATGTCATTCCTCCTGATCAGGTAAACCCTCCCAGACAGTCCCTCCTTTCAACTGATGCCATTCCTCCTGATCAGGTAAACCCTCTCAGACAGTCCCTCCTTTCAACTGATGCCATTCCTCCTGATCAGGTAAACCCTCTATGACAGTCCCTCCTTTCAACTGATGCCATTCCTCCTGATCAGGTAAACCCTCTCAGACAGTCCCTCCTTTCAACTGATGCCATTCCTCCTGATCAGGTAAACCCTCTCAGACAGTCCCTCCTTTCAACTGATGCCATTCCTCCTGATCAGGTAAACCCTCTCAGACAGTCCCTCCTTTCAACTGATGCCATTCCACCTGATCAGGTAAACCCTCTATGGCAGTCCCTCCTTTCAACTGATGCCATTCCACCTGATCAGGTAAACCCTCTCAGACAGTCCCTCCTTTCAACTGATGCCATTCCTCCTAATCAGGTAAACGCTCTCAGACAGTCCCTCCTTTCAACTGATGCCATTCCTCCTGATCAGGTAAACCCTCTCAGACAGTCCTCCTTTCAACTGATCATCACCGTGCTGCCATTCTCCCTAACGCCTCATCGTGTGTTCGTGTGTTCCATTCTCCCTAACACCTCATCGTGTGTTCCATTCTCCCTAACACCTCATCCTGTGTTCCATTCTCCCTAACACCTCATCGTGTGTTCCATTCTCCCTAACACCTCATCCTGTGTTCCATTCTCCCTAACACCTCATCGTGTGTTCCATTCTCCCTAACACCTCATCGTGTGTTCCATTCTCCCTAACACCTCATCCTGTGTTCCATTCTCCCTAACACCTCATCGTGTGTTCCATTCTCCCTAACACCTCATCCTGTGTTCCATTCTCCCTAACACCTCATGGTGTGTTCCATTCTCCCTAACACCTCATCGTGTGTTCCATTCTCCCTAACACCTCATCGTGTCTCCCATTCTCCCTAACACCTCATGGTGTGTTCCATATTCCCTAACACCTCATCGTGTGTTCCATTCTCCCTAACACCTCATCGTGTGTTCCGGAGGTGGTGTCCTCATCTGCCTTACATTTGTTAAACACCGTGTGACCCACACCGTGTTACCACTCCCAGTCAGACCTCACATTACCCATGTAAAGGGATGTTTCCATCTCACGTCCATCGTGTCTTCTGCTGTAAAGTTTATCATCAGGTTATATATTTAAGCTAAAGTAAGATAATCATGCTCTTTCGGTCTCGTTTCTTACAGTAAAACACACACACACACACACACACACACACACACACACACACACACACACACACACACACACACACACACACACACACACACATCTCTTCCTGAGGTAACTTTTTCCTCGTCAGTCGTGGTGTTGATGGCCTAAGGTGTTGATTCATTACACATAAAGGCACAATGAAGGCTCCACCGCATGTGTTGAAGTGCGTCTGTCTCTGCCCGTTCTGTCAGGAAAACAGCACTGAAGTGACAGTTGTGTGTGTCTGTCTCTGCCCGTTCTGTCAGGAAAACAGCACTGAAGTGACAGTTGTGTGTGTCTGTCTCTGCCCGTTCTGTCAGGAAAACAGCACTGAAGTGACAGTTGTGTGTGTCTGTCTCTGCCCGTTCTGTCAGGAAAACATCACTGAAGTGACAGTTGTGTGTGTCTTCCTGTTCTGTCAGGAAAACAGCACTGAAGTGACAGTTGTGTGTGTCTTCCTGTTCTGTCAGGAAAACAGCACTGAAGTGACAGTTGTGTGTGTGTCTGTCTCTGCCTGTTCTGTCAGGAAAACAGCACTGAAGTGACAGTTGTGTGTGTCTGTCTCTGCCCATTCTGTCAGGTAAACAGCACTGAAGTGACAGTTGTGTGTGTCTGTCTCTGCTTGTTCTGTCAGGAAAACAGCACTGAAGTGACAGCCTGTGTGTGTCTGTCTCTGCCCGTTCTGTCAGGAAAACAGCACTGAAGTGACAGTTGTGTGTGTCTGTCTCTGCCCATTCTGTCAGGAAAACAGCACTGAAGTGACAGCTGTGTGTGTCTGTCTCTGCACGTTCTGTCAGGGAAACAGTACTGAAGTGACAGTTGTGTGTCTGTCTCTGCCCGTTCTGTCAGGAAAACAGCACTGAAGTGACAGCCCTCTTTGTGTGTGTCTGTCTCTGCCTGTTCTGTCAGGAAAACAGCACTGAAGTGACAGTTGTGTGTGTCTGTCTCTGCCTGTTCTGTCAGGAAACCAGCACTGAAGTGACAGTTGTGTGTGTCTGTCTCTGCCCGTTCTGTCAGGAAACCAGCACTGAAGTGACAGTTGTGTGTGTGTCTGTCTCTGCCCGTTCTGTCAGGAAAACAGCACTGAAGTGACAGCCCTCTTTGTGTTGTTGAGGATCTGAGGGATGAGGGAAATCCAATCAAGTCCAGCCTCGGCCATGTTTCAGCCAAACAACCTAGGAAAATCTTTCTTCCATTCTTGAGACTTTTGAAACTTGTCTAAATTTGTAAACGGAACTGATGTTGGACTAACATAACATTTCGAAAGAGATTTATAGGCATAATGATGACGGTGATCATATTTTAACTGAGTACAAGGTTTAATATCATTCTTTACTCTGCCATCATGTTGTCACGTGATTGATATGACTTTGACTGGTGAACACACACACACACACACACACACACACACACACACACACACACACACACACACACATATATATATATATATATATATATATATATATATATATATATATATATAGACACTCTTTCAAATGACCAGAACAAACAAGCAAGTTGTCATCTCCCGACGTTTCGGCACTTGGCCTTCTTCAGGACACGCTTTATTACTGCACTGACTCACAAACAATGCTTTTTCCCCACCACTCCTCAAGAACAAAGCTCACGTGCCGGTCAAAATTCAAAGTGTTTAGAACAATGTTCACAAACTTTTCTCTAATTGAATCTCCATATTCTCTCACATGTTCTAACCCAACTCACCAACAGTCCCCAGCTGTTAGCCTACTCCCAATCCCCCTTCTCTCTCTCTCTATCTCTATCTCCCCACTCCCTCTCTCTCTCTCTCTCTCTCTCTCTCTCTCTCTCTTCTCTCTCTCTCTCTCTCTCTCTCTACAGTAAGGTGTAATTACATAAATGTAAGTACAACAACTATTATATATACACGCACACACACGCACACACATACGCACGCATGCACACACACACACACACACACACACACACACACACACACACACACACACACACACACACACACACACATGTATACGAAAAGATTCACATGAAAAGGCATAGATGAAACAAGCATACATAAAGGCATATTAGTTAAGCCACCTCTTCCTCATAGCCATCTTTAGCACTACCCTCCCCCCACATACTCCCTATCCCTCCGCCCCACCACTCCCTATCCCTCCCGTCCCCCCCCCCCCCCCACACACACACCAATGATAACACAAACACACATCAACACAGTTAGTTACACACACATACCACCACACACACACACACACACACACACACACACACACACACACACACACACACACACACAAATAATGTACACAGCAGTAAGTGATGAAAAGTCTTGTTATCTTACTCTTGTTGGTTACTAACATATTGTAGAAATGGATATCAGACAATCATTAATTTAACTGCGTATTGTGAGTGGAAAAGTTTAGGATACAATGGGAATTTTAAAATGCATCCTCTCCTCAATGATGAAAAAGAAAAAAGATAATACATTCCAGTACCGATAACACAATTACACCACCAGGGAAGAAGGGGTAGGGGTGGAAATCGAATAGTGACTGAGAAAACGCTAGCAAACAGTGTTAAAGCCATCAGGCTGAATGGTATGCAATTTGTGGAACCAGAAAGCTTCCCGTTTGAGTCTATACTCCACGTCATCTGACAGAACCCTTTCGATTGCGATGCAGCGGAGATTGAGGAGGGAGTGGCCTGGTTGATTGAAATGCTTAGTTACTAGAGTTCCAGAGTTGTTTTTTATGTTGGATCTGTGTTGGTAAAATCGAGTTTTAAGGGAGTTTTTTGTCTCTCCAACATACTGGCTGTGGGGACATTTATCGCAAAAGAGTAAGTAGATCAAATTAGTGGTTTCACAATCCATGTGATGCCGAATCGAAAAGGTTTCGTCAGTTTTCGCACTGTAAAAGGAACCTGTCTGGACAAGATGTTGCTTACAGACAACACATTTTTTCTTACATGGAAAGCAGCCTGCTGGTTTTGTTTCTGACTGGCATATAGGCAGAGCAGAGGGCATAAGAAAATTTCTAAGGGTGCGGCTATTCCTTTCCCCCAGGATTGGGGGATCAGGAATAGCCTTTTGGAGTCAGAGACTGGACTGCAGGATTGGATGTAGCTCTTGGAACCATTTGCGGATGGGGGGATTGGCAGGGTTGTAAGTAGTAATTACTGGGATGCGCTCAGTGTACTGTTTGGGTCTGTACTGAAGTGTTGAATATCTTGGGAGGCATTTTACTTTATCTAAGGCAGAAATCAGGCACTGTGACTTGTAGCCACGAGCACGAAGCTGTTCAAACAGCTGGGTGCATCGTGACTCAAAGTCAGCGGCTTTGGAACACAAACGTTTCAAGCGCAGAAAGAGACTGTAGGGGAGATTTTGTTTGCAGTGGTGAGGGTGGCTTGAGGTGTAATGGAGGTAGGAATGAACATCAGTGGGTTTGCAATACAAATCTGTTTGGATGTATCCGTCTTCTATTTTCAAGAGGATATCTAGAAAGGGGAGAGAGACTGCAGAAGAGCTGACGGTGAATTTGATGGTGGGATGGACTGTGTTAATGTACTGTATGAATGTGTCCAGACCATGCAAATCTCCCAACCAGAGGAAAATGATATCGTCAATATAACGCTTCCATAACTCACTGCACACAGGGACAGGGCTATTGTTCAGCAGTTCCTGCTCGAGCCATCCCATGAAAAGATTGGCTACAACTGGGGCCATGGGAATGCCCATAGCAGTGCCCGATATCTGGTGGTACATTTGATCTTCAAAATAGAAGAAGTTGTTAAGGACATGTTCGACTGCTTGGAGTATAGCTTGAGTAGGTGGAGCGTGAGGGAGAGGGTTGTTGTCGAGATAGTGGTGCAAGGCCGCCATCATGTCCTTGTGGGAAATGTTAGTATATAACCCTACTACATCTATGGTCACTAGCAAAGCATTATGGAAGGGTCCGTGTACATTGTTCCATTCTTCAATTATTCTTAACATATGAGTAGAGTCTTGAATGTAGCTAGGCAGATTGTGCACAAGTCCAGCAAGCCAGTGATCCACAAGTTTGGAGAGTTTTTCTGTAGGTCCTTGAACACCAGATACGATGGGTCGACCAGGGGGATCTATCAAGGTTTTGTGGATTTTGGGAAGGTGGTAAAATACGGGAGTTCTGACTTTCCTTGGCTCAGTGACTGCCCATTTGTATGTCTTCTCGTCTAGGTGTCCTCCTGAGTGGAGTTTTTCAACAATCTTGTTTGAGGCTTTAGCTATCTGGAATGTAGGGTCCTGCTTGACGGCTTGGTAATGTGACATGTTGTTCAGCTGTCTGTTAGCTTCACGAATGTAGTCTGAAGTGTTCTGTATCACTGTAGCACCACCTTTGTCGGCCGAGCTGACACGGATGGTTCTGTCCCTAACCATCTTTTGAAGTTCACCAAGGGCTTGTCTTTCTTTTATCTTCAGATTGTCACGTGGTTGTTTGGGTATGTGGCTTGCTGCGCGATCCTGTAAGATATTGCAGTAAGCGTCAAGAGCTTTGTCACGTCCAGAAGGAGGTTGGAATCCTGTCTGCTTGTAAAATTTAGTTGGCACATACTCCTCAGGATTATCTGGGTCATAAAAGAATTCTTTGAGTCGTAGCTTCCTGCATCCTTCTTCTATATCTTTATTCAGTTGCTGATGATCAAGAGTCTGAGGGGTGGGGCAGAATTTAGGTCCCAGAGAAAGGACTTTGGTTTGTTCCTCTGTGAGAAGAACATCTGAAAGATTGACTACAACATCAGAGTATGCTGTTCTGTTGCTCACGTCCCTGGGTTGACCTGGGTCAGGAAGGGGGGTGTTGGGGTGAGGATTTCCTTTTGAACCTGCGGTTTCCTCGTTTGACTGGATCAGACTGGGGTAATTTGCGTGCACTGGTATGCAAAGCAGCCATTTTCTATATATATATATTGTTAAAAATATTTTTTTTTAAATGAAGTATAAAAATCTACAAGATTGTTTCAAGCCTTGCTATCATCAGGATATCTTGGGGGGGGGGGGGGGGGGGGGGGCACGCCAACGATCTTTTATGGCGTGCGGGGCTTGATTTCAACTCTGTGTGTGCAAGCGGATCTTATTTGCTGCACGTGCGGCCTGTGGTTTTTATCGGGGCCTGTTCAGATGGAATGTGCTAGCAAAGATTTCTGTGCCTGCAATTGTTTACAATTTCTACTTTTGTGTTCAGAGTTGCTAAATGTGGTTTACATAATATCAACCATTTTTTCTGTTGAGCATAGATTGCATCTTTTTGAAATATTGTTGCATGGTGTTGCTCTTTTTATGATTTTCCATGACATGTTGTAGTCTATTTTTTTATCTTTGAGTCTCCAAATGTATTTACTCAGCTCTGTTTGATTTTTGTATTTTTAATTTTTGAATGACTGTTTGTGGTTTGCGTATCTGGTTTTGAAAGTGTTTTCAGTAATCCCTATATATGTTTCTTTTTTCATTTTCTGATGTTACCGTAGCTTGGTATACAATGTTGCTGTGAAGACATTTGTTGCTTAGGGGGCACTGTTCTTTTTTAGTGCAGTTGCAAGATGTCCTTTCAGCACCCTTCTTATATATATATATATATATATATATATATATATATATATATATATATATAGTTGATACAAGTATTAAGAGGAATCTTAAAACTACCTACAATCTATCTATGTAGATAGTTTTAAGATTCCTCTTAATACTTGTATCAACTAATGTTGCTCCCCAACTTATAGAATTATTTTAGGCTTTTAAAATATACTGATATATATATATATATATATATATATATATATATAAGAGAGAGAGAGAGAGAGAGAGAGAGAGAGAGAGAGTTCATATTTGGTTTATCAATCATAAATTGATGAAATGTAAGGTACTGGTAATTGATCACACTCAACGTAATTCTCACCTGTTCTTTCTCAATTTACCTATTTAACATATACACGCACGCGTTTACCTGCTTGATGTATACACGTGGTAGCATACTCGCTACAAATAAAGTCAAATAAAATAAAATGGTGTGTAGTCGCTTTTAGACAAAAATCCGGGTCTTCACAATATGCTTAAGAAAGCATCTCAATTAGGCTATACGCATACACAAACTCGCATTAGAGAGAAGGTGTGTTATCTTCTTCTTCTTCTCTCTTCTTCTTCTACTTCTTCTCTTCTTCTACTACTTCTTCTTCTTCTACTTTCTTCTTCTTCTTCTTCTTCTTCTTCTTCTTCTTCTTCTTCTTCTTCTTCTTCTCATTTCCCCCCCAAAAGTATGACGGAGTGTTTCCGATTAAGGGGACATGACATGGCTCTAGCTTGCTGATGATCGGTATATACACTCCCTTTAACCAGTCTTCGTCTTTTTTCTTTTTTTTTCAATTTTGAATTTTATTTATTTATTTATTTATTTATTTATTTATTTATTTATTTATTTATCTATCTATTTATTTATTTGTTCTTATCATTTAGCGATTAACTTCATATCACACTCATGATCGATTGATTTTATACCGATTATATCCTATCTTGTGATCATTTGTATCATTCTAACACTTTAGTTTTTGCTTTATTACTGATTAAAATTATCGATCATCTTAATCCGGGTTCAAATTCTGGGCTCTATGCTCATTATTGATTGATTTCCTACTGATCATGTCTTATTTTGCGATCACTTGTGTCATTCTATCGTTTTAGTATTGACTGATTATTGATTAGTCATACCAAGGGATCCGGGATGCGTTGAGGGTTAATTCTCGCCTGATATACTGCTTTTGTGTGTGTGTGTGTGGTGTGTGTGTGTGTGTGTGTGTGTGTGTGTGTGTGTGTGTGTGGGGTGTTTTCTCTCCAAAAATGTGTGGCGTGAACTCTATGTGTTGAGATTATTCCTTGTCTTTCTTTCAGTTTCTTTCTGTGTTCTTTACATCATATTGAAGATTGAAATCACTGTCAGTTGTTGTTGATGAGAAAATAAACGTTTTATTTTTTTCAAAGCAAAAAAAGTACAACAGAGAGCTAAGTGACCTTTTCAAATGAAAAAAAAAAGGACAACAGAGAGCTAAGTGGCCTTTCAAATGGTAAAAAAACAACAACAACAACAAAACAACAGTACCACAGAGAGCTAAGTGACCTTTCAAATGGAAAAAAAGTACAAAAGAGAGCTAAGTGCCCTTTCCAATGAAAACAAAGTACAACAGAGAGCTAAGTGACCTTTCAAATGGAAAACAAAGTACAACAGAGAGCTAAGTGACCTTTCAAATGGTAAAAAAAAAGTACAACAGAGAGCTAACTGACCTTTCAAAGGAAAAAAAAAGTACAACAGAGAGCTATGTGACCTTTCAAATGGATCCATGCTGATCTGTGTAACAACACTAAGTAGGCTTACAAGAGGACACATCTACACACACACCAGCTGATATACGTCTGCTTTCTCTCTCTCTCTCTCTCTCTCTCTCTCTCTCTGTAACAACGCTAAGTAGGCCTACAAGAGGACACATCTACACAGACACCGGCTGATATACGTCTGCTCTCTCTCTCTCTCTCTCTCTCTCTCTCGCACACACACACACACACACACACACACACACACACACACACACACACACACACAGGCACACACACACGCACGCACACACGCATACCACAACACAACACACACACGGACACACGCAAACCACAACACACACACAAACACACACACACACACACACACACACGGACGCACGCGCGCGCGCGCGCGCCACACCACACACACACACACACACACGCACACACATAGTGACACACATACACCACACATACACCACACACTTACACTCACGTACACATTCTCTGACTCTCTCTCTCTCTCTCACTCCTCTCTCTCTCTCTCTCTCTCACACACACACACACACACACACACACACACACACACACACACACACACACACACCGAGAGGTACAAAGTCCTGGGACAAGGAAGAAAGAGGCCCAGTGACGACATCGCGGAGCACGTGAGTCTCGTGGTTGATCATCTGACCTCACAATGCAGTCAGCTATAAAACTGTGAACTGAGAACACGCGGACTGTTGTAGCGCCAGGATGTTGAGGAGGTTTGTCGCGCGCGGTGTTGCTGCAGTTCGAGGCTTTTTTGGCGGTGGTGAGTCCTATATAACGTAAAGTCAGATACATGTATCATACATTTATTTGTTTATTTTATCTTGAATTTTTTTTTTTTTTTTTTTTTTTTTGCTGTCCCCTCTTTGCTCACTGAGTGACATCGCTCCCACACCACTCATTCCGATCCCCCCTTCTCCCCCACTCCCCCCCTGCCCCCCTCGCATGTCCCCCCCCCCCCCCCCCCCCCCTTTCGGTGGTGTTCAGTGGCGCCTGTTCTGATCCTACATAAGCAGGACACCACCTACTACGTTAGATATTAAGGTTCCTGCAACGGGTGGGGGGTGTGGCATTTCGTGCAGTTCCACTTTGGCGGACGTGAAAAAGTGACCATTGTTGACGGAAAACGTGGCTGATCGGAACTGTTGTTGTCGATGTAGCCTGTAACCTTTACATGACCGTTTTCCTTAAGCATGCATACTCGTATCCCCCCTCCACCCTCATCCGGCGATAGCCCCCCCCCCCCTCCCCCCACCAGCGCTATTCGTCTGTACTACAAGAGCTTACATTCCTCAAAGACGTTGAAATGAAGTATTGAAAGATGACAATGTATCTTGACTCGTTAGAGAGCGTTCCACGCGTCAATACTTCCTTCAACCAAAAGCCCGTGATTTGATTGGCATGGATTATATCATTGAAGCACGTCTGAATGGGAGAGGGGCGGATACGAAAGGAAATGCTTTAAATTTCTGACCCTCCCCCCCCCCCCCCCATCTGTCCACCCAACCTTATTGTACCTCTTCGTGTGTGTGTGTGTGTGTGTGTGTGTGTGTGTGTGTGTGTGTGTGTGTTTGAAAACATGTCCGTGTTTCAGTTTTCCTTAATCCATAACCAAAAGTGTTTAAACTGATGCTCTCTCTCTCTCTCTCTCTCTCTCTCTCTCTCTCTCTCCTCTCTCTCTTTTACACGACAGGACATTTTTCTACAAGGGTGGGGGGTGGGGGGCACCCACTCTCCCTCATCCAACCCCTTCTTGTGTTGTCCTCAATCTTCAGCAAAGTAGCGACCTAATGAGATTGAAGACGAGTACGGTTGGCAAGGAGAGATGTGGGGGTGGGGGGGGGGGGGGGGAAAGAGAGAGACGAAAGGGACGACAGTGAGAGATACAACAGGAAATCTTTTCCTAACTTTGAAAAAACATTTCCTCCCTCATGCAAGAGTGAAGGAGGGGGGGGGGGGGGAGAGAGGGAGAGAGAGGGAAGGGACAAGAGTGAGAGCTGCAACAGGATTTGAAAGAACACTTCCTCAGTCATCCAAGAATGGGGGGGGGGGGGGGGGGGGGGGGCGGATATTTTCCGAAAGTGAAAGAATATGTTCTCCCTCATCTCTGGAGAGAGAGAGAGAGAGGGAGAGGGGAGAGAGAGAGAGAGAGAGAGAGAGAGAGAAGGAGGGGGAAGGGACGAGAGCGACAGGAACAAGAGGAAATCTTTTTCCTAACCTGATAACGAACCCCTCATCCCAGAAGGGGAAACGCGGGGGGGGGGGGGGGGGGGGGGGGGGGGGACGGGGGGGGGGGGGACGAGAGCGAGTGTTTCAACTGAAACTCTTTTCCTAACTTGAACGAACACTTCCTCAGCCTCATCCAAGAGAGGAGGATGGGTGGGAGGGGGTGGGGTGGGGGGGGGGAGGCATGAGCTAAGGCTATGATAGGAAATCCTTTTTCTGACATCCTCCCTCATCCAAGGGGGGGGGGGGGGAGGTGAAGGTTAAAACTGGGAATCTTTTGTGCAAATTTGAAAAGACACCATCAGAGAGAGAGAGAGAGAGAGAGAGAGAGAGAGAGAGGTGATTGATTGATTGATTGATTGATTGATCTTTAATACGCAATGATGAAGATTTTAGGCCAAAGCCTAGTCTTACAATCTGTCCTTGTCATGCATACATTATTTCAACACATATCATTCATACTGACGATTCAACATAGCGACATTGCGATCTAATTCTGCAATGATAAGCAAACAATTCATAAAAGTAATAATGATAGGGGGGGGGGGGGGGGGTGTGAAACAGAAGGAAACTTACAAATAAAAAACAAACAAGCAAACGAAACCACAGAGAGAGAGGTCGGGGGGGGGGGGGGGGGGGGGAAGAATGGTAGGTAGGGGGAGGAGAAAAGGGATGGTAGATAGATTGGGAGTGGGGATGCGCGATTTTAACGGAGTAGTTTATATGTTTAGACGATGTATTCAAAGTATGGTTCACAAAAGACTTTGCGAATGGACGCTAATCATTTTAATCGAATTATTAAATTACTGAGACATAAAATCTTCATGCAAATGTTTCTTGAAAAGTTTTAAAGTATTCTTATTTTGTAGATTCGGTGGAAGTGAGTTCCAGAAATATGCTCCAGAGTAAGCTAGGCTTGTTTTGTATAGATCAATGCATGGGTAGGGAAGAAGGAATTTCGTCGAGCCAGAAAAGCTGTTCGATCTTGTAAAAGGGGGCACTGATATAACATGGCAGAGTATCTGTCAAGATTGTAAACATAAATGATGCCTTGTTGAATTCCAATTGCTTACTGTGAGAAAGTATGTTCAGCGCTTTTAGTTTTTCGTCTGTTGTTAGAGATACAGCTGGATGGAGTTGTTTTGCTGCACCAGAGAGAGAGAGAGAGAGAGAGAGAGAGAGAGAGAGAAAGAGAGAGAGAGGAGCAGACGAGTGTGAGGGTTACATGAAGAAATCTTTTCCTAACTTGAAAGAACACTTCCTCCCTCATCCAAGAGAAAGGGAAAGGGAAGGGGGAGGGGGAGGGGGGGGGGGAATGAGCAAGACTTACATCAGGAAATATTTTTCTGACTTGACAGAACATTTCCACCCTCATCCAAGCGAGGTTGCAGTGGAGAAAGCTTTTGAACCTGCCAGGTAGCCGACGACTGTTCCTTCCACCCTCTTCCCTTTTCTCGCTTATTGACAGATGATGATGTGCATAGTTAGTGTCTCATTTTGACAGCTGGTCTACAGCGATCATTGCAGAGAATCAAACAATTGTGACTAGCGCATCTTGCCTCTCGAAACTGTTAGGCCTATGCATCCCCCCTCCCCCCACCTCCTTCCCGACCCTCCCTCCCGATCCACGCTGTTTATTTTAGCGTTTTCATGATGCGCAAAATCTGTTATTCTATTCTGATCCCCCTCCCGTCTTCTCTCCCTCCCTCGTTTGTCCCCCTCTCCCCCAGGTCGGTAACTCCCGATGACAATGGCAGGACAAGGAGGAGAGAGAGAGAGAGAGAGAGAGAGAGAGAGAGAGAGAGAGAGAGAGAGAGAGAGAGAGAGAGAGAGATTCGGATGGTTTAATCATTCATAGACCTTGGCCCCTGATGAAGGGGGTGAGTACATTACCCACAAAGCCTACAACACGCACGCGGACACACACACACACACACACACACACACACACACACACACACACACACACACAACACACACACAGCCATGTGAACGGAATTCAGGGGAATGCAATAAATTCAGGTAGATAATGTTAAATGGGAAACGATAAAGACAGGTAGATGATGTTCAAGTAATATCGGTTTTTATCAATAATGACTCTACAATAAAACAGTGAATCTGAATGCCTGGTTATGTTACCGGGAATAATACCAAGTGTAGTTCATTTTACTGAAATGGAGAGCTGAATGCCTGGTTATGTTACTGGAAATAATACCAAGTATACTTCATTTCACTGAAATGGAGAGCTGAATGACTGGTTATGTTACTGGAAATAATAATGGAAATAATACCAAGTATACTGCATTTCACTGAAATGGAGAGCTGAATACCTGGTTATGTTACTGGAAATAATACCAATAAACTGCATTTCACTGAAATGGAGAGCTGAATGCCTGGTTATGTTACTGGAAATAATACCAATATACTGCATTTCACTGAAATGGAGAGCTGAATGCCTGGTTACGTTACTGGAAATAATACCAAGTATACTTCATTTCACTGATATGGAGAGCCCACTGTGAATGACCTGCGTTGGAGGACTGGTACCCTCTACCGGATCTGTGTGACAGGGTGGTTATTGTCATCAGCAGGTCTTTCAGCATGTCTGGTCTGTGCTGTTCTATAAGATCCATGTGACAGGGTGGTTATAGTCATCATCAGCAGGTCTTTCAACATGACTGGTCTGTGCTGTTCTATACGATCTGTGTGACAGGGTAGTTATAGTCATCATCAGCAGGTCTTTCAACATGATTGGTCTGTGCTGTTCTAAAAGATCTGTGTGACAGGGTGGTTATTAGTCATCAGCAGCAGGTCTTTCAACGTGACTGGTGACCAGAACTAGAAACAACGTTCAACATAGTACACAAGTGCATTAATGACATCCAGATTCACTCCTTGACTGGACTGAGAGCGTTGATCAGAGCACAAATGTTTCCAATAGTATTCAAGATAGTGTTTTAGGATCCGATCTTCAGTATTTTCTGTTCATAGTTATATTCATTGCAATCATTTTGATTTTCATCACTAATCATCGTAATCATCAAAATTGTTGTTGTTGGTAGTGGTCAATATGGCATCTTATGAACATTCGTTAGCCACACACACAACACACACACACACACACACACACACACACACACACACACACACACTGCATCCTCTGGCACACACATGGGCTTGTTTCATCCACCCATGCACATACACATATACATACGCACGTGCACACATGCAATGGACACAGACAATGATAATAGAGGCATGGACAATGTGAGGTAGGTGCTCAAGGTCTGACCAGCGCGTTGGGCTAATGCTCAGGTCAGACACCTGCTAAGTCGCATCTCTAAGACCCTCGTCATAAATCCTCTCGTCTTATTTATCTATCAGCTGTCGACCCTTCCCAGTGTGGTCTCAAAACTAATCAAATGCGGTGTATCGTATATAAGGACTAGGCCGCACGCAGTGACAGCACTTTGATGAAACTGAAACCTCTCTTCATAGGCTATATCTGATAAATGATAGGCCTGATGTCAGAAACTTACACATTTCCGAGGACGCGAAAGCTTATTGTAGCATTCTTGGTGATAAAGGCAGATTTAAATTAACCAGTGAATTGATGGTTAAGCTGGTTCAGTGGACAGCCAACTTGCAAATAAAATTTCAGAGACGAAAAATGTGAAATCATATGTAGGCCCCTTTGGCAACAATAATTCCAATGATAAATGTACGATTTTGCTTAAGGTTATGAACTACAACCTACAGATGTGGAAAGAGATTTAGGGGTACGGCTCTGACACAGAAATCCGACTTTCGATCTAAAAGTTACAATTACTTTCAATCAATTAAAGAAAAAAAAAAAGCCAATATCGGCAGGGATGTTCTGTTGAAAACCAAAGATATAACGGTACCACTTGTTATATCTCTAGCTACAGATCTCCTGGAATATGTTAATGTAGTGTGGTCACCTGATGTAATGAAGCATGTAAGTCTCAGAGAATGTGAAGGGATGGTTTGCAAAACAAACCTATGGCCTGAGTGACTTGAATTAAGAACGATTTAAGCCATTAAAATTGCCCAGCTTTGAATAAATGAAGAGTAGAGATAATATAGGCGTAATTGTGGTTTTCAAAATTTCGTATGGTTATAATGCGAAAAATCTGACAATCTGTTCATTTTAATTCAGTACCGAAAATATGAATCAAATAGTCTACACACCTTTCCTCAAAACTAGCCTTCGTGCACACTTATAGATTTATATCCACAGGTAGGGTTATAAAACTTCACAACTCATCACTAACGTCTTACCGTTGGAGTAGGAACTCTTAATTTAAAACAAAAAGACAAAGCCATACTTTTTTCCCACCTGACAACAAGCATCACTGGAAATAACACTGTTTGTATGCTGGCACCTTCTTCTTCTTTCCTTTGGTGCCCACGACCATGAGGATGATCATTCTGGCACATAAAGGGGGGGGGGGGGGGGGTGTTGTAGGCAGTCCATTTGCATGCTCTGATCATTGTGATCACGTTTACTGTGATTCTCATTGTCCTTACACCATAGCCGGTCCGTTATCGTAAGGGCCACATGTTATCAGTACACCGTCACTGTTAGGCAGAGGTTCGCGACACAAAAGCATCGACTGTTGTTGCCTCTACTGTCTCACTGGGTGGATGGTTCCAGTCCTTAACAGTCCTGGATAGAAATGAGCCACCTCTGTACTGAGTTCTGGTGTTGATGAGGCAGAACTGCTGGTTGTGGGTACGGCGCTGTCGTGGTGGAGGTGGGACTAGCTTGCTCTTGATAACTGGGCACTGGATTAGTCCATGGTGGATCTTATAAAGGAACCCCAGGTGTGTGGTTCTTCTACGCTGCTCAAGAGACGCCCAACCGAGTTGATCGATCATCCGGCTCGCACTTGACGTGTTGTGATAGCGGTTGAGCACAAAACGGGCGGCACGTCTTTGAACAGCCTCCAACTTGTCAATGCTCTTCTGTGTGAATGGATCCCATACTGATGATGCATAGTCAAGAAGGGGTCTCAACAAATGCCTTATATGCCTTCTCCTTGATGGAACTGGAGCTGATCTTTAAATTACGCCTGAGGAAACCCAGCGTTCGGTTAGCCTTGTTCACTATGCCGTTGATGTGGGTGTCCCATGTCATTTCGCGTTGTAGTGTGACGCCCAGGTATTTGGCTGTGGACGGTGTCCAGATTGTGGCCATGCAGGACGTAGGAGTGGTCCAGTGGGCTCCTGCTTCTGGTGACTGGCATACGCACGCACTTTGCAGGGTGAAACAGCATGTCCCAGCTCTTCTCCCATATTCTCCCAACACCTACAATATTCAATGACAACAGGAAACGGAAAAGATTTCTACAGCGCAGGCAAAAGGCTGTACAGTATGCCTGTAACTTGAACTATACAAAATTACGACTAGGAGGGGTGGGACTGGGATTGGGGGGAATATTTCATGGCTATCGTCACAGTGGCGAGGTCAACCCTACCGCTGTCTTTGCTAGGCCTAACGCATGTCAAACCCGGTGCCACTCAAACGCGGGACGTGTTGAAGTGCGCGTGGCAGGCGGAGCTCTGCTGGAATGCCGTCATTTCCGGTTTCAACCTCTGGCAACGGAGGTAGCTGGTTTCAAGACCAGGGAAAAACGAAGTTCTGAAGAGTCTAGTTTTCATGTGACAAAAGCAGTATCCTGTTTTTTGTGGCAGACCCCATCCCCACACTGACAAATTTCAAACTTTGACTCGGTGCACACGAACTTCGAAGGGCAGAGACTGGAAATGAAGTGCTGGTAAGCTTTTTATTTATTTTTTAAAATTTATTATATGGAAGGATGGTTACAGTACACACACACACACACACACACACACACACACACACACACAACACACAACACGCAGACGAATATTGGTGTAAACCTCAGGTGTGTGTTTTCATCAAAATTTTGCTTTGTTTTATTCTTCAACTTTACAATTGTCCTTTTTTTTTTGATCATCAGTGAAATCACAATCTTGAATTATATGACCTTCCCTCAGTTGACTCACATTTCAGGCCTTTGCACTCACCCATGACCCAATCTTTGCCAAAGTAATCCATTTCCTTTGATTTAATCTGTCTGCTTGAAACCACATAGTTTTTACCATGATGACCACATTTTAAAAGAAAATGAGGAAGACCGTCTTTCAGACAACAAGAACTCTCAAATTCAAAACAGTCCAGTTGGGCCAGTTTATAAATACTCAAACCCTGTAGCAAAACGCTGGTGAATGAAAATATAGTGTGCAGCGGTGCAGAAATGTTCTCCTATCCCTTTGAAGAAATAATACCCACATGATAAACTACAGTCAGTTTCCAGCAAAACTGAACAGTTAACATGGCACCTACCCACTTAAGTTGAGTCTGTGAATCCTGTAAAAGCACCTGCTGTTGACTCTGTGATAGCATGCAACAGCCCATTGGCAAGTTTTGGCAGCATTCAAATGGTACTGGCTGGTGAAGCATTAGCCCACAACTTTTAACTGATATTTTTTAGACACAGTGTGGTCATGATGAGTACAGGCTCTCTCTATTCAGTGTGCTGTAATGAACAATTCATAAAAAAAAAATGATTTGAAGTATCCTAAGAAGACACATTTTTCATGATGATAAGTCAGTTTAAAACAATGGAAGTTCTTGGAATCACCAAGTGAAAGAAAAAAAGATATGACAAAAGAGTCTCTTCATCTGTACACACAACTGCCTGCTCTGACTGATATTACAAGCAGTTTGTGCATGGTTAATGGGAGCACAATGAAGCCACTGCTCTGATAGTTGTCTCCCTGCTGGCAATTCAGACACAACTCAAAACATATTCTTTAAAATCAGTATATATCCATATGAGATGGACACCTGCCAAATTTCACCAGGAACTACTCATGTATATGTTCATTTCTCATATTATGATAAAGGGTACCTTTGTTTCAGATCTGAATTTTTTGTTGTTGTTCAATTTATCTAGTCACCACCCTCTTTGAGACATGGTTTTTGTGACACTGAACATAATCTTGTGGGGACAATTCATGACCAGTATGTTAATATCAACAAAGAACAGATTTAGTCTTATGGCAATGTTAATATAAAAATAATTCTTAAGCTGAAAACAGCAAAAGTCTGCATGTGTGTGTCTATGTTGAACAACAATTTGCATTTTGAAACAGTCAAAAGAGTGCAGGAGTTGCTCATGGAAGGAAAAAGTAAAAAGGTTTGGGGTGGAGGGGGGGGGGGGGGCAGTAGGGTAGAGGGTGTGGTGGGAGGGTGGAAAGTAGGAAGAGGAACTGGGTGGGAGTGGGAGTAAGGGGAGAGGGCATAGAGAAATGCACAGTCAGTGCATGCACACACACACACACACACACACACAACCCCACACACACCCCACACACACACACACACACACACACACCTTGCTGCCACCACCACAGAACCACACACAGACACATACAACACGGACACACCACACACACACACACACACACAACACAACACACACACAACACATATTAATATAAACATATCCTGAAAATCATAATTAAATTGACAGTTTCAGAGACATGCTATATCAGTATATGTTATTGTGAAACCACACATAGAGCAACGTGTTAAATAGAATTCTAATCCCTCTTCCATCCATACACCTCACCATTCCACCCTGTCCCCGCAACCTACTGTCCCCACAACTTGCTGTTGTTTCTACCTCTCACCTCTGCTGGGCTGCCAAAGAGTCCACATGATAGAAGTTTTTCAAGAAAGTGAGAAGGGAAGGGAGAGAAGTTGATGTATGTGTGTGTAAGAACACTGTATGTGGTGGGGGGAGGAGGGGGGGAGCTGGGGGGGGGGGAGGTCAAGGGAATAAGAAAGGATGGGGGAGAGGAAACACGCAGACACACATGCAACATCTCTTCCACATTGCATAGACATGCTGTGTTTATTGACATGCTTGATAAATAGCTCCTTTAAAAAAAAAAAAAAAAAGGAAAGCGAAGAAGAAAGAATAAAATATTACTTTTAATAAGACAAAACATAATGAAAAAGAAAACATCGAACAAAGTCTCGTCACTTCATCTAGCCTCATTTTGGCAAGGGGGTGTGGGTGGGTGGGGGGAGGGGGGTCTGTTCAAAACTGATGACAGGAGGGTCTAATGATAGTTTTAAAAGAAAATTTGAAATTTATGTACATGCTAGGGGTGGCAAATTTTAGACTTCTAAGAGAATGTCCACCATGATAATGCACATGGTAAAAAAATGACAAAACACACCTTCTGAACACTGATACACCTACTGCATGCTGATGTACCTCCTGCCCCACACACACACACACCACACACACACACACACACACACACACACACACCTTTGCTTGCACATACTTAATTGCATACATTTTGTGACACAACATAGGGATCAAGAAAAATTTTTGCACTGGTCAGTAAAGAGACCATCAGGGGAGAGAATTTGCAACACCAAGTCAGACGTTGAAACAAAGGCGAGTTTGAGGCAGTGTTACAGTTGTGGTTCAAAGTGGGGGGGGGGGGGGGGGTTTCTTTTTTTTTTTTTTTTCTTTTTCTCCAAACAGAGTGATAACATATGAGTTTAGATTTGTTTTTTTTTAATTACAGTAAACAGACATAGTGAAAATGGACCACAGTCAAGTTGCAGTCAGGCATGATGCAAAATGTGGGTGAAAGACCACACTAAAGGTTTACTCTGTGGACTAGGATCTACTGAATATGGTCATGAGGATAAGGTAAGGTGATGTTGCTTATAACCCAGTGCCCGCAAAGGGCCATATCAGGGCTGTACCACAAGTCATCATTCACACAGTTCTTTAAAGTACATCTTCTAAAAAACCCATCCAAAAGTTGGTTAAAAAAAACAACTTTCCACTGTAAAAAACTCAGATACGATGAAAAATGTTAATCTCTTTCAAGAACTCAAAGATCGTGTCAGGCGGAAGTTCTGAACAAGGTTTTCATGGAATCTGCTGTAAAATGTTTGTGTCTCACATCATGCAAGTCCTAGTACTTCAAAAGAATATGTTTCATTGTGAGTGGCATGACATGGAATGCACCATGGAGCTTCTTCACTCTTTAAAAGGTAGGCAAATGGATAAGCACACAGCTTTTTTTTTTTTTTTAATATATACCGTACCCTCAAAGTTAATGATAAGGATCCTTTTTTTTTTTTTTTTTACAAAAAAAAGTTTAAGATTATGGAATAAATGGAGTACAAATGAATTAAAAAGTCATAAAAGGACCAATTCAAAGACACAAAAGCACCAGAAACAAAGGCTAGTGCGCTATAAGAAAAACCCTCAAGCACAGTCTACACCAGTCTCTGAGGAGCTCCAACCTCATGTGAAAGCAGGGGTGGAATAGTGCTCATTGAGCTGAAGTTGGGTCAGTCAGCAGAGCCTGTGTCATCTCACTGTGGGAAGAAGGGTTTTGCTTTCAATGCTGAAGCTGGGTCAGTCACAGCCTGTGTTCATCACTGTGGGAAGAAGGGTTTGCTTTCAATGCTGAAGTGGGTCAGTCACAGCTGTGTCATCTCACTGTGGAAGGGGGTTTGCTTTCAATGCTGAAGCTGGGTCAGTCACAGCCTGTGTCATCTCACTGTGGGAAGAAGGGTTTGCTTTCAATGCTGAAGTTGGGTCAGTCACAGCCTGTGTCCTTCACTGTGGGAAGAAGGGTTTGCTTTCAATGTGAAGCTGGGTCTGTCACAGCTGTGCCCTTCACTGTGAGAAGAAGGGTTGCTTTCTATGCTGTAGCTGGTCAGTCACAGCCTGTGTCCTCTCACTGTGGAAGAAGGGTTTGCTTTCTCACAGCTCTCAGCTGAACTGTGGACACAGCATCAGGGGAGTGGGCCCCTGAGGATCACATGCCAGCACCCAGGGATTAAGGTCATGGGCATGGTTGTCCATAACTGCCACTTTGATGCACCTTCTGTCCACTGTGAAGGTTGCTGTGGGGAAGTTGGTCAGAGGCTGTGTGGTCAGCTCCTGTAATGTCACAGTCACCTGTGAGAACAGATGGATCAATGAGTGATGCTTTCCTCTAGAGTTAGACATTGCTTTGTACCTGGCAACTGTCTGTTGTTTTGGTCAGGCCAACTTAGAGCCTTTAGAGTTAGACATTGCTTTGTATTATATGAAATCAATCAGGGACAGTGCAGTCCTATATCATAGAAGGATATACATGTATCAGTCTAGCACAGTGTAAGCTACATGATAAAGATTTATATATGTATATGTGTGTATATATATATATATATATATATAGAATAGAATCAGTCCAGTATAATGTAATTCTACATCATGCAGGATATACGTGTGTACACATATGAAATCAGTCAAGCACAATGAAGTCCTCTATTATACAGGATATACATGAACATATTAAATCAATTCAGCAGAATGGAATCCCATATCACACAGAATATACATGTAGATATACAAAATCAATTGATCATGGTGTAATCCTACATCATACAGGATACACATGTAGATGTAAATCAGTCCAGCAAAGCGTAATCCTATATCATAATGTACATATGAAATCATTCAGCACAATGTAATCGTTTATCATACAGGATATAATGTACAAATAAAATCAGTCGAGCACAAACTAATCCTATACCATATAGGATGTACATAAAAGATATGAAATCTATCCAACACAATGGAATCCTGTATCATACAGGATATGCATGTACATAGATAATTCAATTCAGCACAGTGTAATCCAGTATCATAAAGGATACAGATGTACATATAGAATCAGGCAAACAAAGTGTAATCCAATGTATAATGTACATGTAAAATCAATCCAGTACAATGTTATCCTATATCATACATAATATATTGTTATACAAAATCAATCCAGCACAATGGAATCCTATTTCATACAGGATGTGTAAATGTAATCAATCAGATACAGTGTAATCTAGTATCATACAGGATATACATGTACATATGAAATAAATTCAGCACAATCTAATTCAGTATCATACAGGATATACATGTACATATGAAATCAATTCAGCACAATCTTAAATTCAGTATCATACAGGATATACATGTACATATGAAATCAGTTCAGCACAATCTAATTCAGTATCATACAGGATGTACATGTACATATGAAATCAATACAGCATTATGCAATTCTTTATCACACAGAATATATACATGTACATATAAAATAAACCAAGCACAATGTAATCCTGTATCATACAGGATATACATGTATGTTTAAAATCAGTCCAGCACACTGCATTCCATTATCATTCAGGATATATATATATATATATATATATATATATATATATATATTATATTGGGACTTGCACAATGTGACTGTGAGACAAAAACATTTTACAGCGGAGTCCATTAAAATCCTGTTAGGAATGTCCCGCCTGATGTGATCTTTGAGGTTTTGAGAGAGAATAACATTTTTCATCTGATTTAAGATTTTACAGATGAAAGATTTTTAACGAAGTTTCTGGTGCGTTTCTAGAAATGTCATTTAAAGAGATGTGTGAAAGGTGTTTTTTTTTTTTTTTTTTTTTTTTTTTTTTTTTTTTTTTTTAAATGACTTGTGAGTTGATTTTAAGGTGGTGACAGCCCTGATGTGGCCCTTTGCGGTCAGCTGGGCTATAAGCAACATTATCTTATCTCATATATATATATATGTTTGTGTGTGGTGTGTGTGGTGTGTGTGTGTGTGTGTGTGTGTGTGTGTGTGTGTACCCAATTGTATTGTTTGTGTGTGTGTGTGTGTGTGTGTGCGTGCTGTGTGTGTGTGTGTGTGTGTGTGTGTGTGTGTGTGTGTGTGTGTGTGTGCATGCGCATATAAAATCAACCCAGTACAGAATAATCCTATATCATACAGAATGTATATCTACATGTAAAATCAATCCAGTGCAATGGAATCCTATATCATAAAGGATATGTATGTGCATATAAAATCAGTCAAGCACAATGTAATCATAATATACAGGATATACATGTAGTGATGCACATATGAAATCTCTCCAGTACAGTATGATCCTGTATATCATACAGGATATACAAAATCAGTCCAGCACAATGAAATCCTAAATCATAGAGGATATACATTTTCATACATATTAAAATCAATCCAGCTCTATTAAATCCTTTATCATTACGATACACATGTACATATCCAATAAATCCAGCAAAATCCAATCCTTTTTGATACAGGTTATACATGTATAAAATAATTCCAGCACAATTTAATCCTGTATCATGCAGGATAGACATGTACATATAAAATATATCCAGCACTATGTAATCCTTCATCATACAGGATAGACATGTACATGTAAAATCATCTAACACAGTGCAGTCCTATATCATACAGGATAGACATGTACATGTAAAATCATCTAACACAGTGCAGTCCTGTATCATACAGGATAGACATGTACATGTAGAATCATCCAGCACAATGCAGTCCTATATCATACAGGATAGACATGTACATGTAAAATCATCCAGCACAATGCAGTCCTCTGTCACACAGGATAGACATGTACATGTAAAATCATCCAGCACAGTGCAGTCCTATATCATACAGGATAGACATGTACATGTAAAATCATCCAGCACAATGCAGTCCTGTATCATACAGGATAGACATGTACATATAAAATCATCTAACACAGTGCAGTCTTATATCATACAGGATAGACATGTACATGTAAAATCATCCAGCACAATGCAGTCCTCTTTCACACAGGACAGACATGTACATGTAAAATCATCCGGCACAGTGCGATCCTCTCTCACACAGGACAGACGTACACAGCCAACACAGAGTTGTCCTCTGTCACACAGGACAGACATGTACTGAGCCAACACGAGTTGTCCTCTGTCACACAGAACAGACATGTACACAGCCAACACAGAGTTGTCCTCTGTCACACAGGACAGACATGTACACAGCCAACACAGAGTTGTCCTCTGTCACACAGGACAGACATGTACACAGCCAACACAGAGTTGTCCTCTGTCACACAGGACAGACATGTACACAGCCAACACAGAGTTGTCCTCTGTCACACAGAACAGACATGTACACAGCCAACACAGAGTTGTCCTCTGTCACACAGGACAGACATGTACACAGCCAACACAGAGTTGTCCTCTGTCACACAGGATAGACATGTACACAGCCAACACAGAGTTGTCCTCTGTCACACAGGATAGACATGTACACAGCCAACACAGAGTTGTCCTCTGTCACACAGGATAGACATGTACACAGCACAGAGTTGTCCTCTGTCACACAGGACAGACATGTACACAGACAACACAGAGTTGTCCTGTCACACAGGACAGACATGTACACAGCCAACACAGAGTTGTCCTCTGTCACACAGAACAGACATGTACACAGCCAACACAGAGTTGTCCTCTGTCACACAGGACAGACATGTACACAGCCAACACAGAGTTGTCCTCTGTCACACAGGACAGACATGTACACAGCCAACACAGAGTTGTCCTCTGTCACACAAGACAGACATGTACACATCAAACACAGTTGTCCTCTGTCACACAGGACAGACGGTACACAGCCAACACAAAGTTGTCCTGTCACACAGGACAGACATGTACACAGCCAACACAGAGTTGTCCTCTGTCACACAGGACAGACATGTCCACAGCCAACACAGAGTTGTCCTCTGTCACACAGGACAGGCATGTACACAGCCAACACAGAGTTGTCCTCTGTCACACATGACAGACATGTACACAGCCAACACAGAGTTGTCCTCTGTCACACAGGACAGACATGTACACAGCCAACACGAAGTTGTCCTGTCACACAGGATAGACATGTACACAGCCAACACAGAGTTGTCCTCTGTCACACAGGACAGACATGTACACAGCCAACACAGAGTTGTCCTCTGTCACACAGGACAGACATGTACACAGCCAACACAGAGTTGTCCTCTGTCACACAGGACAGACATGTACACAGCCAACACAGAGTTGTCCTCGGTCACACAGGACAGACATGTACACAGCCAACACAGAGTTGTCCTCTGTCACACATGACAGACATGTACACAGCAAACACAGAGTTGTCCTCGGTCACACAGGACAGACATGTACACAGCCAACACAGAGTTGTCCTCTGTCACACAGGACAGACATGTACACAGCCAACACAGAGTTGTCCTCTGTCACACAGGACAGACATGTACACAGCAAACACAGAGTTGTCCTCTGTCACACATGACAGACATGCACACAGCCAACACAGAGTTATCCTCTGTCACACAGGATAGACATGTACACAGCCAACACAGAGTTGTCCTCTGTCACACAGGACAGACATGTACACAGCCAACACAGAGTTGTCCTCTGTCACACAGGACAGACATGTACACAGCCAACACAGAGTTGTCCTCTGTCACACAGGACAGACATGTACACAGCCAACACAGAGTTGTCCTCTGTCACACAGGACAGACATGTACACAGCCAACACAGAGTTGTCCTCTGTCACACAGGATAGACATGTACACAGCCAACACAGAGTTGTCCTCTGTCACACAGGATAGACACGTACACAGCCAACACAGAGTTGTCCTCTGTCACACAGGACAGACATGTACACAGCCAACACAGAGTTGTCCTCGGTCACACAGCACAGACATGTACACAGCAAACACAGAGTTGTCCTTGGTCACACAGGATAGACATGTACACAGCCAACACAGAGTTGTCCTCTGTCACACAGGACAGACATGTACACAGCACAGAGTTGTCCTCTGTCACACAGGATAGACATGTACACAGACAACACAGAGTTGTCCTCCTGGTGTGGTTCAGTCAGCCTGGTTTGCCCTGTATTCTGTTCTGTAGCCACAGGGAGGGAATAGCCAAAGGGAATTATATTCTGTTCTGTAGTCACAGGGATGGAACAGCCAAACGAATGACATTCTGTTCTGTAGTCACAGGGATGGAACAGCCAAAGGAATGACATTCTGTTCTGTAGTCACAGGGATGGAACAGCCAAAGGAATGACATTCTGTTCTGTAGTCACAGGGAGGGAACAGCCAAAAGGAATGACGTTCTGTTCTGTAGTCACAGGGAGGGAACAGCCAAAAGGAATGACATTCTGTTCTGCAGTCACGGGGATGGAACAGCCAAAAGGAATGACATTCTGTTCTGTAGTCACAGGGAGGGAACAGCCAAAAGGAATGACATTCTGTTCTGTAGTCACAGGGAGGGAACAGCCAAAAGGAATTGAATTCGTGTGTCATTTAGATTGAACATTCTGGGACAAAGCCCCACTTCAGGGTGACAAGCAGGGGTAAAAGGCATGCTCTTCTGGGTGCATCATTGAAGTGATGCAAGTGTGTAAAGTGGAGAGTCCACAGATGTGGATGTGTATGCATTGGTATATGTGCGTTTGTGTGTGTTGTGTGTGTGTGTGTGTGTGTGTGTGTGTGTGTGTGTGTGTGTGTGTGTGTGTGCGTGCGTGCGCGCGCGTTTATGCTTACATTGTTATGCTTGGACTCTTCAGCTCATTTGTGGTACTGAGGGCTTGTTGCGGCACATTGTACTGTGTGACTTGGTGGCATTTACTTGGCATACAGATTGTACTTCACACCTGAGACATGGGCTGATATGCTAGTCTTTCTCCATGCTCAATCACTAAAACTTGACACAGAATCTCAGAGGTAGAGGAGATGAGCATTCTTTGTGGTATACCATGGGGGTAAAGTTTTACACGCTGTGAAAGACTGTTTACAGTGTAACAGCCTGTAAGAGTCCGTGTGGTGTTGGGCTAGCACTGTCCACTATGTTACAGTCTGTGTGGTGTTGGGCTGGCACTGTCCTGTATGTTACAGTCTGTGTGGTGTTGGGCTAGCATTGTCCACTATGTTACAGCCTGTGTGGTGTTGGGCTAGCATTGTCCACTATGTTACAGCCTGTGTGGTGTTGGGCTAGCACTGTCCACTATGTACAGCCTGTGTGGTGTTGGGCTAGCACTGTCCACTATGTTACAGTCTGTGTGGTGTTGGGCTAGCACTGTCCACTCTGTTGCAGTCTGTGTGGTGTTGGGCTAGCACTGTCCACTATGTTGCAGTCTGTGTGGTGTTGGGCTAGCATTGTCCACTATGTTACAGCCTGTGTGGTGTTGGGCTAGCAGTGTCCACTGTGTTACAGTCTGTGTGGTGTTGGGCTAGCACTGCCCACTATGTTACAGCCTGTGTGGTGTTGGGCTGGCACTGCCCACTATGTTACAGTCTGTGTGGTGTTGGGCTAGCACTGCCCACTATGTTACAGTGTGTGCGGTGTTGGGCTGGCACTGCCCACTATGTTACAGTGTGTGTGGTGTTGGGCTAGCACTGCCCACTATGTTACAGTGTGTGTGGTGTTGGGCTGGCACTGCCCACTATGTTACAGTGTGTGTGGTGTTGGGCTGGCACTGTCCACTATGTTACAGTGTGTGGTGTTGGGCTAGCCCTGCCCACTATGTTACAGTGTGTGTGGTGTTGGGCTAGCACTGTCCACTATGTTACGGTCTGTGTGGTGTTGGGCTAGCACTCCCCACTATGTTACAGCCTGTGTGGCGTTGGGCTGGCACTGCCCACTATGTTACAGTGTGTGTGGTGTTGGGCTAGCCCTGCCCACTATGTTACAGTGTGTGTGGTGTTGGGCTAGCACTGTCCACTATGTTACGGTATGTGTGGTGTTGGGCTAGCACTGCCCACTGTGTTACAGCCTGTGTGGCGTTGGGCTAGCACTGTCCACTGTGTTACAGTCTGTGTGGTGTTGGGCTAGCACTGTCCACTATGTTACAGCCTGTGTGGTGTTGGGCTAGCACTGCCCACTATGTTACAGTCTGTGTGGTGTTGGGCTAGCACTGCCCACTATGTTACAGTCTGTGTGGTGTTGGGCTAGCACTGTCCACTATGTTACAGTGTGTGTGGTGTTGGGCTAGCATTGTCCACCATGTTACAGTCTGTGAGGAGTCTGTGTGGGGTTGGGCTAGCACTGCCCACTATGTTACAGCCTGTGAGGAGTCTGTATGGCTGAATGGTCACAGTGAAGACACCATGGTTGAATGGCCACACTAAATACACCATGGTTGAATGGTCACACTGAAGACCCCATGGTTGAATGGTCACAGTGAAGACACCATGGTTGAATGGTCACATTGAAGACACCATGGTTGAATGGTCACACTGAAGACACCACGGTGGTCACTCTGAATACACCATGGTTGAATGGTCACACTGAATACACCATGGTTGAATGGTCATACTCAATACACCATGGTTGAATGGTCACACTGAATACACCATGGTTGAATGGTCACGCTGACTACACCATGCTTGAATGGTCACACTGAAGACACCATGGTTGAATGGTCACACTGAATACACCATGCTTCAATGGTCACACTGAAGACACCATGGTTGAATGATTACACTGAATACACCATGGTTGAATGGTCACACTGAATACACCATGCTTGAATGGTCACACTGAATACACCATGGTTGAATGGTCACACTGAAGACACCATGGTTGAATGGTCACACTGAAAATACCATGGTTGAATGGTCACACTGAATACACCATGGTTGAATGGTCACACTGAAGACACCATGGTTGAATGGTCACACTGAAGACACCATGGTTGAATGGTCACACTGAAGACACCATGGTTGAATGGTCACATTGAAGACACCATGGTTGAATGGTCACACTGAATACGCCACAGTTGATGGTCACTCTGAGCTGTCGCATGGCTTAGGTCTGACTGGACCTGTATACTGACAGTGAATCCAGGGACAGAACTGTGTGAAGAATATCACTGCTGGGTGAGGGGGACCTGTACACTGACAGTGAATCCAGGGACAGAACTGTGTGAAGAATATCACTGCTGTCTGAGGGGGACCTGTACACTGACGGGAATCCAGGGACAGAACTGTGTGAAGAATATCACTGCTTGGTGAGGGGGACCTGTACACTGACAGTGAATCAAGGGACAGAACTGTGTGAAGAATATCACTGCTGGGTGAGGGGGACCTGTACACTGACAGTGAATCAAGGGACAGAACTGTGTGAAGAATATCACTGCTGGGTGAGGGGACCTGTACACTGACAGTGAATCCAGGGACAGAACTGTGTGAAGAATATCACTGCTGGGTGAGGGGGACCTGCATACTGACAGTGAATCAAGGGACAGAACTGTGTGAAGAACATCACTGCTTGGTGAGGGGGACCTGTACACTGACAGTGAATCAAGGGACAGAACTGTGTGAAGAACATCACTGCTGTCTGAGGGGGACCTGTACACTTGACAGTGAATCAAGGGACAGAACTGTGTGAAGAACATCACTGCTGTCTGAGGGGGACCTGTACACTGACAGTGAATCAAGGGACAGAACTGTGTGAAGAACATCACTGCTGTCTGAGGGGGACCTGTACACTGACAGTGAATCAAGGGACAGAACTGTGTGAAGAACATCACTGCTGTCTGAGGGGGAGGATAGATGGAGCAGACAGGGAGGGAAGAAAGAGCTGGTGTTGTAAGCCACACACTGAACAGATGGTTTAGGATGGAGAGGAGCAAATGGCAGTTTTCTTGAAAAAGATCAGATAAATCGCTTACAGGTATCAGGCTTAGTCTGTTGTTGTGATAGATAAGGAATACATTTGACATGGTAAGCAGAAGTTCATCCAGTTTGATGTAAAGAGAACACAAAAAAATGGGTGGACATACTAGCACAATCACATCATTGAGCAGATCTCATTTCTGCTGTTCAACCTCCATCCCTAGTTTCTCAGGGGGGCAAGCTACAATCTTTTTACGTTTATTTGTTGTCACAATTCTGATTTCCCTTCATAGTAGCAACCTCGATTTATAGCTGTTCCATATATATATATATATATATTTTTCTTTCTTTTTTTTTTCCTTTTACACTAATGTGAGCAACATTTGTGCAAGGTGTTTACTTGGAGCTGTTTGCTGACTTGGAAAAAAAAACAAAAACAAAACAAAAAAAAATATGAAACAACAAAAAAGCAAAGAAACCAAACCAGTGCATACTCCAGGATGGCACACATATCCAAGTTGTGAGTTGAGTCATGTTGGGTTTAACTATTACCTACAACATTTCTTGATATTGGCAGAAGTTGAGGCATGTTGGGTTTAACTATTACCTACATTTCTTGATATTGGCAGAAGTTGAGGCATGTTGGGTTTAACTATTACCTACATTTCTTGATATTGGCAGAAGTTGAGGCATGTTGGGTTTAACTATTACCTACATTTCTTGATATTGGCAGAAGTTGAGGCATGTTGGGTTTAACTATTACCTACATTTCTTGATATTGGCAGAAGTTGAGGCATGTTGGGTTTAACTATTACCTACATTTCTTGATATTGGCAGAAGTTGAGGCATGTTGGGTTTAACTATTACCTACATTTCTTGATATTGGCAGAAGTTGAGGCATGTTGGGTTTAACTATTACTGTCAAGTGCGTGAAACCTCTCACAAAAGGCATTAAACGCTTAGAGGCAAAAGGGGCGTTGTACATATTATACAAATAGGTAATAGAACCATTAACAAGTGTGCCGTACCCATCGCACACGGTCGAACCGTGTCAAGGAGGACGAAGCGGTCAGGTGACAGATGGCACCTAAGGTAGTAAGGAGTTCGGACCTGCCCGACAGCGAAAGGGGAGAGGAACATAACCACTAGGACCTCGGTGCACCAAGTGAGCGCTAAATACTCAGTTAGCTGAGGTTCTTTTGTAAACAGTCAGTGAAGAGCAGGAGTCTTGGACTCGTTCGGATGGTATTGCCGTGGGTCACTGGGTTGGTTCTATTGTCAGGCTGGTTGAACGCACGTGGATGTTGTTATCGTAGCCCTCTTTAAGATAATTACTGTGTTAAAGTGGCCTCCGAAGTCGGCGGGAATTTTCGATGTCCATCTGGTGCCAAGTGTTTGTTTGCTAATCAATTAGGTAGGGATGTGTGTAAATGCAGATGTGTGGAGAATGTAGCGAATGGAGAATTCAGAGCACTTGTGAACTAGGGGTTTGAGAAGCAGCATGGACAAAGGCATGGCCCGAAGGGGAATCCTTTGTTTCCATTCCTATATAAAGTGAGGGAGAACAACGAGAAAAAAAGAACACCAAGAGAGAGAGAGAGAGAGAGAAGAGAGAAGGGTGGGCAGGACAGAGAACGGGTCGAGAGAAACGTGGTCTGGGAGATAGAAGAGACAGCAAAGTCTTAGGGAAAGACAAGCTGGAAGAGAAGAAAACTAAGTTTGAAGCCCAAAGGTGGGTGAAAACAGACAAACTGAATTTGAACCCAGAGGTGGGTGAAGGAGACGAAGAAGAAGAGTTCTACGTCGAGATCCCAGAGACGACCACGAAGACCCAGTCCTGAAACCTGGAGCCAGTCAACCAAGGGCCTCACCATCAAGCAGTGCTGAAGAAGAAGTGAAGAGACTTTCAAGAACTGTGGTGTGGTGTGAAAGCGTGGTTGTGTGTGTGAAAACCTGGCCAGGTAAGAAGTCATTTTTATTATAACCCGGGATTAGGAAGTATTGATCTTTTATGTGTTGATTTGTTCATTTTGTGTAATTGGATTTTTCATGTTTGATTATAGTAGCATAGAAATTGGATTTCTTGTGCTCAGTCGTGTTAGGAGAGAAACGAATGCGTGACATCCCATTCCCAGAGAGAGGTGAATGTTTGGTGGGCGCATGAGTGTGCATACACGTGTATGAGTGCAAAGATAACCTTGGTGTGTTAAGCCTGACCAATAATACATCAACTTAGTGCACTTAAGCAATACCATCACGATTTCCCCCGTCCTGGACAAAGTGGCGAGCTTGCCAGGATTGCATGGCCCAAATTAGTCTCAGGCGGGAAACAAAGTGAGTACTAGAGTAGTACTGGGGCGAAGCGTCCACTAAAGGCAATTTTAATTAGCTCTTCTAATTATTTCCTTTAGTTCTTTGAGTGTTGAGTATTGACTTGTGTGTAGGGTGGTTGTATTAATCATAGGTCGTTCAGAGAAACGAAGAACGAGGTTCTAGTCTTAACTCTCACAGAAGCTGTGGTTTAAGATTAAGGCTCCTTTGTGTTGGGAACACTACCACTGGTTGGTGTACTCGTAACGTTTGGTCGATAAACTGTTTACTGACTTTTTCCGGGTCTATACGAGTAACTGTTTTAGTAGTGCTAAAACGACAAAATGGCTGAAGAAAGTTTTACCCCCATTGAGAAACTGATGAGTTTAGGGGAGAAACTAGGATATACAGGAGATGAACTGCGTAAGCTCATAGAAACTCAGCAGAAGACTGAGAGAGATGAAAGGGCTGAAAGAAGGAAGTTTGAAAAGGAACAGCTAGCAGCTGTCAAAAGAAATCTAGAGGCAGAAACTGCTGCGTCAAAGGCTAAAGCAGATGCTGAGGCCGAGAGACTTAGACTTGAAACTGTTGCGTCGAAAGCTAAAGCAGATGCAGCAGATGCAGAGTGTTTAGCTGCCAAAGCAAGAGCAGAGGCAGAGAGTGCAGCTGCTAAAGCGAGAGCAGATGCAGAGAGGGCGAGAGCAGAAGCGGAATCAGAGATTTTAGCTAAACAAATGAGTTGGAAAGAATAAAATCTGAAAATCGTAGTGAAATAGACACCAGTTCTGAGTCAGTAGGCCGCAGATTAAGTTGCGCACCTAGACTTAAACTCCCACTGTTCAGAGAAGAAACTGATTCGATCGATGCCTATATCAGTCGGTTTGAATCAGTTGCCGAGCACGAGGGCTGGCCGGAAGATGACTGGGCAATAAACCTGTCTGCCTTGTTGACAGGTCGTGCGTTACACACTGTTTCCACCTTACCCAAAGGTGATCAGAGGGATTTTGACAAGGTGAAACAAGCAGTACTAAAGGCATATGATTTGACTGAAGAAGGTTTTAGGCGTAAGTTTCGCGAGGCGAGAATCGAACAGGGTGAGACATACACACAGTTCGGAGTTAGACTGGATCACTATTTCAACAAGTGGGTAGAACTTAGTGGAGTAGACAGTGATTTTGAAGGCCTCAAGACACTGGTGATGAAGGAACAGATACTTGATGGTTGTGGGACGGGCCTCACAATCCACATTAAGGAAAAAGGTGCAACCACAATAGCTGAGGTACTTGAGACAGCAGAGACTTATCGGGAAGCGAGGCGTGATTTGCCTGAACAAGAGGAAAGCCCGGAAGCATATTCAGAGGATAGCAGGCCAGCACATGACTCACACGATGAGTCAGTATTGTACGCCCGTAGGCCCACGGCGTCACGTGAGCAAACAAGGGTGAAGGCCCACGTGGATAAGGCTGTAGATAGACGTACCTGCTTCTTGTGCGATAAGACAGGACACTTGGCTAGAGATTGCCGATTTAGACCTCAGAAAGCTGCAGCAATGAGGGTCAGGCCAAGCGAAAGGCAGGCAGCAAAAGATGAAAAAGATGACAGTGTTATTTTGTCTGGACTGTGCTGTGTGTTCACAGATGCAGGCAATAACGTGGATGTGCACAAAGGCAGAGTAGGGGACAATGTGGTTAATGTCATTAGAGACTCTGGGTGCACTGGCGTAATGGTGAAGGAATCCCTGGTTAAGGAGGGACAATTCACAGGTAAAACACAGAGGTGTAGACAAATAGATGGAACAGTAGCAGAATTCAAACCGGCCCTGGTGTTCATTGATACACCATTCTATAGTGGAGTCGTACAGGCTTTGGCTGTTCCAAAGCCGCCGTATGATCTGGTAATTGGAAACATTCCAGGAGCACGTGGGTATGGAGACCCAGACCATGATTTCTGTGTTGAATCAGGAAAAGATTTCTGGGGAGAGAAAGGCCCCAGGCAGTCACACACTCCAGAAAGCATTGGAGCGTGTCCGGTGAGACTAACCCCACTCACTTACGGGAGGAACAAAAGGGCGATTACTCTCTTAGTAAACTGTTTGGTTTCGCTCACACAAGGCAGAAGAAACGTGTTAAGGAGGGTACCATCGGTTTTGAGATAAAGGATGGGGTATTGTACCGAACTTTCACTCACATGAGTTCGGGGAAAACGAAGAAGCAGGTTGTCGTTCCTAGGCAGCGCAGAAAGGCGGTGATGTCCGAAAGACATGTGACGTCAGCCTCGGGCCATCTTGGTAGGAAGGCCACACAAAAGGTTGTGACGCGGGAGTACTACTGGCCCGGTATCCTAGGTGATATCAGGCGTTTCTGTTCACATTGCAACACATGTCGCGGGGTACGACAACGTGGGTTAGAGAGTGAAGAAAGAGTGACGGGACCGTAGGCCAAAATAAAATGGTCGGGCGAAAAGTCGGGTTGTGGGTGCGTGTGTCTTTTGCAGTGTCGTGTATGCATGACGTAGTTGGTTGCGGGCCACATGTATGAAGAGAAAGGGAGAGAATTTCCGTAGAAACATAATGTTTATCTATATATGGCCACACGACTTTGAGCTGGTGGAGATTTCAGACTTGTGTTGATATTTGCTTGGTTAGTGCGTATGGTATTGATTTTTCTCTAATTTTGTTGCAAAATAAATCTTGTGTGCGTTCGCTGGTGTAAGGAGGCTTATGAGAGGCCTAGATTAGAGTTGGTTTAAATGAGAGAATTGTGAGAGTTTCAGCTCCTTGAATGTGTTTTAGCCAATGCAGGGCATTGTCTTGAAGTGGGGGGAATTTGTCAAGTGCGTGAAACCTCTCACAAAAGGCATTAAACGCTTAGAGGCAAAAGGGGCGTTGTACATAGTATACAAATAGGTAATAGAACCATTAACAAGTGTGCCGTACCCATCGCACACGGTCGAACCGTGTCAAGGAGGACGAAGCGGTCAGGTGACAGATGGCACCTAAGGTAGTAAGGAGTTCGGACCTGCCCGACAGCGAAAGGGGAGAGGAACATAACCACTAGGACCTCGGTGCACCAAGTGAGCGCTAAATACTCAGTTAGCTGAGGTTCTTTTGTAAACAGTCAGTGAAGAGCAGGAGTCTTGGACTCGTTCGGATGGTATTGCTGTGGGTCACTGGGTTGGTTCTATTGTCAGGCTGGTTGAACGCACGTGGATGTTGTTATCGTAGCCCTCTTTAAGATAATTGCTGTGTTAAAGTGGCCTCCGAAGTCGGCGGGAATTTTCGATGTCCATCTGGTGCCAAGTGTTTGTTTGCTAATCAATTAGGTAGGGATGTGTGTAAATGCAGATGTGTGGAGAATGTAGCGAATGGAGAATTCAGAGCACTTGTGAACTAGGGGTTTGATAAGCAGCATGGACAAAGGCATGGCCCGAAGGGGAATCCTTTGTTTCCATTCCTATATAAAGTGAGGGAGAACAACGAGAAAAAAAGAACACCAAGAGAGAGAGAGAGAGAGAGGAAGGGTGGGCAGGACAGAGAACGGGTCGAGAGAAACGTGGTCTGGGAGATAGAAGAGACAGCAAAGTCTTAGGGAAAGACAAGCTGGAAGAGAAGAAAACTAAGTTTGAAGCCCAAAGGTGGGTGAAAACAGACAAACTGAATTTGAACCCAGAGGTGGGTGAAGGAGACGAGAAGAAGAGTTCTACGTCGAGATCCCAGAGACAACCACGAAGACCCAGTCCTGAAACCTGGAGCCAGTCAACCAAGGGCCTCACCATCAAGCAGTGCTGAAGAAAAAGTGAAGAGACTTTCAAGAACTGTGGTGTGGTGTGAAAGCGTGGTTGTGTGTGTGAAAACCTGGCCAGGTAAGAAGTCATTTTT
>CM065724.1:83656479-83672933 GCA_033310375.1 Conus canariensis | reverse complement strand
CTCTCAGGCTTGTCATTGCTATTACTAAAAATGGGGATCAAATAAACACTTTTGTATCTTCCGACAAAGTTACTGTGATGGTTGACAAAGACAAACTAACAGCACTTGATTTTACTTTCATTAAGTATGTTGATTTTATTGGGTTTTACTCTGTTGATGAAGTGCTGCCAGAAGAGTTAATAAGAAGATATGTACAAGATTAATCTTAATTAAAAAATTAATCTTAATTAAAAAAATGGATGATCAGGCTCAAAAGTTTAGGTTAGAGCAAATAACTGAACTTCAAGAAGAAATAGAAAGTGACTTGGATAAGTATAGGGTTACTAGAAAGAAATATGCTAAAGTTTTAAATACTCTTTCTTATATAATCACCGGCTCATCAGCTGTAGCGAGCGTAAGTGCTGGGTCCAGCGTTGCTCTTTTAGCTACTGGGGCTGGAGCGCCAGCCTCTTTAGCATTAGGGAGCCTTGGTTTGGGTTTAGGTGCTATGTCTATGATTGTGAGTGCTGTTTTTAAAAAATTAACGCCTAAACTATAAAAGCACACTGCCATTGTAGCCCTAGCATCAGCAAAACTTTGTTCATTAAGACTGAGAATAAGCAAAGCATTGCAGGATGAAAACATTACAGCTGAAGAATTTGAGCGCCTTATGGCTGATGGTGAGGATTACAGACGACAAAAAACTGAACTTCAAAAGGAGTGGAGAAAGACTTTTACTTCGCAACAGGTAGACACTGAGACAATCAAACAGAACATTGAAAAACAAGCAAACAATCAGTTAAACCCAAAATAGACTAAAAAATAAGATGTGAACTAAAATAAATAAATCATAAGTTTAACAAAAAAATAAATACTATTTTTTTAACTAACTAACAGGCACTGTGTTTGGTGGAACAACTTGCAACTCTTCGCGAACAAACGATCTTTTAGGGGCGGGCTTTTTAGAAGAAAGAGTCTCTCTTAAATAATACACGGGAGGGGCTGTTTTCATAATTCTTTCAACTTCATATACATCTACGCTCCATATAGGGTCTGTGGCCCTAATTCTAACATCGCCCTCTGCCTCTCCAGGAGCATACAAGTATCTTACTTTTAGTCCGAACGGCAAGAGTTTTTGATTACCTTGGATGTCTTCAGTAATGCTAATTTTTTTTTTATTTGATCGCGTTTACTGGCTTAAGGCCTGTTGCTTTAAATTCTTCATTGTTCATGGCGCGTAAGACTGCTGGCAATCTCCTAACCCATTCTGTGTTGCGTGTTTTGTCCATAAGGTCTCTATGATATTGATAGGTAAACAGACGCTCAGCCAGATTCTTATTAAAGTTTTCTACTAGAGCCTGGGAGCGATGGTTGCCTGGGATCCCTCTCTTAACTGTAACCCGTTGTCTTAAAAACAATTGGTTTACAGCTCCTTTAAACTCTTTCCCATCATCAACCTGGATCAATCTAGGATACTTTAATGGACCTCGCATGTATATTTGTTGTAAAGCCACAGCCACAGCAGTTAAGCTTTTATCCGTTAAAGGCTCAGCATCTTTATACCTTGAAGCCATGTCAACAACAGTCAGAGCATACTTAAACTTTTTTCTTCTAACTTTGCCATGTGGAAGATACAACAAGTCCATCTGGTGGGTGTCATTAGGAACTGAGTTAACAAATCGAGGCCTTATTATTCTTTTTGGGGCAGGCAGATATATTTGCCAGATCGCTTGTTTTGAAAGCCAGTCTTTCGCTTCTGATTCAGACACCCTAGCAGCTTTACTCAGTTTATCAATAGCAGCCTTTCCTTTCCAATACCCTCTAGGAGAATAATATATTTTGTACTTCGTATCGTCCATAAGAAGGGACTGTTTTTTTTTATTACGTTTTAACTATGTTTTTAGATTGAATATGCAAGAAGAAAGATTGCTCCCATAGCACCTATAATAAAGCCTATTTCCACCATTTTCTGATCCTCAGATGGTTCATAAAAGTCAGACAGTTCTGGCGGTGACGATGTTAGAAACTTCTTTCCTGTCACTAAGTAATATTCATTCATTGCTTCATCAACGTCTGTAAATGTGTGCTCTGCATGTCCCTGTTCTCTTAACTTTTTATTAATAAAGTCTAAGTGAGCAATCCTCCTTTTCTCGTAAGCGTCTTTTGCCTTAGCTAAATCTTCCATTGCCTTGTTATGGCGTTCTCTCTCTTCATCAGACCGCAATTTACTAAACATATAATTGCTGCCAGAGAAAGCCAGCGCATTAACAATAGCTCCTCCCACCATCAGAACTAATCCAGACATCTTTTTATAAATGAATGAATCTTTTTTATAAATCAATATTTTTTAGAATGAATCTTTTATAAATCAATCTTTCTATGCATTGATGTTTTCTGGGATAATTCCCTGTGTAACAAGAAAGTCTTTTGAGGCAATTCCTGCAGTTATTACAGCTATAACCTTAACAACATCCTCAATGTCTAACCTTCCTAGATCAGCTGGTCTCATTTTAAACATGTTTTTTGCTAACACGCTGTACCCTATACTAAGACCGCTGATTACAGCAGAGTGGTAAATAGTATTGATGACCTTTGCGGTGCTCATGTTTTTTTATTAACTAAAAAAATAATTAAAATAATCATAATATGAAAGACTGTCTATGTGCTTTTTAATCAGATAATCTTTTGTTGCTAGAGCTAAAAATAAGGCTGTAACTAGTTTCGGCGAATCTTCTATCTTTCCCATGTTGGGCGGTTTTATTCTTAACAAACATTTTGCTAGGGTTGAATAAACTATAACACCAACAATGGGCACTGCATAATTAACCAGTGTTAAACTCATGGTTTTAAAAAGGCTTTATTATTTTTATTGTTTTAAAAAGAGTTTAAAAATGGATTGCGACGAGCTATTAAAGTGTGAGGAGGCAGCAGACCCAAACCTCTGTCATAAAGAAAGATTATACTCTCTGGCTGCATGTGGGAAAACCAGGCAGTATTTAGGCGTTGAACTAAGTATCGAACAGATTCAGCAATTGTCTACATCAGACGTTGAGAAGTATTACGCTAGGTACGAAGCACAGCTAGGGTCAAAAATGGTTAGATCGGTGGGACAGACAATGATTAGTTTATATGCTAAGTTAGTAGGCAAGATAGCGCCGATTGATTCAGAAGAAGATTTAAAATATGACTTAACACAAGATCCGGTTTTAACCAAGTCCCTAGAATCTCTTGCATGTGACATGTATTATAGATTTGGGACGTTGTTATGCCCATTCATCATGGGATTAATTACTTTCAATCATATTAATTTTAATCATATTAATTTTAATCGCACTAAAAAAAAATGAGCGAGCAGGAGAAGATTGCGACTCCACAGGAGCAGAATGTCCCACAAGTGAGTGTCCCACAAGTGAATCTACAGGCGAGTGTCCCACAAGTGAGTGCCCCACAAGTGAGTAGTGTTACTAAGCCTAAAAGTCCTGGGCGTGTTGAGGCCGGCCGTAAACTAGCTGAATGGAACAGACTGCAAAAAGCAAACCAAGCAGCAAAACAAAAATTATTAGATAGTAATACAACATCAGCACCAGCACCGCCACCGCCGCCAACAACAACACAATCAAACTATAAAATGTATTATTATGTACTGGGGAGTATTGTTGTTGGTGGGGGGCTTTTGGCATACAAGTGTCTAACCCCATACTTAGCAACAAAGTTACAAATCCCCACAAAAACAGTAAAAGAAGAAGAACCAGCTTCTGCAAAAAAAGCACAACCTCCTTCTGTAAACCCATTATTTTTACTGAATTAGTTTTTAATGTGTTGTTAAGTACAAGTTAAGTACTGGTTAAGTACAAGTTAGGTCAGTTATTACAAGTTAAGTGTAAGTAAAGTGCAAGTAAAGTGCAAGTCATGTTAAGTACAAGTTAAGATCTTAAGTAAAGTACTAGTTAAGTACTAGTTAAGTACTAGTTAAGATCTTAACTTAAGTCAGTCAAGTTAATCTTTCAAGTCAGTTCTCCAATGACCTACAGCATATGAAAACTCAGGATTAACGTAAGTTCGCTTGTTATTGTTAGAGACTAGTGATTTCTTATTAACAGCAGTTGTGTTTACTTGATGAAGAGTGGAGCGCAGGTTAACATTTGTGTGATGAAATACTTTGTTTTCAAAGAGAGCCTGCTTGTAGTTGTTGTGACTTATATTTTTTTTGACAACTTCTTTACTTATGCCCTTAGCCTTCTTCATTACAAAAGTCTGGCTAGCAACGCTATACATCTTTGACCGCAGACCAACATATTCTCGTATAACTGTCCCATTAAGTTCGTCTTTAAACTTTCCAATTACTTTCTTGTTTACAGTTGAATGTAAGGGGCTGTCTTTAGGATAGTCACATCTTTAAGCTTTCTGCAGCTAGAGGATAATCATTATGAAGATCGTGTAATTCTTTAGGATATTTTAAGTCTACTTCTAAGATTAGTCCTGCTGGATTATTGGGTCCAAGCTTTAACAACATACCTAACACAGTATTAACATCATGAGGGCCTTGTATCATTTTAAAGTTTCTTAGTGGCAGTGCCTGGCTCATGGCCCACCCATACAGATTGTTAGCGTCTAAATACATTAGATAGTTAGATGGTTTAGTGGGGTCATAGTCATCTAAGTACTTGTTGTTGGCTTTGCAGTAAGGGTGTGAGGCCATGCTAATGCCTCCCCTCAGCCCATCTTCAATCATCTGGAGTGTGGCCAGATCAGATATTAAGTCAATCTCAATGTTTGTAGACTTTAAGAATGCATCCCAAGAAAGACCAGGGGCAGAAATGTAATGCGATGAATCTAGGCCGTAATGTTTCATGCATGTAGATCTGTAATTCTGAAAGACGTCTGCCAATAAACACACGTCAGCCATTAGATATTGATCATGATAATCGCCCATTGTTTGGCAGTGTAATTCTGTCCAGGCTTTCTGTGCGTGTTCATAGTCAGCGTCAGATATGCCTCCACCTCTAAGACTAGAAAAGAAAGCGCCTTTAGGAGGAAGTGAGTCTTCATCAAACCTTTCCCACGAGTCCATGTATTCATAAGGGTAAACGCCTTTACGTACTAAAGATGGGTCAAAATATTGTTTAGTTATTGGGAAGTCTTGTAGAGATCCTGATAATTTATCCAAACTTGCCATCAGATGTTGGGCAGAGTCATAAAAGGATAAACAGTCAATAGTAAAGGTCATGTACTTTTCTGATGATTGTGCGATGCAGCTGACCCTCTTATATTCAGAAGTTATTGCTTGCATGATGAAATGAGAATCATAGCTTCGTAAGTTATGAAAGAAAATTGGCAGTTTCCACGTCTTGGGATCAACCTTAAGTTGAAGATTACAACTGTTGTGTGCTGCTCCCCTAAATTTGCCAGTAATGTGATCGTGGTCTCTCACTGTCACGTCTTTACTGTTGGGTGTTAGCTCTGAGCCGCATTTCCAACAGTGTGTAGATGATTCATAGCGCCTTTGGTCTTCGGGAGTCATCCTAATGTCTGAGAGATTCAGCCGACTGGAGAATTGATTGCGAAGTTGTTTCATGTGTTGTAAAAATCGATTAGCTGCATTGGGGCCTCTGTAAATCTCGGGTGTTGTATGGTGGCCGTCTGACCTAACAATAATAAACGCATAAGAACAGATCTGATGGTGGGATAATAAGGTTGTTTTTTGTTCTTGTTGTGGGCCGTAATACTGTGGCAAGATTGATTCAAAGTCAGCATAAACTACGTATGGGCTCATCTGCATCTTGTGTACATTCTTAAAACTAACTTTAGACCCGGGTGGGGGTGTAAGAAGTTTAGTTTCACAGTCTACAAAACTTTTACAATGATTTTTATGACTGGCAGCTGCTTCTATAGTTGGGATCCTGACTAAACACCTTCTACAGAGCTCTTGTTTAGCAGGATCCTTTGTAGTATAAGCCATAAGTCTGCTTATTGATCTAATTAATACATAGTGACTCTTTAGACCGTCAGTAAACAGTATCAAGTCGATATGTTTGTTAAGTGGATCGCCTAAAGTAGGAGCTTTGGGAGAAATCCTTAGAGGGACTAGATTGTCTACTACAGACCATGTGTATACGTTTACAGTGATTGGTTTGTTTTGCTCTTCAAACTGAGATAAACTTTCTATGCTTACTGGAAAGTTTATGTTATTAAAGTTCAGCTCATGTGTGTATGCTTTATAATTAGATACTCTGTCTGCATGCTTTCCAACGTGATGTAAATGCGCCAAAACACACCACATAAAACACATATTGTCAGAATTTTGTATGTTTAAGACTGCTCGTTTTAACACTAACTCTCTTGGAAGAGGAAGGTAAGAATTGCCGACTATAGGATAGAACTTTGTCTTAATCTGATTTCAAGGACTGTTCCTTCAGACCAGCCGGAGCCGCGCAATTTCGCTTCTTCACTTGCATGGTTAAGCTGTGTAAGCATGTAATCAGCCCAGTCAGAATTAAAGTCGTAATAGCTGATTACTTCTTTCTGTTTAGTTGAAACCCAGACTTGCATGTTTTTATCATCGGGGGTTATATAATCAATCAGAATGGCCAACAACACTTTTACTGGTGGTCCAATTTGAAGAGACTCTGGGATTTTAGAAATGGCATGTGTTACGCTTTCCTGAACGCTTGAGGGGTTAATGATGTCCATGCCTAATTCACTAAACGTATTGCTTAATTGTTCATTGCTGTCAAATATCTCCTCCCACGTATATAGTTTTCTAACCTCGGATTTACTTGTGGGGTTCATTTTTAACCCACAATATTTACGTAAACTAAAAAAATAAATGTAAGTAAAAGTAAGTAAACGCGCTTTTATTCTTCACCCAAGCGTTGCAATACTTCAAGACACCCTAATCTTACAAGAACGCCTGCCAATACTTTAGCTTTTTCTGAATCACTACAGTCAATGTTTAACTCTTTGATTGCTTTGTCAAATAGTTCACTATGATTTTTTTATTAAATTGTTTACATCATTCTCAAACCCAGATTCACCAAAATCAATGTTTAACACTTTCATTGTTTCGTCAAATAGTTCACTACAATTTTCTATTAAAATCATTAGATCAGATTCGCTGTGTTTGGTCGTCATTTTTAAACCTAAAAATTAAATAAATAAAAAATAATTGTAAATTCAGCTCTGCAACTACTCCGGATTTCTGCCTTTCTTGTTCACACAGAGAATAATCATTAACAATCATAATAAGAAAAAACAATAATAATGAAAGTGATTTGTCTCCCTTTAATTATGCATAAAAGTAATTGTCTTCCCCTGAATTAATTATCTATTTATAGATTAATGAGAGAGATTTGATTATTAAAAGTTGTGTTTTTGTGTTTAATTTGCTAAAGCTTTTAATATGAATATTGTACAAAGTAGTAACTAAAAAGTACTTTAACGTACAGTTGTTGTTTAGCCTTTAAAAAATATTCTGCTTGAATAAAAAATACTTTTAACAACAGTCACACTTATGCATAAACACCATAAAACTATGAGAGCTTTCAGTGTGTACAGTATATATATTAATCCTAAAAGTGTAAAGTTGGGAATATGCCTGCGGTGGTTTTGTACTTGTTTGTCATGGCATTTTGAAAGTCCAAATTTGGCCCTATTCTTTGCCCTCTAGTGACTTTTTCGATTGTGTTTGTCTGTCTGGGTCACTGGCGAGGCTATAAACGCCCGTAAACCCAAATGTGGTCACTGGCGAGGCTATAAACGCCCGTAAACCACAATGTGTATGTGTGGTCACTGGCGAGGCTATAAACGCCTGTAAACCACAATGTGTATGTGTGTCCTAGGAAGAGTCACTACAAAGGGGGTGAGAGAATTGTCCCAAATTAGGAAAATTGAAAGTAGACAACCAAGTATAAGAAAATACCACTATTAGAGGCATATTCCCAAAACCCTTCACATCTTGGCCACATTATGCGTGACCCTCTGGGTCTGGCTTTGGGGCCCTAGGGCGCCATAGGGTCTCAAGTTAGACCCAGAGGTGATCGGTAATTTTGCACTTTTTTATAGGGCGCCATAGGGTCTCAAGTTAGACCCAGAGGTGATCGGTAATTTTGCACTTTTTTATAATGATTTTCATGCTATGGAGAGAGAATGTAAATATCTAGGTTCTAAATCACCCTATCTTATTTTGCACGAAAACAATTTTTGGAGGTTTTTGGATGTTAAGTTTGGTTGTAAAAAAGGTGTTAATTTTGACAAAAAGTAGTATGAGATGGACGAGATTTGTTTGTGAAAAGGGGGGTTTTCGTGCAAAATAAGATGGGTGGGTTAGAATGGTCTCTTATATAGTATGAGATGGACGAGATTTGTTTGTGAAAAGGGGGGTTTTTGTGCAAAATAAGATGGGTGGGTTAGAACGGTCTCTTATATCTCCCAGACCACGTTTCTCTCGACCCTTTCTCTGTCCTGCCCACCCTTCTCTCTCTCTCCTCTGTCCTTCTCTCTCTCTCTCTCTCTCTCTCTCTCTCTCTCTCTCTCTCTCGTGGTGGTCTTTTTTTTCACGTTGTCCTCCCTCAGTTTATATAGGGATGGAAACAAAGGATTCCCCTTCGGGCCATGCCTTTGTCCATGCTGCTTCTCAAACCCCTAGTTCACAAGTACCCTGAATTCTCCATTCGCTACATTCTCCACACATCAGCATTTACACACATCCCTACCAAATTGATTAGCAAACAAACACTTGGCACCAGATGGACATCGAAAATTCCCCGCCGACTTCGGAGGCCACTTTAACACAGTAATTATCTTAAAGAGGGCTACGATAACAACTTCCACGCGCGTTCAACCAGCCTGACAATAGAACCAACCCAGTGACCCACGGCAATACCATCCAAACGAGTCCAAGACTCCTGCTCTTCACAGACTGTTCACAAAGCAACCTCAGCTGACTGAGTAATGTAGCGCCCACTTGACGCTCCGAGGTCCTAATGGTTACGTCCCTCCTCCCTTTCACTGTCGGGAGGTTCAAACTCGCTACTACCTTAGGTGCCATCTGTCACCTGACCACTTCGTCCTCCTCGACACAGTTCGACCGTGTGCGATGGGTAAGGCACACTTGTTAATGGTTCTATTACCTATTTGTATACTACGTACAACGTCCCTTTTGCCTCTAAGCGTTTAATGCCTTTTGTGAGAGGTTTCACGCACTTGACAATGAAACTGAAACTTAATGTGCGGTCGATTTTACTGGCTGTGTCAGATCTTCAATTCTGTCGCCACAATGAATCCACTGTTTTCTCAAGGTCCTGACGGCTGCCCCAAAGCTGCCCTTGCAGCTCTGCGCCCTCTGGTCAGGTTTGACGCCGTAAAACATCATAGGGTCGATTTCTATCAGAGCCATCCACATTTGTGGGACTGTTCAGCCCACTTACTCAGAACTGAGTTTGCTACGGGCTCAACTGGGAGGGATAGAACGTACAGTCGAGCGTGGAACGCACTTTCTTATGTCTTTCTTTTTTTCTTTCTTCTTTTAGTTCCGCTTTTGTTTGTTTTCATATCTATTATTTTTTTAGAAGTCTGTTTGTTTGTTCTGTGTACTCTGCGTGCCGCTGATTCGGTGTCGTAAGCAGTAGGGCCTCTTCGTTTGGAGTTATGGGCGTGTAACTGATTTCATAATGGGAGGCAGAGTTACTCTTCTTGTTCGTTATTTACTGTTTACTGTTCCCTGCCCCATGTAAGATTTTCTTTCAGAACAGTCAAACCGATGTCACCTGTGTCTGGTACTGTGTGTCCTTGTGTTTGGTCGAATATTTTCGAAAGTCTGTGCCAGTCTGGAATAAATGTTTATTTCTTTTTGTTCCTTTATCAATTGTTGTTGTATTTCCTATCCAGTTGTTCTTCTTGCTGTGTATATGTGTAAGATACAAAGTATACGCAGTAAGCTTTGAACATTTTTTATGTCCCCTTTGTTTGTTCTGTGTATTCTGTGTTGGCATATCTCCAAGGCGATTTGGTCTCGAAACCAGCATAAATTTGGAGTTGTGCGCGTGTGCTTAATTTCAACATGAAAGAAATTCAGTACACGCCAACAACTCACCATTGGAGAAGCAGTCAGTCTACTTCTTCCTTACAGACAGTCGAGTTTCCTTCACTTGATGGACGCATTTCTGAGAGTGTTGCTCAAATTTCTCGACCAACACTGCAAGTGTCTGTATCTCTCGGGCCTGGTTGACGCCGGGAAATCTTATGAAAGTAAGCGTAGGATACCACCCTGTCATGTAGTCTCAAACCAGGACTGAACACCATAGCATCATCTTCATCATCGTCATCCTCATCAATCAGCATGAAAAAAAAAATGTCAAGAGGGACTCTGGAGGGGGGATGGAGGAGGTGTGAGGGGAAGAGAGGGAATGGAGGAACGGTGTGGGTGGGGAATACGAGGGATGGGTCAGGGGAGGAAAGAGGATGGGGGAGGGGATCAGCTCGAGGGATAGTGGTGCATGTGGGGTGTGTGTGTGTGTGTGTGTGTGTGTGTGTGTGTGTGTTTCGTGCGCGCGCGCGCGCGCGCGCGCGCGCGTGTGTGTGTGTGTGTGTGTGTGTTTGAGTCAAATTGTCACAAGAACCCGTAATGATCTGTGGACCCAACATTATAATGATGAAAACGTAATAATCACACATTCGGAGAGATAATGCATTGTGATTAAATCGTGATGACATAATGACCAAAAAGTGGTTCCAATGATTTGATTTCATATTTATGTAATCATTCACATATTTCGCACCATTAATTTGTAGACAGTTATTGCAGAGCTTTTCATTTGGATATTGTTTACACAAGTTTGGGTCTGGAAGCCGCTGTGGTGAAATGGTTAACGTCCCCAACTCCCGGCTGGGAGGTCGTGGGTTCGATTCCCATCAGGAGAAAAGCCGTCTCTTGTCTTCACATTTCGATGTCCTTACATGTTGATCTTACTCCTTTTAATCGAGTATCTCAGATTCCTCTTCTGTGTTGTTTAATCAGTAGTCCATGCCAAATATTGTCGATGACTTCCTGCAAATTGACAAAACAAAGTATAGTCTACACATTCTGTACTTTGTTACAGACAATGTTTTGAAGAATAAAAATGTGATCTGTTGTTCTTGATGGTTTCCCACCTTGATCCCGCTTGTTGTTTTGGTAGCAGCTTATTGTCTTCGAGAAAATTTGGCAAACATTTTATAGTGTATCGCTTATTGTCATCCCTTTGTAATTGTCTGGATTTAACGGACCACTGTTTCAGTATAAGGGTATAATATTTCCTGTTTCCATTCTTCATGGTAAGAATCGGATTGTAGTGTTGTTAGGAACAGTGACTTAATAACGGAAACGGTTATTTGGAGGCTGGTTTTTATTATCCGATTTGTGATTCACTGTGAACCTTGTGAACTGCTGTTTATTAAAGTGTTTTGGTGCGCTCCGTATTTTCTTTCATGGGTGATTGGGAAACTTAGTTAAGAATCTGAGATTGTGTATTTTGAGAGGCCCTTATGTATTAAGTATTTTGATTCTTCTTGTACTTTAGTTGGTGTTTTGACTGGCACGTACGTCTGCGGGCCCCTGCTTAACAGCTGACAGTAAACTAACAGCAATCAACACGCCCTTGCGCCTAGCCTAGAGATTCTTTCCCACAGCCGCGCGCATGGCACGTGTTGTCCATCACAGTGCCAGTCCCAACTAGCGCGCACCTAAAAGCAAAATTCCCACGCAGGGGAAGATGCTGTTTGTCACAAATGCCGGCATGCGGGCTGTCTTTCTCGCTTTCTCTCTCATAGTGACCAAGATAGGAATAGTGTGGACTGACCCGTATCTCATTGAGCACGCGTAAAGCAGACGACGCTTTGGCGTGCAATCATTCATTAGGTGGGGGAAGGTACATTACTGAGTTTTATTTCCAAAATTGTGTGTTTAAAGGGGGCCGGAATAGCTCAGTTGGTAGAGCGCCGGACTCGTAATCCAAGGGTTGCGGGTTCGAATTTCCGCCAAGCCGTTCCGGTACAGGGGGATTTTTCCCTCGGGGTTAACATTAGTTCTGACCCATTTCCCATACAGTCCTTCGAATGAGACTATAAACCGAGGTTCCGTGTGTGAACGCACGCATAACATCTTGTACACACGTAAAATCCCATCCCCAACTTTCGGAAGAGAAGGCCAGTTTGGCCGTTGGTATGGATGACACTTTACACATAGTATGCACCTTTCCCGAAGATGGAGTATGGCTGCCTTAACGGCGGGATAAAAAAAAATGGTCACACACACAAAGCTCCACTCCCTTTGTTGGGTAGATAGGATTAATACTTATCTGTCCATATAGGGAGTGTCCGCAGGAGTGTCAGCCTGCATACGCAGAAGAAGAAGAAGAAGTGTGTTTAAAATACCGTTTCATAGCAGCGGGTTACGTACTAAGAGCATCAATTACAATGCACATCTTTGTGATTAATTGACAAAAGTGCCGAAAAGAAGCGCAGAATGCTCTATTTAGGATAGCCGTAAGGGTACGGGGATGATATTAGGAAAGGGGGTGCACATACAACGTTTTTGAAAAGCATTTCCAGATGGTGTATCCAGTTGGATGTTCTGATTGTTCGGGTGTTTGAGAACGCGGTTCTTCCACAAGCGTATCAACACAAATTTTTCATTCCTGTATGATGGAGTCATTTCAAAACTTTCCCGACGCTAGTTGGGTCCTTTTGCAAGCGTTTCACTGAGGCTGGTAACCGGGTTTTGTTTGTTTGCTTATTTGCTTGTTTGTTTTCATACTATTATTTTGTCATATATCTTGCCCTTGCTGAAATGATATTTTTTCTAAGTCATGCTGTTGTGGGTGTCCGTAAACTGCGTTTCGCAGACTTCATTTCACGTTTCTATGTATAGCAGTCTCGATCAAACCATTTTCTTCTTCCTTTTTTTCCAAGTATTGTTTTTACAATTGTTATGTAACGTGTGTGTGTGTGTGTGTGTGTGTGTGTGTGTGTGTGTGTGTGTGTGTGTGTGTGTTTGAGTGTCTGTGTGTGTGTATCTAATGTATACACATCAGTATGTGTTTATGTGTGGGCACATAGTAGGCGCGTATATGTAGGCGTGTGTTCTAGCATTTGAATGCGTCAGCTTGTGTGCAAGTGCACTTCTCAGTATGAGAGAAAGAGAGAGAGAGAGGAGGGGGAAGAGAGAATCAATATGCACGCACACATGCAGGCACGCACAGACACACAGACAGACACACATACATACACACACAAACAGAGAGACAGACTGACACAGACAGACAGACAGAGAGAGAGAGAGAGAGAGAGAGAGAGAGAGAGAGAGAGAGAGAGAGAGAGTGAGAGTCTGGCATTATGCAGAGGTTCAACACCTGAGAAATGACAACAGAGAACGAAGTGTCCAGATTCCGACATATTTCTTTCTTTCCTCGCTTTGCCACATAATTCCATTCATTCATGCAACCGATACATACTTCATTCCTTCATTTCATACAGCAATGCTATACTGAGTCATTCCAATTAGTCATACATCAATTTCATTCTTCTCTCTTTGTTTAACCATCATTTCCAAAAGTGCAAGAACATGCTAGAATTAACAACAAAAATGGCCACATCAAACTGTTCTTAATTTGCTTTTGATACATGTTACCGAACGCATTCTCTTATGTTTGGTGTACAGTTTCCATGATTATCTGACGTTAACTTCTTGAACATCTTTTGCGTTACTCTTCCATTAAAAAAACAAAACAAATTTGGTTTTCATAGTCCTTTTCATTCCTCTTTCATTACATTTACACACCTTTTCCCTTCATTTTGGTGGTCTGGGAGAACGTCCATTCATCTGTTAGACATCATTTCCAATCACATTTCAAAATATACACATCGGTATTCATTCTGATTCATCTTGAATATATCATTTCCATCAGTCTTTGGCAATGTTTAAAACATCATTTCCATTCATTCTTCACTAAATTAAACAAAATTTGACAGGTCTGCAATATAAATTATTCTGATTCATCTTTCGATAACTTTCCAAAACGATTTCCTCCCTCCCCCCCTAACGAATTTCAAAGCCAAAAGAGAATTGCCATGACATTACCTTATTTTTTCCCCTTAGATGTAGACTACAGTCTCCAATCGTACTTTTAAGACCTGAATTCTTGTCATCATGAGAAACAAAATCAGACGAACCGCTTTTCAGTGAGACTGGAATGCGTTTCAGCTATACATTTATTCGATTCATATTTCATCATATTATTTCAGTCCTTCTCAATACTTTAAAAGCTCAGTGATAAACTTTGTATATCATTCAGTAATTTTCATAGGGCTTTACGGAACTTATTACACTGACCGGTTTAAAAGCACTCTGTATTGCATTCTAGAAAACGGCTTGCATTTGTTATCATTCATCCATTGCTTTGTTCAGTATCTTGTTACTTTTACCCGTTCAGGGACAAGACAGAATCTTCATTTTTCTTTCCATTTCCATACTGTTCTACTGATTTCCTACTATTTACAGTTTCCAATCTTTCATCCTGAAAATGAATTTTTTTTTAAAATGCGCTGTACTTACAGACAAGAAAAATTGAAAATGTGAAAAGCACAGTTATGGCAAAAGTTTAATGTCCCTTTCCCTCCTCCTTCCCCACCATCTCTCCTTCTTCTCTTCACTTCTTCATCGACTCTTTTGCACCCTCATATCTCTCCTCTTTCTGTAGAAAAAAATCCAGAATATTGTAAAAAAAAAAAAAAAAGGAATTTCATTACCCATCCTTCATCAATTCCATCAAGGCACATGCAATGGTTGGAATGATCAAGACATGACTAGTTCAGTAATCAGCTGGAAGTGTGCACAAAAGATCAATGTGTATGTAATGTGGTCTCGTTTCTCACACGGCCGACAGGATAATTTCAGACACAACACTGACTTGAACGCGAAAGGCGTTCGACACAAATGCATATCATTCAAGCAGCGAACAAATAAACAACCCAAGGTTGAAATACCAACAAAAGCCAGTGCTGTGAAGTGGAACCGGCTCTCTCTCTCTCTCTCTCTCTCTCTCTCTCTCTCTCTCTCTCTCTCTCTGTGCTAATGTCGTAGACATTTAGCACGCAGTTTCATGTATTCTATTCAACAAATTACCTCCCCTCTACCTTCCCCCTCCCCATTTCATCCCCTCTTTATTCCCCCTCCCCCCCACCCTCCTCTCCCACCACTCTCGTACTGACTAGCCCAAAACTCCCCATCAAGGGTACGTCTGACATCTGAACTACAATCTGTAATGTGTGTGTGTGTGTGTGTGTGTGTGTGTGTGTGTGTGTGTTGTGTGTGTGTGTGTGTGCGTGCAAGCGTGCTCGTGTGTGTGTGTGTGTGTGTGTGTGTGTGTGTGTGTGTGTGTGTGTGTGCGCGCGCGCGCGCGCGCGCGTGTGCGCGCGCGTGTGCGTGCGCGCCTGCGTGATTGCGTGCCCGCGCGCGTCTGTGAAAGTGTACATGTGTGCGTGCGCGAGTTTGTCCGTGATCTCTCTTTGCGCGCGTCCGCGTGCGCGTGTGTGATAGAAAGACAATATCATGTGGACAAAATGTATCTCTTTCTTCCTCACTCTGTCCAAAATTCATTCTCTCTCTCTCTCTCTCTCTCTCTCTCTCTCTCTCTCTCTCTCTGAGAGCAAAAATATGGGTTAGATTACAGCCAAAACTTCCTATATCATAACAGGTTGCCGACACCATCGCCCCCACCTCCCATAGCCTATCTCCCCCCCCCCCCCCCGCCCCCCGCTTTGTCTCCCCGCCTCCCGACACACACACACACATACACACACCCACGTTCACATTGTGCAACACAATATCAGTGTCTCGACACACGCAAAAAAAAACAACAAACAAACAAACAAAACTGCATGAAATAAATTCAACACAGCTTCATCACGTATGATTTCATAAGACCCATTTTCAGATGACGATTGGAGCAAAAATAATCCAACAGTTCTCAGAAATCCCACTGAATTAAAATTGCACCGTAACATCACCCCCCCCCCCCCCCCCCCCCCCAAATCTCCGCCATTGGAAACGGTTCCACCTGGCGGCAAGTCAATCATCTGAACGTCACTGACATCTCATCTTTAAAGGCAAGTGCGTGTGGAGAGCGGATGAACGGTTGGGTAGAGAGGTGATGGGATAGCATCCCTTTCAGCTAGTCAACTCAATTGCTATGTTCTTCTCCTCTTCGCTCTCAAAGGGCCAGTGTGGAGGATATCTTCGTAGTCCTCCTCGTCGTCCAATATCAGTGGTCTATAACCACAGTTCTCATCCTCAGACAAGGGAACGTCTGAGATATGAACCGTTCTTCTCCTCTTCGCTATCAAAGGGCCAGTGTGGTTGCAGGATATCTTCGTAGTCGTCCTCGTCGTCCAGTATCACTGGTCTGTAGTCACAGTTCTCACTCTAATCCTCTTCAGCTCGC
>CM065724.1:83626479-83648979 GCA_033310375.1 Conus canariensis | reverse complement strand
TCTCCTGTGATGGAAATCAGTTTGCGACCACTTTCTTGTGGTAAAAAACCAATCGGTTGACCTTAATTTCCCTCCACGGTGTTAAGTGTAACATTTTCATGTGTTTACACATTGACCATGATTTGGAAATAAGCAAGCCTAACTGAAACTTTCGGACAAAGAGACATCTGAAATCGATTTTTACAGCCGATTCAAACCAGATCAAAGTTCAGTAATTCAACATCTCTCAGTCGAGCAACAGCGAGCAGTATTTTGCGGGTTGATTTGTCTAAGGGGAGACAAGATGGGCAAGATCGTTCAAACACTCCGCCGAAATCATGCGCGATTTTAGCACGAAGCGGCGTTGCTGTGCGAGACCTTCGGCAGGCGGGGGGGGGGGGGGGGGGGGGGGGGGGGGATAGGGGAGAAGGGGTGGAGAGAGGGAGTAGTTCGTCGTAACTTTACGATGTCGACCGAGGGCTTCGGTTCAGAGACAAACTATGGATCTCGGCGACACAGCCACAGAAACCTTAAGTGTTGTGTTTGTCAGTTGGCCAGAGTGGCTTGAGAAAGGTTAAAGTAAACTGAAATATTGCCATTACCTTATGGGTGTTACGTGGCTTCTATTTTTCATCTTCGGAACTATGGTATTGTCGTCATTTGTTAGCACTAGATTCGCAACGCACTGGTCTGTTCAATCTGAAACGACCTTGCATGGCCCCGGCCCTCTAAAAATGGACTCCTTACAGCCGATTACCGTGGCGCAAACTGAAACCTGTATGCCGCCATGACAGTTCGCTCTCGCGTGCAGTTAGCGGCACACTGAGAGAGAGAACAGTCTGGAGGGTCTTCTTGCCAATTACAGTCCCGTAGTGTTTTTTCGTTTTTCTTTCTTACATGGGGTAAACAAAATTGCTGAACAAAATTCAATTTTTTTAAACCTTAAGTCCTTCAAGACATTTCTTTGGTTCATACTGAAGATGAGGTGGGTCTTACACGGAAAGACTGGAAATTGGACTGTTTGAACTTCGTCTCCGTTTCTTTATATCTGCGTTTTATTTGTGGCCATATATAGACATGTCAGGGCACGTGAATCCGCGATGACTTCTGTTCGGCATCATCTTTCACAGGATGAGACCCCAACCCTACTCTGTGCCTCTGTTCTTTCGCAGCCAAATCACTGTGATGCTGTTCTTGCAGGCTGCTTAAAACCTCTTCTTCATCACAGAACGTGCAGAACAATGCAGCCAGAGTCATCTTCACATGTTCTAAAGCCAGTCTTGTTGCTTCTCTTCTTCATATCTCTTCATTAGCTCTCTGTTCAGAAACGAATTGATTACAAAATTGTCTTTGCACGCGTGTGTGTGTGTGTGTGTGTGTGTGTGTGTGATGAGAGAGAGAGAGAGAGGTGAGTCACAGCGAGAGCAAGGTCGAGGTCATTGAGAGAGAGAGAGAGAGAGAGAGGAGGGGGGGGGGGGGGGAGACAAAAAGTGGAGCCACACAACACCCATGAATTAACTGCGGTGTTTCGGTTTGTTATAACCTTTTTCAAGCAAGACTGGCCAACTGACAAACAAAACAGCACACAATTCTGTTGTGGAAATAAACGAGTTCACTCTCTTCAGAGCTGGAGAAGGAGAGAGAGGGGTGGGGGGAGAGAGAGAGAGAGAGAGAGAGAGAGAGAGAGGGGAAAACAGAGAAGAGCAGGAGAAACGAGGAAGGAGAGAGAGAGAGAAAGAGGGGAGAGAGAGAGAGAGACAGACAAGACAGACAGACAGACAAGAGAGAGACAGATAGACAGAGACAGAAGAGAGACTATAAAATAGGCATTTCTGGCTCACCCACCTCCGCCAGCCCAACCGGCTAAAGCCGGTTTTTCCCGCTCCGCCGGCTTACCCCAGAATTGCCTATTTTATAGTTCTCTAAAGTAAACACTTTACAAACAAACATAATGTGTAGGATTATCTCTGTTTTTTTTTTTAAAAAACTTATTTAGAAAACTTTGAGACTTAAGTTTTTTTTTTTTTTCGTGATCAATAACATCATTTTTTCCCGCGAAAAAATTCATCAAATGTAAAAATAAATTTCTGCAAAACTCTTCACAATCCTGGCCGCATTACTGATCACCTCTGGATCTCACTTGAGACCCTATGGCGCCCATAGGGCCCCAAGCCAGGACCCAGAGGGTCACATATAACACGGCCAGATGTGAAGGGTTTTGGGAATATGCCTCCAACAGTAGTATACTTTTATACTTGTTTGCCTGCATTTCTATTTGTCTAATTTGGGCAATCCCCTCACCCCCATTTTAGTGGTCCCTTCCCCATTAGCCGCACCAGGGCGACCATTTTTAGGTTTACGGGCGTTTATAGCCGCGCCAGTGACCATATTCTGGTTTTACGGGCGTTTTTATAGCCGCGCCAGTGACCCAATACGAACAGTAGGAAGGATCACTTGAGGCAGGGAAGAGGGCAAATTTTAGACTTTTCAATGCCATGAACAACCAGTATTAAAACTACTGCAGGCATATCCCATGTTGTTAACTTCAAGATTTAAATATACTTAACACAAACAAACGCTTTTTAAAAAATTTCAAAGGTGTCTGTCATACTTGTAAAGTTGTTTTTTATTTGCCTATAGCAAAGTTGTTTTTTAAAGTTGTTAAAAACAACCAAAAAAAAGCTTTAAATAACAAAGTGCATCTTCCCCTTACTTTTTATTTCCACTACTTTTAATAATATTTTTTTTAAAAAAAATGTCTTTTATATTTAAATATAAAAATTGCTCTTTTTAAAAACCATAAAATTGGCAAAGATTATTTTGGGAGGTGGGAATTTGGGCCGCCAAAATTTTATTATACAATGACGCCCCAAACTCCCTGTACTAAAACGACCGCCCCGGGGGGAAATTTTTTTAGGCCGGCAAAAATTTATATACAATTGCCGGGGTGGGCGGCCTGCAGAAAACGACCGCCCTTACAATCCGTTATGTGTAACTATTGCACGAACCCCCGAAACAGTGCGGGGGCGCTTCACCCCGGCTATTGTGCATTTTTAGTAAGACCGTGGCTAGACATGTCTGACCTTAATACTACATAAAGGCAGAAGGGGGGGTTTTGTCTCCCCGGAAAAGATGTACAATTAATTGTGAAAAAAAAAATGGGTCATTAAGAAAGTCGTTTTTTTAATTTTCTTATTTCAAGTGGGGGCATCACGTTTTTTATTTAAAGGGTTTAACAAGTTTTATTTCAAGTTTTAAAACAAGTCATCATCAAGTTATATTCAAGTACTTATTCAAGTACTTATTCAATTTTCTTTAACAAGTGTATCAAGTCGTCATTAAGTTTCTTATCAAGTGGGCCATTAAGTTATATCAGTTCCTTATTTAAGTTTTTATCAAGTCGTAAATCAAGTCGTTTTTTAAAGCTTATTCAATTCACTTATAATATTTTTTTAAGTTCTTGAAATATTATTCATCTTGAATGGATCAAAATGATCTTTTGTTTGTTGGGCGGTTTTTCTGGCATGGGGTTTTTTTTTTTGGCTTCTGTATTTTGAGGCTGTTGATTTTTTTGACTGTTTTGGTTTTTTTTCTGGCGTTGTTTATATTTTTGTTTTTTTTAAAAGTAATAACCCACCCCCCACCCAAAACAATTGGGCGCCAAAAATGCTAAAACCTTTTAAAAACCAAATAATCCATGTTGACTTTTGGTGTTGTAGGTTTTTGAATCAAACTTGTTATTTTTACAGTTGAAACAACTGTGGGGGGGGGGTGATGTTTTTATTTATATTTTATATATTCTGTGATTGCAACATTAATTTTTTTTGTTTTATCCACCTGCTAATTTTTTTTCCTGCTCAACAAACCCCCAGATGAGGAGGCTTTTTTATTTAAGTCACCTTTCTCCCCCCCCCTCAAAAGTTTCTGGCTGATTTTCTTTGGCTCGGTCATTTTGAAGGGAAAAAAAAAAATTAAAATGATTAAAAATTTAAATTTAACCCATGATATAATGGCGATAACAAAGTTTTCCAAATCCCTTTTAAAATAATCACATCCTAAAGGACTCTAAATGACTTGTTTTAAAAAATGGAAACCTGCGTTAAATCATAAAAATAAAAAGCTTGTTAAGAATAAAACCATCAGATTGATTCTTTGGCAAGCTAGATAATGACAGACCTCAGCAAGCTGAATGCTGTCATTACAATGCTTCGTTTGCTAACGAAAGATTTTCTAGTTAAAGAAGCAAGGAATAATTCCAGAAAATATAAATATGTAATAAAATACATTTATAAATAAAAATGGGCCTTCACTCGTAATGATGATAGGCGGCGCTGTGGTAATTGCGCGTTGCTTTTTTTTAAGCGGGAAGTAATTACTCGTTTAGGGAAACCTAACAAAATAAACGAAGAGAGAAAAAAGACATAACAGATGCTATGGAGCAACAAGCTGTCTGCACAAGATTAACCCCCAAAAAACTTTTAAATCTAAAAAACCTTCTTTAATATCCGATCCAAAGGCAATCTTGTTTGGATGGGTGTACTCCGCCCCCCAAAGTTTTTCTTTCCACAAACCTCGGTTTATAGGATGTCATCAAAGGACTGTATGGGAAAATGGAGTTAGAACAATGTTAACTCCGAGGAAAAATCACCCGTACCGAAACGGCCCAGCGGAGATTCGAACCCGCAACCCCAAGGTTACGAGTCGGCGCTCTACCAACTGAGCTGTTCCGGCTCCCTAACTTCCCTCCGCGACTAACAGGCCACGTCATGCTTCCTGTCTCTTCGAACTGCAGCAAGGCAAGAGATGAACTGTTCCTCCGAAAAATACATGTCATGTGTCCCATCTGTGGTTATCAGGTGCTCCAAAGTGAGCGTAACTGTTTGCCTTGAGAAGACACGTCCTGTTTCTGTCTCTTTCACTGTAGAAAGGCAAGTGATAACTGTTCCTCCGAAAATACATGTCATGTGTCCCATCTGTGGCTGCCAGCTGCGTCAAAGTAAGTGATAACTTTTTGTCCTGAGAAGGCACGTCCTGTCTTTTTCCACTGTACAAAGGCAAGTGATAAGTGTCCTCAGAAGCACGTCCTGTCTTTTTCCACTGTAACAAGGCAAGTGATAAGTGTCCTCAGAAGGCACGTCCTGTCTTTTTCCACTGTACAAAGGCAGTGATAAGTGTCCTCGAAGACACGTCCTGTCTTTTTCCACTGTACAAAGGCAAGTGAAATCTGCTTGTCCTGGAAGGCACGTCCGTCTTTTTCCACTGTAGAAAGGCAAGTGATAAGTGTCCTCAGAAGACACGTTCTGTCTTTTTCCACTGTAGAAAGGCAAGTGATAAGTGTCTCAGAAGACACGTCCTGTCTTTTTCCACTGTAGAAAGGCAAGTGATAAGTGTCCTCAGAAGACACGTTCTGCTTTTTCCACTGTACAAAGGCAAGTGATAAGTGTCCTCAGAAGACACGTCCTGTCTTTTTTCCATGTAGAAAGGCAAGTGATATAGTGTCCTCAGAAGACACGTTCTGTCTTTTCCACTGTAGAAAGGCAAGTGAAAGCTGTTTGTCTGAGAAGGCACGTCCTGTCTTTTTCCAATGTAGAAAGGCAGTGATAACTGTTTGTCCTGGAAGACACGTCCTGTCTTTTTCCACTGTAGAAAGGCAAGTGATAACTGTTGTCCTGAGAAGGCACGTCCTGTCTTTTTCCACTGTAGGAAGGCAGTGATAACTGTTTGTCCTTTGAAGACACGTCCTGTCGTTTTCCACTGTAGAAAGGCAGTGATAACTGTTTGTCCTGAAAGACACGTCCTGTCTTTTTCCACTGTGGGAAGGCAAGTGAAAGCTGCTTCTCCTGAAAGGACACGTAAATTCGTATCTCTTCAAGTGCAGGAAAGCAAGCCAAAGCTGTTGCTCCTTCAAGGTATGAAAATACACACCGACAGCCTTATCTTCAGCTTCCGACTGCGGCAAAGTAAACGAAAGGTGTCTCTCTGAAACGGACAGTCAGGTTTCCAACCTCTGACTTCAACTGCAGCAAAGCAAACGAATGTGTCTCTCTCAAACGAAAGGTGTCTCACTGAAACGACAGTGTTTCTCTCAAACGAAAGGTGTCTCTCTGAAAGGAAAGGTGTCTCTCTGAAAACGAAAGGCGTCTCTCTCAAACGAAAGGTGTCTCTCTGAAAGGAAAGGTGTCCTCTCTGAAAGGAAAGTGTCTCTCTGAAACGAAAGGCTCTCTCTCAAAAGAAAGGTGACTCTGTCAAACGAAAGGTGTCTCTCTCCAACGAAAGTGTCTCTGTCAATAACGAAAGTTCTCTCTCAAACGAAAGGTGTCTCTGTCAAACGAAAGGTGTCTCTGTCAAACGAATGGGGTGTCTCTCTCAAAGAAAGGTGCCTCTCTCTAAAAAAAGGTGTTCTCTGTCAAACAAAGGTGTCTCCTCAAACGAAAGGTGTCTCTGAAACGAAGGTGTCTCTCTGAAACGAAAGGTGTCTCTCTCAAACGAAAGGTGTCTGTCAAACAAAGGGTGTGCTCTCAAACGAAAGGTGCTCTCTGAAAACGAAAGGTGTCTCTCTGAAACGAAAGGTGTCTCTGTCAAACGAAAGGTGTCTCATCTCAAACGAAAGGTGTCTCTCTCAACGAAAGGTTTTCTCTAAAAAGGGGTGGTTTCTCAAAGAAAGGTGTCTCTCTCAAACGAAAGGTGTTTCTCTCAAACAAAAGGTGTTTCTCTTAAACGAAAGGTGTCTCTCTCAAAGAAAGGGTCTCTCTCTCAAAAAAAAGGTGTCTTTCAACGAAAGTGTCTCTGTCAAACGAAAGTGTCTCTCTCAAACGAAAGGTGTCTCTCTAAAACGAAAGGTCTCTCTCTCCAAAGAAAGGTGTCTCTCTCTAAACGAAAGGGTCTCTCGCAAACGGACACGTCGGTTCCCTCTCGGGATTCCCTGCAAAAGTAATGGCGGCTTTCCTTGGAAAGGCACACGGGCTTTCTGTCTCGACTGCCGTTAATGGCGGCTGTTTCTTTGAAAAGGACCAACGGGCTTCCTGTCTCTGACGCCGGGTTAATGGCGGCTGTTTCCTTTAAAAAGGACACACGGGGTTTTTTTTCTGTCTCTGACTGCCAGTTAATGGCGGCTGTTTCCTTTGAAAAGGACACACGGGGCTTTCTGTCTCTGACTGCCATTTAATGGCGGCTGTTTCCTTTGAAAAGGACACACGGGCTTCTGTCTCTGACTGCCAGTTAATGGCGGCTGTTTCCTTTGAAGAGGACACACGGGGCTTTCTGTCTCTGACTGCCAGTTAATGGCGGCTGTTTCCTTTGAAAAGGACACACGGGGCTTTCTGTCTCTGACTGCCAGTTAGGCAAAGTAAGCAATGTTTTTTCTTCAAAAGGTACGGGATTTTTCGTTCTCTACTTTCTATTTGCAACAAAAGAAGCGATGGCTATTTTTCTTTAAAACGATTCGTCAGGCTTTCTATATCTGGCTGTAAACCCAACAGAGAATTTGCCGCAGCACGCACAAGGTGCGCTTAAACACTGGCGAATCAGGCTCTATGCGGGTGTTTCATGTTGATCCGTATTCTCTGTAAAACGAGCAAACAACAACTCGCCCCCCCCCCCCCCCCCCCCCCCCCCTCCTCTTCCCCTCTCGTCTTATTCTCCTTTCCTCTTCCACGACAGATCTCCGACCCTCTTAAACTAGGCCAAAGGCAAATGTTTAGTGAGAAGCTGTATCGGTGCAGAATGCAATATGATATCTGCGGGGTGAACTGAAGTTCAGCTGAGCTATTGACGCTTTCAAAAGCAGCTGACAACTGGTTTGTTCCGCTCGCTCACCGTTAACGAAACAACCCTTGCTGGCATGTTACCGATACGAACGTCTAACCCAAATCACTGATGCCCTTTTACCCTTTCTAAAAACTAAAAAAAGGCCCCCTTTTTAGGGGAATTGTATTTTTCGTCAAACCCTTTTCCAAACTTTTTTCATGTACTAAATAAGGGTAAACCCCTTTCTAACAAGATTTGGGGTTTCAAAATTTATTCTTCTTTTATTGGGCAGGACTTTAAGGCCAACCCGTGACTCTAATAACCCATCATTGTTGCATAAGTCGTAGAAAAGACTTTGTTATTTAAAGGGGAAACACTTTTTTTTTCCCTGATGATTTGTGAAATTCCCTGACACCCTAAAGTCCGGTTTAACTGCTTGCATTAAAAGGAAGGTGAACCCCTCGCAATTGTGAAAAAATATAGGCAGTTTCCCTTTTTCCTTTGGTTCAAACTTTGGGTTGTTTTTGCTTTTGGGGTGTTGCTCCTCTAAATTCCCACAATGGATCATGGGTCTCTTACTGTTGGATTCTCTGGGGAAAAGGCCCCCACAAATCCAACATTGAGTGGGCCTGAGCAAAAACCCCTGTTTTTTTTCCTTCACGTCATTATGTTTTAAAGATAAATGGGATTATTAGAACGGGCTTTAAACCGCATTTGCCCCTTTTCTTTTTTTAAAGAAGTTTTTTGCAGCTTTTTGGTCCCCCTGTATATTCGGGTTTTTGGGGAAGGGGCCCCAATCCAAACCAAAAAATGATAAAAGGGCAAATGAAAAATCAAAAGGGGTTTTACCCCATTAAAGGTTTTTTAAATTTTTCTGGGGGTTTTTTTCCTTCAAAAGGGAAACCCTTTGAGTGTTCGAATCTCGTAACAACAATGGCCCTATTTTTCCCCCGTTTCCAGTTCTTAAAACAAATTTACTGCCTCCCCGGGGCAAATTAAAATTCTGTACTAAAGCCAACGGGAAAATTACAAATTTTTAAACATGTTCGTTTGCGTTTTAAAGGAGGAATTCTTTTAAAACATTTTTACAAATTTCTTTTTTGGCTATTTTTTTTGTAGTTCACAAGAATTCTACACATTGTGCGTAAATTTAAAGTGAACCCTTTTTTGAAAAGGAGAAATTTAATAATTTTTTTGGGTTGGGTTTCGCCATTTTTGGGCTGTTTTTTTGGAACATTAAATTGGCGGTTTTTTGGGTTTTCCTTCCCCAACCATTTAAATTAACAGTTATTGGTTTTTTGGGTTTTTCAAACGATAAATTTTTCCAAAACAAGAAAGGAAATTCCCTTTAAATTTTAAAGATCATTGATGAAATTAATTTTAAAACCCTCTCTCGGCTTTTTGGGAAAAACGAATGCACCTGGGCAAGAACCCCACCACATAAAACTTTTGTCGTCTGAATTCTTTAGTTCAAAACTGCTTTTTTGGGAAAACTAATTTGGGGAAAGGGGAATGTAACCTTCCCTAAAATTTGGCTAAATACTTACCCTTCCCTTAACCCGGATGTCTGGGACCTTTCCCCCGCCCAAAACCAAGCCTCTCTTTTTAAACGGGCTTAAAGGGGCCCTTAAAATTAAAAAACTGTGTAAAAATTTTAAATTTTCCCAACCGGGGTTAAGCCCCTTTAAAGAGAAAGAATAGTCCTGCTGTTTATTTTTAAGACCCCAGATTTCTAGATTTTCTTCGTTTTGTTATATAGTCGATAAAACAACAAACCCTTACTTTAACTGGGGGGTTTATTTATGATTTTATTTGGGGAATTTGGGGAAAATACTGTACAACGCTTGCCTTTCCTTTTATCAATAACTTCAAAAAAACGACCTCTTTTAAAAGGGCTTTACAAACCTTTTCCTCGACATTGCTTTCAAACAATTTTCTTCGAACCTTCATATATTTTAAAACCGGTTGAGTTCCCTTTTCAAACCAAAAAAAATTTTTTTAAATCAAAAAAAAAAAAATTAATCAAATCAAAAATAAACTTTTTTTGGTTTGGGGACCCCAAAACCCAAAAAAAAAAGAAAAAACCCCCTTGGGGGGTTTTGGGTTAAAATTGACTGTTTAGAACAAAATTTTTAATTTTTCCGTTTATTTTTTTTAAAACATTCCTTTTTTTAACTGCTTGCTGGTTGTTGAGAAAAAGTTCCCCCTTGCCTTTTTTTTTAAGATCAAATTTTTTGTCTTTTGTAGCCCCTCAAAATCACCTGTAGGCAAACAAAAATTTCTTCATCCTGAATTTTGAGTCGCAATGCTTTTTTTAATTTTTCCATTTTTAAGGGAAACTAAGTTTAGCTTTATTATTTTGAACCATAGGGGGTGGTTTTTGGATTTATTTTTTTTATTTTTTTGCTGACAGCACTTACACCCAAAAGAAAACGGGCCAAAGGGAAAAAAAGGGCAAACCACCTAGGTAAAGTTTCCCGGTTGCCCCTACGCCTTTGCTAAAAAACCAAACACTTTTTCCTGTTTAAATAAAACACTAGGGACCCAATCCCCCAGTTTTAAACAAAATTTTAACAGCATTAAAGGGACAGCAAATCCCTTTCGTGTTGGTTTTGGTATTTTAAAAATTTTTCCTGCTCTAGTTTTTTTTGCTTTTTGTGTAATGTTGTTAATAAAATTTTTTTATGTCTACAGCGGGCAGCTATCTCTTTTTTGGGGCATTTTTTGGTTTAATCGTAACAAAACACTTTTTTAAAAAATAAAAAAATTTTAGTTTTGGGGAACTTTCAATCTGTTATCTTAAAAATTCAGCTGCCCTCATATAATTAAAAAAAAAAATGAAAATTAAGGGGTTTTTAAATCACTCCTTTTTCTTTATAAATTTTTGAAGTTTATTACGCCCCTTTTAACTTTTTCCCCAAACCCACCCCCCAATTGGCAACTATTATTTTTTTTTTCCCTGTTGCCCTTTAAAGGTCAATCCAAAAAACCGATTTTGTTGTTAAATTATTCACCCACTAACACTGGGGGGTTTTTAAAATTTTTAGACCAATTCAAACGGGTTGGATTTCTACAAACCCCCCGCCCCCAAAACAATTTTTCTTATTTCATCAAAATGATGAAAAGGTTTTAACCCCTACCGTAGACTTTTTAAAATTCCCCCTTTAAATTTTAACAGGAAATTTTTCGGTATTTTAGGTTGATAAACTTTTCACTTTGTTTTTTTAAAGGGTTTTCTTCATTTTCACACAGCAAAAAAAAACCCCTTTGGGATTTTTCTCGCCTAAAAAAAAATTTTCCATTTGGTGCCCTGCCCTGCTTTTGGGAAATTTTTTGAATGATGAAAAACCTTTCGTAATATATTCTAATTTTGACTGTTTTTTTGTTGCTCAATCACCCGTGTTTAAGTTGGGGTTGCCTAACAAATGTCAAACTCAACGAAAAATTCGAAAATCGGGTATTTGGGGAACCCTGTCTTAAATTTAATAAACAGTTTGTATTCATTAAAATTATTTCATATAAACAATCTGCCCTTTAAAAATGCCCTTAAAAAGAAATGGGCCGGGCGCTTTTAAAAACCAAAAACCCAAAGGTATAGAAAAGCGTTTTCCAAACGCTTTAATTTTACAGTTTCATACTTGTTCCCCGGTCTTTAGCATCTTGGGCGTCTATCTGTGTTTTAGGGTTCTTTTTATTTTGGGTTTTCCTTGAAACCAAAATCGCCCTTTCATTAGGGGGTTTAAACCCCAATAGATCAGAATAGTTTTTTAAAAAAATGCCCTCATTTTTAAAGAAATTTTTCTTCCCCCCCAATTTTTTATAGAAATTTTTTTCTTAACGATTCCCCGGCCCCAGATTCTTTTCAACTGCCGTTTACGTCCGGGTTCTGAAATCAATTTCCCTATTTTAAAAGTAACCCCTTGCGATCCCGGCACAATCACTTCATCTGCCCCCTGGGGTCGGGAAATTTTAACAGTTAAAAAAAGTGTTTCTAACCAAAAGTAAAAGGATTTTTTTGAACAAAAAATTCGGTTTATTTCCTTCACCCCAAAGGGTTTTTTCAGTCTTCTTTTGGGGGGTCAAGAATCCCCAAAATTCTTGTGACATTTTTTTATAAAAACAAAATAAAAATTTTTAATTATTTAAAAAAAAAGGCAAAGAAGTTTGGGAATTTTTTTTGATCCGGGAAACAACATGAGGGGAAAAGGGCCTTTAACCCAAAAATCCATTACAATCTTTTGCGGGCTAAAAATTAACAGAAAAGTAAGGTAAAAACCCCCATTTATAAAAATTTTAGGCCAAGAACCCCCTAAATTTTTATAGACCCTAATAAATTTTGAAACAAAAAATAAACCATTTTTTTTGGAAAAACGAGCGGGGAACAACTTTTCAGTTTAACAACTAAACCAGCCCCAACAAAGTTTTTAGCAAAGACTACAATTAGACAAAGGCTCAGTGAGACCCGACCCAAAATCCCCTTTTGGGCTTTTGCTAAACCGCGAAATTAGTCAGTGAGGGCAGTTTCAAAAAACTTCAAAAAAACACTACAAAAACCCTCCCCAACAGTTTTAACCCAAATACAAAACAAAACCCCTTTAAAAGGGATTTAAGCCCCAGCAGCCGAAATAAATAAAAACCCGTTTTTCAAAACAAAAAAACCCAGGCAAAAATCCCCGTTTCCCTATGAGAGAAAAAACCCGGCCCTTTGATCTTTCTTTAAAACCCATCAGAGGCAAAATTAAAACAAAAAATTTTAAAGCAAAATTTGGGTGAACTAGATGAGAAAATAAAAAAAAGAAAAAAAAAAAACTATTGGGCTGATAAAACCACAATTTGGGACCGGGTTTTAAAAGAAAGAATAACCCCAAAGACTAAAAGACTTAAACCCAAGAGAATAAACAAGACTAAAGTGTTGTTTTACAAACCGAGAAAAATTTTACAACTCAATGAGCAAATAAAAAGAAACACCCAAAAAAAAATTTATAAAAGACCACAACTTACAAACGAATAAGAACACGGTTTAGAGACAAGGGTCACTTTAAGGGGAGCTTTTATAACACCCCTTGGATTTTGCAAAAAGTTACACTGGTGTTGGCATTAAAAGGGGGCGGTGGGGGGGAAAGCAGGCCACCAGGACCACCATAAAAAAAATAAATCATGGGAAAAAAAAACAATTTACCCACCTTGAAAAATTTATTAAAAAAAAATTTTAGCCAGAAGGCAATAGATTTTTTTCCCCTGGTAAAAATAGGGGGGATCTTTTTAGCTGGCCTTTTGTTCCGCAAGTAAATAGTTGGCTTTAGGGCCGAGCATTTAAATGGGCATTATTGTCTTAATTTTTTGGGTTTACTTTTTATAAGATAAAGACCAAGAAATCCTAGGACCCTTTTAAACCCCAAAAAAAAAATGCCCTTTTAATATTCAGGGGTCAAAAACCCGGCCAAAAAGGTTGGGCTTTTGGGGCGGTTGGGAGGGGGTTTGGGGGCTTTTTTTTATTTTTGAAATTGCTGGTTTTAAAATTTATTCGTTTTTTTCCGCCCCTTCTCTTCTTGGGCCCACCAACAAGGATTTCTTTAAATTAAAGTTTTTTTAAATTTTTCCTATCTGAAGCCTGAGTCAAAGGCAGCATTAAAAACCCGGGCAACAAAAAAGTCATTTTCGATCTTGCGTATTGAAAAACCCATTTTGGCCCTTTTAATATTTAAAAGGCAAATAAAATTGCAAAATTTTAAGGGGGTCCTCTAAATTTGTTTTAAATACTTTTTTTGGGCAAAAAAGCCCATAAAGGATAAATTATGTTTAAATCCTGGGTTTGGGTTGTTTGCAAACCTAGAAAAACCCCCAAACAAAAGTACAATGGAGTCTTTTATTCGTTCTTTTCCCCGCTTTTTTTAGGCCCTTTTAGAAGTAACCAAAATAAATGTTGTCCATCTGTTTTAATGCCTTGCTCTTTTTACCCGAGGTGAAAACTTTTCCCTGGAAAGGAGAAAAAATGTGAAAGGGAAAATTCCATCATAGTTATACTTTTTTGTGAAACCCCCCAAAAAAAAAGGGGGGGCCAAACCCCCAGGGTTTTTAAGACCCAAAATTTTTGGGTCTAAAGTCTGTTTTTGGGGTAAATTTTAAAAATTCGTTACAGATCCTTTAAAAAGGGCCTTTAATCTATTCTTTTTGCGGAAGGGAAATTTAAACGTTTTGTCCATTTGGTAATGGCGCTTGGGCAGTTCAAATAAAAAAAAATGGGGAAAGGTGAAAAATAATGAAATCAAATACACTGACCTCCCCAAAAGGGAACAGGATATTAAATGATCCAAAAAAAACACCCCCACCCATTTGAGGCCAAAACACAGCAAATTTGGTAACGGGTTTTCTGAAAAAACCCTGCATCGGATATTTAAACCCCACTTTGGGGAGTATTCTTTTTAATAGGGGGGGTTAAGAAAAACGATCCAATGGAGAACAACCATTTACTTAAAAAGGCGCCCAGCTGAGTCACAAAAAAGCGGGGGTTTCAAGTTTTTAAAAATTTTTTAAAGGATTGTGTGGGGGCCCAAAACAGAATATTTTTGCATTAGATATTTGAATGAAACTCTTTTTTAAATTTTTTTAAAAAAGTTTGTAACAAAAAACAACTAAAGGGAAAAGCCTTTTTTTTTAAAATATCATTGATAAAAAATGCGGAACCCCCCCAAAGGGTTTTGCCCCTCCATGAAATTTTTAAAAAAGTCGTATGGTTTAATATAATAAAATCCAAAAAAATAATGAATTAAAAAACTTGCCCGGGGGGGAACGAAATTAAACCCCTTTTTAAAAACCCAACCTGAGGGTTTTTTTTAGGGGTTTTTCCCTCGCTAAAAGAACCCAATGAGTAATTTCCCGACATTACTCTCAAACTTAACAAGCAAATTTAAAAAATGTTAACTTTTCAAACCTGAAAAAAAAAAGAATTTTTCCCTTTTTAAATGTAGACAAAAGGCTAAAAGTTAGGTTTTGAAAAACAATTAAAGCCTTTCAAAATTTTTTAAGTTCACCAAAAAAACTATTTTTGGGGGGAAAAAACCGCCGATCTTGCTTAAAATTTCCATTACTCTTTTTCATTTGGAGAGCTAGAAACTGATGAAAACTTATAAAAATGGAAGGCCCTCAACTTTTTTAAGACTCTCCATCGGGAAAGCTCATATTGCATTATAAAATTATACAATTCCCTAATTTACATTTAAAAAATTTTAGCTTTGGGGGGTAAATCATTTAATATAAAAATCAAAGAAAAACGGGGAAAGTCGTAAATTGAAACCGCACATTGTTTTAGAAATAAAATAAAAACGTTGTTTAAAAAATGTCACGTGACCAACGATTCGGGGGTCACAATAGCCCCTGGGGGGTTTTTAACTTAAATTTAAAAACCTTCCAGACTTGAGGATTTTTAAAACAAAAGGTGAAAAAGGCACTTTTAGGTTTTTTGGATACCAAAAAGGGGGTTTATTATAACCAAAGAGGTTGACGACAACAAAAGGTTTCCTAAACTAAACAACTACGCAATCTAGAACAAAAAATTCGGGTCGGGTATAATATAAAATATTTCGAAAAACGACAACAAAGGGCACTTAAAACCCCATATTAAATGGGACATAAAATTTGAATTCAAACCCCTTTTTAAAATTTTTTGACCGTAAAAAAATTTCAAAAAACATTAAACTTGGCCCTTTAATTAAAGCCCTTATGCCAGAGGCCCAACATCGGAAAGAGTTTCGAAATAAACCCGTTTGGGGCCCAAACATACATCCCCCCACAGAAAGAATGGGTTTTTAAAAGAAAGCTTCCCCAAAATTACATTTTCCCTTTCCACGCAACAAAATTAGGAACACTTTCCCACAATGATTTTTTTAAAATTTCTGTCTTAAAAGTGAGGCAAAAGGGGACCCTTGGGGTCAGGAAAACCTTTTAGGGAAAAGGAATTTTTATTACGGCAAAACTTAGACTTTGACAAACTTAAAGTTTACTTTCGCCCCCTTTTTTTTCAATTAAAACAAAGACGCATTTATAATGTAGGGGAAAAAATTTTTATTAAAAACCAAAAAACAAAGGGATTAAGCAAAAACTTAAGTCTCAAAATTTCTTTTTTAGGAAAAAAACAAAATCCTACACATTATGTATTTTTTTGTAAAGTGTTTACTATTAAAACTAAAAAATAGCATTGGGGGTAACCGGGAAAAAACAGCGAAACCCTTTACCCGGGTTGGGAGCGGCGGTGGTGACCAGAATGCCATTTTATAGTAACATCACCTGGCAGGACAATGTCTCAAAACAACACTGTCCTGGAAAAGCCGGATGCACCAGCATGTACACGCTCTGAAACAGAGACGTATGCGGCTGGCTCGGCCATGTCGTGCGCATGATGACGGACGGATCCAAAAGAGAACCTCCTCTATGGAGAACTGTGCAGGGAAAAGGTCCCACAGGCAGACCACAGCTGCGATTCAAAACGTGTGCAAGAGGGGACCCTAAAAGCCTGAACATCGAGCAGAACAACCCTGGGAAGCAACACCCACGAACAGTCCAGCCTGGAAGACAGACTGTGCAGAAGGTCTCTGCCAAGTTCGAAGAGACACTCGCTCAGCACACGGGAAAAGAGAATGAGAAAGAAAGGCTGCAGCCCAAGGCGGACTGACCACATCAGACTTCCTCTGTGCCTCTGCCACAGGACTGTCATTCCTGGCGTCGGACTGGCCAGCCACACCCGGCGCTGTAACATAATAGACACTAAGAGCGCAACTCCATTAGTCTTCCGAGACTGGAAGGATGCCGACTACTATCTCTTCACTCAGCAGTTTCAGAAAACACAGCACAACGCATTTCTAAATTTCTAAATGATGATGTTAAAGAGGAGAAAGATAGTCTGCTGCCACCTGCTCGCTGCTCCCTGCGCTATTGATGAGTACAAGAAGAAGAACAAGAGTTCATATTGTATCGCTCATTGCTTGTTTCTTGTTTGTTTGTCTGCTTACTAGGTGTAAGCCTGATTTGATAGTTTGTCAGCTGATTCACTAGTTCGCACCTACCTGGTATTTACAGTCATCATCGACATCCTTCGTTATCGGGAGACGATGGTGTAGCATCCGGGTGTTGGTTTAATCTGCACTTTCACGAGTCTGTACAGCCAACTTGCAAGTGGCAGTTGCTGCTCCGGCTGTCGTTTAGCCTATCCATCCTGCCTGGCTCTCTGTTGAGCGAGAGTTTGTTCCCTCGCCCTCCTCTGCTCTTTCTGTACGCCCCGTCTGACAGCAAGGCACACCAGGCTGGGCGTCTTCTGCACACTTTCCCACGTACTGACGCATGATGCTGCACAGTTATTCATGTCCTTCTCGCAGACGTCTTTGTGGTGCAGGCGCGGGCATCCAGTCATCCGTGACCGCCCCATTTCACCATACTGGAGGTCTTTGGGATAAGGCCGAGTTCCGATTCTCTTGACATGGCCAATCCAATGAAGGCGCCTTCCGCAAGCGCTAAGAATGGCGAGAATCGATTCGTGTTGGTTACGTTCCAGGACCTCTGATGTTGGTACTTTGGTCCTGCCATTGGATGTGCCTCGCAGTATCTCACGTGGAAAGCTGTTGAGTTTTCTCTCACTAGCTCTCATAGGTGGTCCATGCCTCGCTGCTGTAGGGGATGTACTAAGCACGCAGGCCTGGTAGATACACAGCTTGGTCTTCACGGTGAAGTCTGGGTTTATTCCAGACCCTACCTGGTTCATAATGGCCATAACTGCTGCAGCCTTGGCAATCCTGCTGTTCACCTCCTGCATCGATGGAGCCGACTGGAGATGGTGGAACCCCGAGGGAGATGAAGTACTTCACAGCTTCCAAGTTGTACCTATCAATGGTAACGTTTGGAGGATGGTCTGCACCCTGCGTCACGACGTTTTGTTTTCTTCAGACTGATGGTTAGAGCCTAAGTCCTTGTAGGCATGGGAGAGGCGACTGACAAGCTAGTTTCAGGCCGTCTTCCTGTGTGTGACGTCAACGCTCCGTCGTCTGCAAAAGCATCTCACGGATGAGTACCTCTGTGATTTAATCTTCGCGCGAGTGGGCGATGATGAACAGCTTGCCGTCGCCCTGGTGTGAATATAGACTCCCTTGCTGCAATCCTGGAAGGGCGTACTGAAGGAGCATTGAAGAAAGAAAATACCGAAGAGCATCGACGCAAGGATGCAGCCCTGTTTCACGCCGCTGCTAACTGGAAAGGCCTCAGACGTTGCAACCGTTGAAGCAACTGTGCTTGCATGTTCTCGTAGAACGAGGGTGAGAACCCGCAAACAGGTGTGGGGGCAGCCGATCTTCTGCAGTTAGCCTCCGGCTGACCAAGTCAAACGCCTTGTCAGATCTATGACGGCGATGTAGAAGGCATCTGCAGCTCATGGTGACACTTCTCCTGCAGCTGGCGTATGACAAAGATCGTATCTACAGTTGAACCGGGCCGAGCTGACGCCACACTGGGGCCCCGGATAACGCGGGGGGCTAGGGTCTGCAGAAAGCGTCCCGGGCCCAATCGGGGGAACGCTTTTTCCGAAAATGCGAGGGGGAGATGCCCCAGTAGTTGTTGAAATTCTGGGGGGCCCTTTTTCTAATTTTAAAAATAAAGGGCCCTCGCACTTAATTGGGCCCCTTTCTTCATGAACTACTCCTATACCTTGTCCCCTTAACTTTTAAAAAAGCTGCGAGGTAGAACTATTTTACACAAATTTTTAAATAACCAACACTTGGTTTTTGGTTCCTTTTTGAAACAATTTTAAACCCTCTGCCAATTCCCCTTTTCCGAATCTTTTGGGGCCGCCCCAGTGTGAAATGGGGAAAAAAAAAAAGAGTGGTTACCCAAAAAGCTTAAAACCCCGATTTTTAAAAATTTCCCGAAAAAAAAAATCTCATCCCCCCCCCATTGGGTGAAATCATCAAACTATCTCTAATAAAACATTTATGAAAGAAAAAAAGGGTGCTATACACCAAACCTTTGGGACACTATAATACTGTCGGGTCATCGCCCTGTATCTCTTTTTGAATTTTCCTTTTTTCATTTTTTTATGTTTGTTTATTTGTTTTTTCCTGGTTTTCCCCCCTCTCCGGTCCCACTCGAGTGACTAAACCACATCCCCCGCCCACCCAGAACACTCACGCTCTGAAAAACCATGAAGAAGAAACCAGCTAATACTGAAAACAATTTTATCAGATTAAAATTTTAATACAAACCCGAAGAAATGCAGCCCAAAAAACCTCTCCCGTCCCCCGTAGGTGTAAACGTACATCACTCAAGTCCCTAAGAAACCCCAGGTTTAAAGTATCGATCAAATTTCTCATCAGTCACACAATTAAATATAACCACCCTCAAAGCACAGAGACATTCCCCCCCTGGGCTGGAAGACCATAAAGAAGAACCAAAGAACTTGTTTAAGGGCGGCGTCCTCGCTGCTTGGGCCCGGTCGATGCCACAAAGCCCATCGGGGCAGGTAGGTACACCCTTGGCGACCCATGGGGCCGCTCCGGGTGCCAAGGAAAAAGGCCCCGGGCCCAAAGGGCATCAGCCAGATGACGGGGTAGAAAATTACGGGCCCAAAAACACGGCGTAAAATCCCTACAGACTGGGGAAAGGTCCCTTTGCCAAACCCAGCCGGGGGATGATGAAAAAGTACAATTTGTGGGAAACTTCTCTGTCTGTCTGTCTTTTGGCCTTTTCTGTCTGTCTGGTTTTCCCTGTCTGTCCCCGTCTGTTCTTTTTCTTTTTCTCTCTCCTCTCTCTTCTCTCTCTCTCTCCCCCCTCCCCGTTAAAAATGTGCAAGACCATACACCGGGGGTTCAGTGCATGCTTTTAGTTTTCTTTTTTCATTTTACTCTTTTTCCATCAACGGTGTGTCAGTGGATACGTGCTTATATCACCAAAACGAAAATTTTTCTATCTCTTGAAAGTCTGATTTTTCTATAAAATTTTGAAAATGGGACTGCTTTGGGCACTAAGCTGTATTCAACATGGTTTTTGTTTTTTTCTCATTTTTAAATTTTTTGCTTTCTAATTTAAATCAAAAAGGGGCCGAGTACAAAATGGGCCCTGAGGGGAACTGGACAAATGTTTTGTTAAAAAAAAGGGAAAACAAACATTTTTTTTACGGGGGAAAAACAAACTGGTTTTTGTGGGCCCCGGTGAAGTTGATCATCGTAGGAAACAGGGGCTTGTAATCAAAACCCAAACTTGGAAAACCCAAAACACATTCTTATTCTGCTTTTAACCCGGGCCCCATTTTCCCTTTAAATCATAAATTTGAAAACCCCACCACTAAACCCCAAACTAAAGTCCCCGGGGGCCCCAAAGTTGTTGGTCAACGCCGAACTTCCCATGTTTCTGAAGTGGGATTTAAAGGTGCCTGCCTTTAGCTTTTATGTCTTTTTGTGGATACTTGAATCAACAGACAAAACACGGTGACTTCTGCAACTCTTTTTGCACAGCACGTCTCGGAAAAACTGCCCTCCCTTTTTCTTTGTGAACAATGGGTAGGGCCGTCAAAGCCGGTTTGCGGGGCGAAGAATTTCAAACCCTTTTTTGTGTGACAAGCCGTCTTTTCCCCAGACGTCCCTTTTTTCCCGGAACTCGCTCGGGCTGGTAAAGCCAAACTTTTTTTTTGACCCCCACAGATGAATGTTGCTGAAGTAACACTTTTTAAAACCCGGCTTTTGTCTACTTTTCCCTTTCATAAAAAACAAGGCCCAACATGCAGGTTTCCCTTCTATTTCCATCTCAGTGGTAACTGTGAGTTTAAAAAATTTTCCCAGAAACCTCTTTGGTAGGGTGCCCATGAGCAGGACGTTATTCGCTTTAAAAGTTTGCAAAACCTGGGCGCTACGATGGGGCTCCCGTAATAGTTTATTAAAGACCTCCTCAAAGTGTGATCTCCCTTTGTGGATGCATGGTTTGCTTGTAGCTTTTAAAACCTTTTGAACCACCCGGTTTGTCTTTAAAAAGAATGGAAAGGGCCCAAAGCGTGAAAATCCGAACAAATCCATAATTGGGTAATTTTAAAATGCTTTATAAAAACTGTTTGGTAAAGCGCCGAAAACACCAAAAGAAGAAAAAAATTCCCCCCAACTTTTTTTGAAGCACCAAACGGGAAAAAAAACTGGAACATTTACCCCAAAATTTTTTTATAATTTCATTTCCGTTTTTTTCAAGAACTGAAAGCAAAAAGAAACCCGGAGAGGGAGTGGGGGGGGGGATAGAAACCACAAAACACTTTAAAACGGTAAAAACCCCCTCATGGTAGGAAACCGGTTTGAAGATAAGCCATTTTCAAAAGAACTGTACTATTTTTTTTTTTTTTTTTTTTTTGGGGGGGGGGGGGGGGTTTTTTTTTTTTGTGTGTTTTTGTTTTTTTGGTTTTTTGGGTTTTTGTTTCATGGGGTGACAAAAAAACATTGTAAAAAATCCCGTTTGAGCACCCGCTTCTGAAAAAAAAATGCAAAAAAACTGCCCCCCGAAAAAGGAAACCCCATTCCAATAAAAAAAAAAAAAAAAGCGAAGAACAAAAAAAGGTTTTCATTTTTTTACCCTTCTCTTGCTGTTTCGCAGGGGGAATACATGTCGCGGTTTATTTTTTTTCTGCATTGGGAAAAACTTTTGTCGCGGGTTTATTTTTTTCTGGCAGTGGGAAAAAACTTTTCGCTGGTTTAAATTTCGGGATTTTAGAAACGAGTTTCCCAAAGACGCCCCTAGCACTTTTTGAATTGGAAAAGTCATTCAACCTTTTCAAATTTTCCAAAACGCAGAAAACTAAATTTTCCCAATGAAAAAATTTTCCCTTTAAGTTTTTTTAACGGGGGAACGCTTCTCGATTGTCCCCTTCCCGTCTGGCAAATAAGGAGAATGACTGCAAAAAAAAAACTAAACAGACCCTAAGTTCACCCATTAGTTAAAAAAATCACTAAAGAAAACCGGGGCATTTTACAAAAATTTTTTTTTTGTCTACACCTATTTAAAACCCCGGGGCACAAAACAAAGCACTCTCTTTTGGTTTACATCTAACTCCTGAGCGTCGGTAGGCAAAGTTAAATTGGGGAAATTTTAAAAGCACAGTTCTCTAAACCTATTCACTGCCACTTTTCTGTCACGGCGATCGGCCAGCCCTTGCTTGGGGGGTTCCATAAGCACTTTTTAAACAAGAACTGTCTCAAAAATTTTCGTTTCCAGAATTGGACCTTGGGTTTTATTATAAATAAACACAAGTTCGCTTCAAGGGTTTGACGTGGGCAAATCACTTGGGCAGAAAGACACAGGAGATGATGAGGGCCCACCCTAGATGGCCCGGGCAAAACTGTTTTTGCCCCCCGCCCGTCCTCCTTGTTAGGAAGTCTGCAGGTTTTGGGCCAAAAAACGAAAGCCGTGGGAAAAGAACCGGGAAACCCCAAGCTCACTACCGCCACGTTTTTTGAAGATCTGAAAGGGAAAAAAAATGCAAAGGCATGCGGTGATGAAGATGGGACAGGGGTTTGAAAAGCAGGGTTTTGAAGATGGGACAGGGGTTTGCATGGGGGGATGAAGATGGGACATGGGTTTGCATCAGGGATGAAGATTGGGGGGGAAGGCTTTGCCCTGCCGGGAAGAAAATGGGGCATGGCTTTTCTCATGAAAGTTATGATTAATAGGAAAGGAAATGCAGACATCAGGGGGAAAGATGGGCATGGCTTTGCTCATGAAAGTTAGGGTGAATTGGGTTTTTTGCGTACGTTTTTAAAAAACAAA
>CM065724.1:83607573-83626379 GCA_033310375.1 Conus canariensis | reverse complement strand
ACTGTGAACAGCAAGACTGTAGTCCTCCTCAAAAGCCAGGGGTCCCTGCAGACCCACTGTGAACAGCAAGACTGTAGTCCTCCTCAAAAGCCAGGGGTCCCTGCAGACCCACTGTGAACAGCAAGACTAGTCCTCCTCAAAAGCCAGGGGTCCCTGCAGACCCACTGTGAACAGCAAGACGTTAGTCCTCCTCAAAAGCCAGGGGTCCCTGCAGACCCACTGTGAACAGCAAGACGTTAGTCCTCCTCAAAAGCCAGGGGTCCCTGCAGACCCACTGTGAACAGCAAGACGTTAGTCCTCCTCAAAAGCCAGGGGTCCCTGCAGACCCACTGTGAACAGCAAGACGTTAGTCCTCCTCAAAAGCCAGGGGTCCCTGCAGACCCACTGTGAACAGCAAGACGTTAGTCCTCCTCAAAAGCCAGGGGTCCCTGCAGACCCACTGTGAACAGCAAGACGTTAGTCCTCCTCAAAAGCCAGGGGTCCCTACAGACCCACTGTGAACAGCAAGATGTTAGTCCTCCTCAAAAGCCAGGGGTCCCTACAGACCCACTGTGAACAGCAAGACTTTAGTCCTCCTCAGAAGGCATAGGTCCCTGCAGACCCACTGTGAACAGCAAGACTTTAGTCCTCAAAAGCCAGGGGTCCCTGCAGACCCACTGTGAACAGCAAGACTTTAGTCCTCAAAAGCCAGGGGTCCCTGCAGACCCACGATCTATAGCATGCAAAATTTTTAGCAACGTACGGCGAAGGTTAATAGAAGCTGTTGATTATATTTTTGTTTTATGTTTTGTTTTGTTTTCAAAGAATGAAAACTAGTAAAATTCTGTGACTAGACTGACCCAATTTTTCTACAGTGCTAGAAAATTGCTTGAGGAAGATAAGTATGATGTCATGTGCTCAGAGTGACGTTAGTAAGGTGTGCACACAGGTGCCGCTGGGTGTTGTCTGGTAATGGTTCTTTAGTGCACTGTCTGAGCCGAGAGTCCAGCATTAGAGATTAGAAATCTGCATTCCTCACAGAATGACTGCAGAGGACAGTTGCTTCTGAGGGACAGAGGAGTTCAGAATTTCTTCCTTCATGGAGCTTTTTATAGTTCAGGGTAGGTCTGTGTTCTGGTTTTGTGTGTGTGTGTGTGTGTGTGTGTGTGTGTGTGTGTGTGTGTGTGTGTGTGTGTGTGTGTGTGTGTGAGCGCACACGTGCGTGCGTGTGTGTGTGTGTGTGCGCGTTTGTGTGTGTTTGTGTGTGACCACCTTAATCCCCTCCTCCACACACACACCTTTTGTTTTTAGATGGAGAAATATGAAATTTCAGATTCCAGATGGACAAATATGAAATCCTACTTTGTATGAAAGGTTTTATGGTTCCAAATAAACACAAGGAACAGCCATGCCAGAATGAGAAGGAGAAAATGAGTGGATACCTGACGATGATTTTTTTTTAATGCTTTACGCTCTATAATTTAATGTGTATAGTATTTGTGAATAATTTTAAGAAGACATATATTCCAGTGCAAAAATATATTCAGTAAATCTCAGTGGTTTTGTGCACAAGACTTGGGTGTGCAACATACACCACTTCTCCCATGTTGACATATCAATGGTTTGTAACTCCAGTAACTGTGTGTGTGTGTGTGTGTGTGTGTGTGTGTGTGTGTGTGTGTAAGCATGTTTGGGTACTCTGCCTGTGTTATCTCTGGGCAAAGTACGGAAGACTGCTGATAACAATTCTTGGCATCAAAAGCAACATTTGTGTCTTATATTTGTTGTTGTTGTTGTTGTCGTACCCCAGCTAAAAGACTCCAGGGATCATCCAGACAGCCGAAGTACTTGAACACTGTGGATCAAATGCATCAGCTGGGGATGAGTTTCAGTTTCCTCAAAGAGGTGTCAGTGTGTGCGGACTAGTCCGTGTACGCTACACCACATCTGCCATGTTTTGAGACCACACTGCGCATGGTTTAAGGCTGATGGATAAATGATTTTATCACTGAGATGAGAGAGTTTAAGAAGAGGGTCTCTAGGCTATGACTGAACAGATGTCTGACCTAGGCATTAGCCCGACAGGCTGGTTAGACCTTGGTTCTTTCCCAACGCTGGCTGTGCCGTGATCATCATCGTATGTGTAGTGGTTAGGGTGCATGCGTGTGTGGGCACAGGCCCATGCGTGTGTGCTAGTGTATGTAGTGTGCATGTTCATGTGTGTGTGTATGTATGTGTGTGTGTGTTTACACACTGGCGCTTGTCTCTGTGTCTCTGTGTTTTTTGTGTGCAGATATATATATGCATGTGTATGCATGTATATGATCTGTGGGCGTGTGTGAGCATGCTCCTGCACACATGTGTATACACATGTATTTGTACATGTATATGTGAGTATGTGTGTGTGCCTGTGTATATGGGCATGTTGGTGTGTGCATGTGTGTGTGTGTGTGCACATGTGTCGTTAAGCATGTATTATATGCATGTATGTACACAGGTGTGTGCGTATGTATGTATTGAGCATGTGCACAGCAAAGACATAAAAGGCAGTTCCTTTTGTAAATTGTATTAGTCCCTTTTACAAAAAAATAAATGTTTGGAAGAAATAAATGTGGATATTTATAATATTTTAGGGGAATTTTCAATAAATGTCAATGCCATTCAGTTGGGTAATTTTGAACTACGATTATCAGTCATGATTTTCTCCCTAAATTTTCGCTTAATGAGAACAAAGTCTATATGTTACAGCAAAGACATGTGAAACTATGGATGACAAAAAACTAGAGGGAATGTGACATATTGAAAATGAGAAGGATCTATAAGAACTTTAGTTTTTCTTTTTTTCCATTTTTTTTTCTTTTTTACAATAATGTAACATTGTATATGACATTTTTAGAAGAGTTTGCATGTCTGTGAAGGAGGTGCTATAGAGCGATGTCTACTTTATTTCTTTTTGGGTTTTGAACCTTAAGAACTGAGAACAATGGAATCCTGTAATGATTGTGGAAAGACAACATTCTTCTGGAAATTTTATAAGTTTCATGCAGAAGAACACAAACCATTCTCTGGAAGTGCATTATCATTTCAGTGGCAACTACAACCAGATCAACAGAAGGTTTTTTTGTATTGTCAATTGCGGAAATTGCAATGCATTTCTGAGTTCTGTTTTTGTGCATTAACGTCCAGATGCTTTGTGGTGTTGGTTGGGCACAGAGAGACTGATTTTTCACTTTAACGTCCAGATGCTTTGTGGTGTTGGTTGGGCACAGAGAGACTGATTTTTCACTTTAACATCCAGATGCTTTGTGGTGTTGGTTGGGCACAGAGAGACTGATTTTTCACTTTAACGTCCAGATGCTTTGTGGTGTTGGTTGGGCACAGAGAGACTGATTTTTCACTTTAACGTCCAGATGCTTTGTGGTGTTGGTTGGGCACAGAGAGACTTATTTTTCACTAGGTATGCCTCATGGCATGGTAGCCCTGCTTTTTTCTTTCTTCTTCTTTTTTTTTATATCCATTAAGATCTCTGATTTCACACCCTACATCAGATGGAAAATGTTAGTATTGCAATTTTATTGGATGAATTGGAATTCTGGTTCCATTTTTCATATCCAGGATTTTTTCCCAGCTTTCTTTGTATCTTTATGTTCTGTAGTATCTTTTGTACAGAACGGCTAGCGGCAATCTTTTTTTTTTCACAGTGAACAATTATGTTACTGCAACTTTTTTTCTGTTTGAATGTCAGCAGGGTGGTTTTTGGTGGTGTTGTTGTTTTATCTTTGACATAGGTTTTTCATCATGAGCATGATGGCACTAACTATACATAAATCAAAAAGGTCTGTGGCTATTTCAAAGCAAGGTCTGTGGCTGTTTCAAAGGAAGATCTGTGGCTGTTTCAAAGGAAGATCTGTGGCTGTTTCAAAGGAAGGTCTATCGCTGTTGCATTGTGTTCTGAACTGTATGAGATTCTTGTGAAGCTTCCATCATATAAGATTAAAGAAATTGTCAACAATGTTTTGAACTAAGCGATTACTAGACACTGTGCTACAATCTTTTTTTTTTCCAGAAGGGTGAATGGGAATTAACAATTACTGCCGGGCAGTCATTAACCACTCTGTTGGAGCTGAACTTTAAGCAGCCACTTTAATAATGTTAACTGCTTTCCCTATATTCCCAAACTTCCCTTTCTGTAACTCAACAGCAAGTAGTGAGAAGAATCTGTTGGTATGAATGTTGAAGTCAGTGTGGAATTGTTACTATATGTTGGTGATTGGGAAGTTTTGGGGGAGATGGGGGAAAGGGGAGAACAATAATATCAAAGGAAATAAAGGTCATGTAGGACAGTAAAATGTGTAGAATAAGTCTTTGGACTGTACAAGTTTTAAAATGAAATGGATGACCTGAGCGGCTGAGTCTTCTTGAAACCATGCAAGTCCACAGCAAGACTGACTACCAGGAGACACAGTTCACCTACATTTGACAGACATGTAATGAGTGCGTGGGGCCATAGACTGACTACCAGGAGACACAGTTCACCTACATTTGACGGACACGTAATGAGTGCGTGGGGCCATAGACTGACTACCAGGAGACACAGTTCACCTATATTTGACGGACACGTAATGAGTGCATGGGGCCATAGACTGACTACCAGGAGACACAGTTCACCTATATTTGACGGACACGTAATGAGTGCGTGGGGCCATAGAATGGCAGGTGCAGGTTGAGTGAGAAAGACAGGGATTTATACATACAGCTATAACAATCACACCTGGGGACCAGCAGGAAAAGACAGGGATGTATACATACAGCTATAACAATCACACCTGGGGACCAGCAGGAAAAGACAGGGATGTATACATACAGCTATAACATTGACACGTGGGGACCAGCAAGAACAGTGTAGATACCAGACTGACACGTGGGGACCAGCAAGAACAGTGTAGATACCAGACAGGGATTTATACACAGCTATAACAACCACACCTGGGGATCAGCAGGAGAAGACAGGGATTTATACATACAACTATAACAATCACACCTGAGGATCAGCAGGAGAAGACAGGGATTTAAACATACAGCTCTAACAATCACACCTGAGGATCAGCAGGAAAAGAAAGGGATTTAATACAACTATAACAATCACACCTGAGGACCAGCAGGAGAAGACAGGGATTTATGCAACAACTATAACAATCACACCTGAGGACCAGCAGGAGAAGACAGGGATTTATACATACAGCTCTAACAATCACACCTGAGGATCAGCAGGAAAAGAAAGGGATTTAATACAACTATAACAATCACACCTGAGGACCAGCAGGAACAGACAGGGATTTATACAATACAGCTATAACAACCACACCTGTGGACCAGCAAGAACGGTGTAGATACCAGACAGGACTAACATTAGCAGTTGACTTCATGAATTCTCCTTTCCGTAGTATCCTAGGACACAATCATCCCACAGACATAAGCTTACAGACGTTTTAAAGTCGATGTATCATCCCCCAGCATTCATCTTCAGTTTTTTCCCCTTCAGCCTCCTTGTTTCATCTTGCTGTAACTGCCAACCCACCCCCCACCCCATCCGTCACCCTCCATCCCCTCCCCATCTCGTTCACCTCTCCTTCCCCCATCCTCCCTTCTAGACTGTCATTTCTTCAACCACCCACACTCTGCAATGTCCTGATCTTGATAATTGATGCTCTGCAATATCCTGATCTTGGTAACTGATGCTTTCAAAGCCAACCAAGAAACTGGAGCACGGGCACCTTGAAAGTGAAAGGCTAATCCTAAAGATTGGTTTCCGTCAGAAAGTGTGGCACAAGTTCTTTAGTCATTCACCAGAATAGACCTTCACCTATTGACAACATGCGTCATCTGTGTTACGCATTATTTTGACAGAACATGCGTGACATGTTTCGAGCGAATGTGTGGTCCAAATTTGTTCTATATTTAGGAATATATTCATACACATCTCCAACTTTTTTTTTGCAGAAAGAGCTTTAACAGGTTTGATCATGATAAACTGTAGCTTGATACAGGTTTCACATATGATATAATTCAACATTTCTGTTATCAGTGTATAAAGCAGTAGTTTTAAGGTATCACAATTTAGAAAAAAAATCATCAGATTGATTTTATTGCTGAAAAGATTAAATGCGGATGCACGGCCGTTAAGACGCAGTGGTATCATCATTCTTTGAATGGCTGGAAAGCTCTTCACTTTATTACTCTGCTAAATTTAGCTACACTCATGCTTGTACTGGCTGCGAAAATGACAGTGTGTGTGTGTGTGTGCGCGCGCGTGTGTGCGCACGCACGTATGTGTGTGTTCGTGCTTGTGTGTGTATGTGAGTGTGTGTGTGTATGTGTGTTTGCATGTGCGCACGTGTGTGCCTGCATGTATGTGAAGTGTGTGTGCAGAAGTGTGTGTGTGTGTGTGTGTGTGTGTAATTTGTGGGTTTGTGTGAGCACACACACGTATCTGCATACATATATATGTGTACATATACGTGTGTGTATGCGTGTGTCTTTGCATGTGGGCGTGTACACATGTGCGTGTGTGTATGCATTTGTGTATTCATGTGTATGTGCGCACACGTGTGGGTGTGGATGTGCACATGCACGCATGTGTGTGTGTGTAGAGCAAGCGGACGTACGCGTGTACATTTGTGTGTGTGTGCGCGCGCGCGCGTGTGCGTGTGTAGTGACTGCGTGCGTGAATGTTCAGAAGATGACTTAGGATCAAGAACAAGACCATCAAGTACAACATATACGTGCACGCACACACACATAACAATAAGAACAACTGCTCCTCCTCACACACACACCCAAGCACGGCGCGCGCACACACACACACACACACACACACACACACACACACACACACACACACACACGTACGCACACACACACACACACACACACACACACTTTCTCTCTCTCTCTCTCTCTCTCTCTCTCTCTCACACACTCACACACCAGTGCTTGCACACTCATATCCGTGGACTCTCTAATTAACACGCTGGCATCACCCCACTGATTAACACACACCAGGCTGCACACGTCGACAGTATGCGTTGGGGACGCTAAGAGATTCGAAGTCTTGCCTCAGTTGACAATGTGTTTGGTCATTTGTGTCTGTTATTGGAAAGGCTCAGTGTGCGTTTGCAGCGTTGGCCTTGAGATTATTTCAGTGTTTATTTGGTTGGTGTATTTTGTCGTCTGCAAGCCGAACACCTACCACAGGATCTACAACGAACTCTCACAAGCTGGGCTACTGTACTTACCTTGTACTGAGGAAGTCAGCGGCCTGCGTGTAACCGTCTGTCTGTCTGTCTGTCTGTCTGTCTGTCTTCTCTCTCTCTCTCTCTCTCTCTCTCTCTCTCTCTCTCTCTCTCTCTCTCTCTCTCTCTTCTATTCTTCACACTCAACCAGTTTCAATAAGATGCCGAGCTTTCATTCTTTGACGTGGGCAGAGCACCATAGTAGTTTTAAGACGCACAGCCGGTTATCAATGCTTCTCCTCCAAGGGCAAAGTGAGGCTGGCCAAGTGACGGCCACGTTGACACCTGTATGACACTACAGTGAGGCTGGCCAAGGGACGGCCACGTTGACACCTGTATGACACTACAGTGAGGCTGGCCAAGTGACGGCCACGTTGACACCTGTATGACACTACAGTGAGGCTGACCAAGTGACGGCCACGTTGACACCTGTATGACACTACAGTGAGGCTGGCCAAGTGACGGCCACGTTGACACCTGTATGACACTACAGTGAGGCTGGCCAAGGGACGGCCACGTTGACACCTGTATGACACTACAGTGAGGCTGGCCAAGGGACGGCCACGTTGACACCTGTATGACACTACAGTGAGGCTGGCCAAGGGACGGCCACGTTGACACCTGTATGACACTACAGTGAGGCTGGCCAAGTGACGGCCATGTTGACACCTGTATGACACTACAGTGAGGCTGGCCAAGTAACGGCCATGTTGACACCTGTCTGCCGACGCTAAGGCAGACTGTGGCTGTGGTCACTGCAGAATACTGGTTTCACCACGGTTCCCCTCTGTTACCAGTCACTTTGTCAGTGCCATAGTTCAGGACAGTTCCCCTCTGTTACCAGTCACTTTGTCAGTGCCATAGCAATAATTATATCCAAGCATAGCGTAGATGTAGTTCTATTCGGAAATCAATAGAAATTGAAAGAGCGCGATTTCAAATTGGTTAGGAACTCGAAACTGTTTGCCCGTGTTCGGCTACGCTTCGATATGTAGAGGGTAAGAGTAGTTGAAGCTATGTGAAAAGTTATGTGAACACGATCTTATCATGTGAAATAGCTCTCGGTGCTGTAGATGTTGTAAGATTATTATGTAGAATAATCCTGTTCGGAAAAACATAGCAAATGAATGAGTGATTTGAAAACGATTAAATTCCAGATCAATCCGGAATGGCTGACTCTGTTTTGATATGTAGACAGCAGGGTTAGAAGCTATGTCAAGTCATGCGAACAAGATTGCACTATGTGATAGAGTTCCTTGAATGCTGTGGAGGAGTAGTATCATCTTGTTAAAATGCTTTTCAGAAATATACAGGAATGAATGAGAGTGACAAGAAAATTGCTTAAATTGCAGGTTAACCCCAAAATGATTTACATCGTTTTGATATCAGAGGGTAGGGTTAGGAGAGGTATGTCAAAAGTTAGGTGAACCCGATTGCATGTACTAACATATATATCCATTTATAGTGTTCACGTTGCAGCATTTATATATGTCAGAAATTCTGTTCAGAAATCTACAGAAATTGTGTCAAAAGTGAAGCAAACACGATCGCAGTACATAAAGTAGCTCCAGGAATGTGTGTGTGTGTGTGTGTGTGTGTTTACAGAGGAAGTTAGATCTGGGATTTTTTTTTTTTTTTTTTTTTTTTTTTGTACGCGGCTGTAAAGGAGACAGATCTGCACAAGTCGCCTTTCAATTTGTGAGAGGAAAAGCTTTATGGTACCGAGTAAGAATGTTCCCTTCCATGCCGCTATTGTACAATTCCACACAACAAATTGTTTTAAAAAGCATGAAAAACGTGAACTATGTAAATAACTGAATTCAGTGTGAGGTGACACACTGTGGAATATTGCTGCCGATGGACTGCAGTAATCTGGTAGCAAAGACTTCAGGAAATAGGCCCCAAAGAAAAAAAAATGTTAAGGATAGTTTGGGAACAGAAACAAAGATGACACAATAAAACCTATTTAAAGAAAAAAAAATTGTATATATAAGGCTGATAAAAGAAAGAAAAAAAGATAGCACATAGTAAGCTAAGCTATGAATAAAGAAACAAATTATATATATATATATATATATATATAGTTTCTTTATTCATTTAAATACATATAGTGTTTCTTTATACATAGATGACATTTCGTTAAATGACTAAAGAACCGTTATGAATTGTAATGGAGGAACGTGACAGCGGACACACAGACAGGTAGATGCACAGACAGACAGACAGACATGCACACGTACGTACATGCATACATACATACATATATACATACAGACATACATACATGCATACATACATACATATATGCATTCAGGCATACATACGTGCATACATACATATATACATACATACATACATACATACATACATACATACATACATGGTGCTCGGTACTTATCCTTGGAATTTATTAGTTTATTGTACATACATACATAATATACATACATAGCCTAAATGAAAAATACAATCCCCATAAGCAGCCAGCACCACACTACTCCAATGGACATGATTTGCGGCACCAGTCAGGTTTGATCACACGGAGAATGAAAAAGGGAGTCCAGTGCCTGTTGTAGAATCGCTTCTTTTCTTTTCTTTTTTATTTCGTTTCTTTCATTTCCAATTATTCACCAGCTCTGAAGAGCTTCTTCATGGACCGTCTCTTTTGTTATAAAACGTCTTGATATCAAAACGATTCTTTCTGCCTCTGACTCCTCAGTGGAACAAGACCACGCCTGTGCCTGAGAGACACAGACTCCGTCTATGTTGCTCTCTTTCTGCACACTGGGAACTCCGAACTTGTGCAGGAACAGGCGAAAAAGAAAAAAAAAGAAAAGAAAAAGAAACAACAACAACAAGAAAAAAAAAAAACTCTGATAAACAGAATTTCCTGCACAGAGCCAATCTGGGGTCAAAGTATCTAAGAGCGACAAGAATTCTCCATATTATTTAGGTGTAGAGACACAGTCATATTTCAGTTGCCATCCCTCCCCCCCCCCCCCTCTCTCTCTCTCTCTCTCTCTCTCTCTCTACAGATGTGCTCTCTCTCTCTCTCTCTCTCTCTCTCTCTCTCTCTCTCTCTCTTCATCCACAAATGTGTGTGTGTGTGTGTGTGTGTGTGTGTGTGTGTGTGTGTGTGTGTGTGTGTGTGTGTAACAGGTTCTGTGGACCAGCCAGCACGGTCGACATCCCCACAGCTGGCCGTCCACGCAAGGTGCTGAGGACCTTCGGAGAGGCTGTGGCCGAAACTGCCCTGCGCTTCGTCTCCCTCGTCCTCACGCCCCACCAGGTGGCTCTGCTCAACATGCAGCCAGAGCCACAATACCTGTACCTGCAGGGTCCGCCAGGCTGCGGGAAAACTAGTCCTGGTTCTGAAGGCCCTGCAGTGGGCGAGGCAGGGGAGGCAAGTGGTCGTTGTTAGTCAGTCTGTCGATAAAGCAGTGACCATTTTGTTGGAGGAGCAGCTGTGCAGAATGCTGGGGGCAGCACCACCACCAGCTGGAAACATCCACCGTCACATCTGTGACCTCAGTGACATCAATAACGATGTTTCCGGTCAGGTGCAGCTGCTTGGTGCTGGTCCTGATGCCTTCATCCTGTTTGATGAGGTTCCTGGTGACAGGTCAGTTTTTGACTTAGGTCACACGTGTGTGTGTGTGTGTGTGTGTGTGTGTGTGTGTGTGTGTGTGTGTGTGTGTGTGTGTGTGACAAAACAGAGCTATTATAGGACATCCCCACCTTTCCTGTCCCGAATCGCCCCCTTCCTCCCCATCACCCCCCGCCCCACCTCATCCCAGCTGGTCCAGATGAACACAAATAGACAACACACCAATCAATTATAGAATCTGTTCTCTTTGTTCAAGATATTATATCCTTCTTTATTTGAACACGTTCAACGTCTCGCGCGAATAAAAACAAACAAACAAATGAACTCAGTAATAAGCAAATAAATGAATGAATGCAAAAGGAAATAGATAAATGAATAGATAAATAAATAAATGAACACATTGATAAACAAATGAATGAATAAGTAAAATAAGTCAATGAATAAATAGATAAATAAATGGAGCTAGGAAGGAACTAATAAAAACAAAAGTAAATAAAGAAATTAATAAACTGATCAATTCATTGATATCAAGATGCATGCAGTATAAGCAACGGAATGAGGGCAAAACAAAATCAAGAGAGATAACCACAGATTTTGCTCATGACAAAAGTAGCGAACAGTTGTTTCCCCTGCTCAACCAGATTACCTCTGTATTCAACTTGTGTGTTGTTATTCACGCGCTGTTCTGTTTAATGTATCTATGTGGAGTACAGTGCACTAAGTAGTTTATGTTGTCTTTTATATCAAAACAGTGTTAATTCATGTCAGTGTTTTATAGTATTGCAGTGTGTTGTCTTGTATTTCAGTGTACTGTATTGTTGTCACAAGAAGTTTCTGTGAGCAGAGCTTGGGCCATTCTCTCCAGGCATACTGGCAAATTTCTCTGGTGCCGCCATTTATCATACCAGCATGGATGTAGGGGTTCAGCTTTTAGTACAGTTTTTGCCCCCAGCACACGATCCGCCATCTCCGAAAAATAAAGAAAAAAATTCAACATTTGAGACTCAAAAATGTTGTCTTCAGTCGTTAAATGCAACACACATTCCTATCATTCGACACAGAATTCGCCGATGATTATTTGTTACGAAAGTGCATTAAATCTGTAAGATTCAAACGGTAGTGAAAACTCATTCCTCTCATCATCACTTGTATGGCTGCACCTTTCCCCCGCGTCCTTCTCCATTTCCTGACACCTCCCCCCCCCCCCCCCACCCCGACTATACACCCCACCCCGTCGTCCTCCCATACCACGCATTCTTCTTTCCCCTCTCCTCCCCACACAGATTCAGAATGAAACCCATCACAACTGGTTACAGTGGAGGGTTCAAGGCTTCACACAAATACACGATGGGCAACTCGCTCCCCTTCTCTCTCCATACTGCTACACACACACACACACACACGCGCGCGCGCGCGCGCGCGCGCGCGATTGCTATGTAATATCACTAAAATCTGTGCGAAAACAGTGAATAGACTATCCTATTCTAAAACACCATTCGTCAGAGCTATTTTCCAGGAAAACAGGCCTGCCCAATTCTGCTCAATGCATTTGTTAATGACCTTCCAACTTACATGCAGACGACGATTCTTCTAATTCGATCACAAACGACGGCACCGAATTTCCATGTCTGTTAGATGCACATGACATATTAGTTCTCTTCATCTACAAAGCTTGCTTACAAAATAAATGAAACTGTATTTGTACAGCAAATAATGGGGATTTCAGAATAAATTTCACCAAAATATGATCCTAAAATACCTCTTGCATTCAAAGATCGGTCAAATATCATAAGATCACAAACCAGTACAAATTTTGCGAGATCATTTTCCGTAAAATGGCGGAAGTGCTCAAGAGCATTTTGTAAAGTAAGCAAACAAAACACTGCACACCCTGAAATGAACAAGAAAAAGCTCAAAATTGAAATAAGACGTAATGATTCACCTCAGTAATATGCTAATTATACCAGTATCCATTTATTGGAATTGACATGTGGTTCCCATCTACAGATCTCGACATGAGCAACGCAGTTCTCGGATTCCAACCCTTTCCTTCCGAGTTTATCTCTAGCACTACCACCATCACCCTTCCCCCTTACCCCCCCCCCCCCACCATCACCCTTCCCTCTTACCCCCCCCCCCCCCTCCTTACACACACACACGCGCGCGCGCGCGCAAATGCACACGAGTGTGCAATTTTAAATGCTTGCTTAAAATGCAGCGAGTCTTCCTGCATGAGTTGAACATGGTTGATGCCCAGTCAGGTTACAAACTGTACGCAGCTGAGTTTTTGGTTACACATAACAAAAGCAAACCACAAATCACACCTCGAACAGGCATCTGAAAGCATGCTTCAAAATGTAGAAATAATCGTCACTTCATTGCTAGAATGTATCCGAAATGTTCCGCATAAAATGGAAATTGTTCATATCTAGAGGGAACAAAACATGCAATGAAAAAGGAAGTGGATTCCAAAAAGACATCTGTCTGGACACAACAAAAAGGCGGCGATTTGAGAAAGCATTCTTAAAAAAAAAAAAAAAATCACTCGAAACTGCCGAGTAGAAGTAAACGCACAACATTTTGAGCGAAGACATGAACTCAGTAGACATTGGTACAGTGGTCACGATCCACAAACAGGAAAGAACAGATACTCGGACATTACAGATGAAGTCAGAAAAATGATTAGTATATATATTCTCAATGATCTGGACATCTACTCCATCAAGTTTTACCAGACCCAGATTGTACAAACAGCACACACACACACACACACACACACACACACACACCCAGAGTTTAAGAAACGCCAACTTTTTATCAGAATGTTGATATAATGTACTGATGCTCAGTATTTTCTGATTTTCTTTACTGTGATATTTGGAATTTGATAAGTGACAATCTTTTTGAAAAAAAAAATATTGTAACAACAACAAAGACAAGAAAAGCGTTGGCTTAATACATTCGTGATCCCATACGTATAATCTTTCCGACAATCAGAATCCTTTTCGCTCATAGGTTGAAGCTGAATGCTTTTCAAGCCGAATGCAGTCAAATGGAATGTGTTTGTGGAGCAGTGGGAACTTTAACCCATAGCTCTTTCTCAGTTGTTTTTATTTTATGGAAGATCATCAGCCTCGTTTGATCACATTTTTTCTAATAATCGGAATACTTCAACGTTCTAAATATTGTTCGCACTTTCCCTCTCTCGTTTCTTATATTACTTCAATCACTTCGCATATATGCTGCCTAATGTTTATGATTTTTTTCCCATGCATTTTTGTTTCTTCTTTTATTTAAAAAAACAACAACAAAAAACACTCTTGCACATGTACATTAACACCCCCCACCCCCGCTCCCCCCGGCCTTGTAACATTGTGCCCCACCCAACCCCCTCCTCCATCGCCCCTCATCCATCCCTCTCTCATCTACATTTGAATATATAACAATGTATCTACCCTCATAATGTTCACCTTTTCACACACACACACACACACACACACACACACACACACACGTTCATAACCACAGTCACAAGCACGCATGCACACACACACACACACACACACACACACACACACACACACACACACACACAAACATACACATGCATAAACATATGCGCGCACACATACATACATGCGCGAGTGCGCGCGCACACACACACACACACACACACACACACACACACACACACACACACAGCAAAACGGTCACAGGGGAAAAGTCACTGACATGGACAATGAGACCAGCTGCGACCGACACAGATCGGACATATCCCTGACATTTTCAAAGCCGAGATGTGTGATGTTTAAGTAGTTCCTAAAGTAGTTTCAATTGCCGGTTAATTTTATGAATCATCTGAACCAGAGAAAAGAAAAAAAAAGAAAGAAAAGACAGAACTTAAAAAGGGTTTAGTGTTTTCTATGCCTGTCATGGTCGTTAATAAACGATTGATTGGATGGTGTACGTGCGTGCTTGTGTGTGTGTGGTGTGTGTGTGTGTGTGTGTGTGTGTGTGTGTGTGTTAGAGAGAGAGAGAAGGAGAGAGAGAGAGAGAAGTTCCGGTGGTATAGGTTTATTTTGTAGATGCCTTTCACAGTCATTTATGAAGGGATGATTCAGAGGTGAAGAGTAAGAGAAAGACAGGGAGTGACAGACACGCAGACAAACACACAGACAGATAGACAGACACACAGATAGACGAAAACAGAAAGAGATACTCACAGAGAGTGAAGTCTGAAACTGAATGAATACTAGAACACACTGACTGATTATTGCCCCCACTGCTATTATCACTATTAACACCACTACTGCTGCTGTTGCTGATATCATTACTACTGCTACTATTAATACTGCTGCTACTGCTACTGCTGCTGCTGCTGCTACTACTACTACTGCTACTATTACTACTTCTACTACTGCTGCTGCTGCTACTACTACTACGGCTGCTACTGCTACTACTACCATCATTATTACTGCCACTACTACTACTTCTACTACTACTACTACTGCTGCTGCTGCTGCTGTTACTACTATTACTACTACTACCACCACCACCACGACCACCATCACCACTGCTGTTCCAATACACAAGGAGAAGGCGGAATATTCTGTAGGTGTGCTATGAATGCGCTGCTCATCTTTCAGATCTAAATGGAGAATTGAAAGAAAGAGGGAAACACAAGGCAGAGACTACTGCTGCTACTGCCGCCACTACTGCTACCACAGCTGCTGCTGTTGCTGCTATTGCTGCTATACTACTTCTGCTGACATCACAACTACTTCAATAATAGCACTATGTATGAAGAATTTAATAGACATTGATTGAAGACATGTGAGTATAGACTATGTGCTGTAGATCTACAGATCCCGTTTTAGATCTACACGGAGTTGACGGGACCTACACCTGACTTTGTATCCTGTGTCACAGTGACAAGTTCATCCAGTGGCTGACAGCTGTCCGGCACCGACTGCCCTTAGTCCGTGTGTGGGCAGCGTCACTGTACAGAGTGGACAACCGCCCCAGACCCCCTCCATCCTGGCTGGAGATCCGCGAAGTCAGTGAACCTCTTCGGTCACCACCTGCAGTGATCAGCCAGGTGGAGGGGACAGTTTGGATAGATGGCCGCCGCATCCCCCGGTACAGCGCCTCAGCACTGCCTCCCCCCACAGAGGGACCCCCAGTCCGGGAGCTGAGTCACAAGGGTCAGGCAGGTCACAGTGGGGATTACCCCTGGAAGTGTGCCCTGTGTGCCGACACCATTGGTCACCTCCTGACCCACGACATACGTGTGGGACAGCCAGGTAGGAACTGTTCTGTCTCATCATCATCAGCAGTATCATCACCATCATCGTCATCATCACCATCATCATCATGGTGATGACAGGAATTTAGATCTAATTCTGTACAATGTACAAGTGCTGACAGAGAAATAGATCTGGATCTCCTCCTCTGATTCACATTTATTTCTTGTACACAATGGATGGTTGTGTGTGCGTCTGTCTGTCTCTTTGTCTTTGTGTCTCTCTGTTTGTCTGTCTGTTTATCTGTCTGTCTGTTTGTCTGTCTGTTTATCTGTCTGTTTATCTGTCTGTTTATCTGTCTGTGTGTTTGTCAGTATGTCTGTGTGCATCAGACCAGCCAGGGGTGGAGGTGTACAGTGACGTCATGTCATCATGATCATGCTGTTTTCAGGTGCTCCCCAGTACAGGGACACCTGGATTCTCTGTTATCACCTTCCTGATGCAAGTGCTGCTGACGTCCTGGTACATCGTCTGAGCCGTCACGGTGTACCGGTCAGGGCGGTGCCACGTCCCCCCAGTGCCGCTGATGCACGGGACCTGGCCCTGGCCCTCACTGACCAGGTCATCGTTACAGACAGGGACAATGTCCAAGGGATGGAAAGGGCGGTGGTCATAGCGCTGAGAGGAAGGTGGAGTGGTGTTGACCATCTGTCATGGTCCAGGTCCACCAGTTTTCTGTGTGTCATTCGCTGACACCACCACAGGGACAGCCTGTCACCGTGATGTGTCACACCTCCACACCTCGTCACCAACGGCTTCATATTTCTCCTCCCCCCCCCCCCCCCCCTCCACACACACACACACACACACACACACACACACACACACACACACACACCTTCCTGCTCTTCATCTTTCTGTTCTTTCTTTCCGTTCCGTCCTTCCTTTCCTCCTCCCTTTCTTCCTTCTTCTTTCCTTTGTTCCTGTCTTCCGTTCCATCATCACCTCTTTGTTCACTCTTTTCTTCATTCCCTTTGTTCTTTCCTCGTTCATTGCGTCCGTCTGTTCTTCTTCAGTGACATTCGCTTACATTCATCCCTTCTTCCCGTCTGCTCTCTTTCTTTCTTTCTTTCTTTCTGTCTTTCTTATTGTGACGTCATTTACACAGTGACGTCAAACACTGAACTCTGTGTGACAGGGAGAGCGCGGTGTCGGTATTTTTAACACACCGTGACTGTCGCCGATCGGCGGTACTGAACCAGCACGTCCATGTGTTCAGAGTGCTAGCTCACAATAGAGAGCGTGTGCGCGTGTGCGTGTGCGTGTGTGTGTGTGCGTGCGTGTGCGTGTGTGTGTGTGTAGGGTTGGGTTTTAGTTAGGTGGGGGTTAGGCTAAGTTCCTCGGGGTTAGGTAGGAAGGTTAGGCTAGGTAGGGGGGTGGGGGGAGTAGGACATACAATATCCTTGCCTTCCAGTCTTCACTTATTGAAGGAGTGGAAGTGGGGGGTTGGTTTCGTTTCTGACTGTTACCCCTTGTTGCTTTGGTTCTACACGAGAGAGGTCGGGGCATGATATCGGCTGTTGTTGTTGTTGTAAACTGCTGTGTTGTTGCACGAGCAACAACTAGTCCGTTGGTCGGGCGTGTGAGCTCTGCGGAGGGATACACTGTTCTGACCAATGGTTGCTTTGTGTTGTGAGTGAAGCTCACTTGATTCCGACCAGGGCGGAATGCGTTGGGGTAGCTTCACTTCGGTCCCTGGTGTTCGTCGGAGTGACGTGCTCCTTGTAGATGCGGCGGGAGCACCGTTAGTAAGTGCTGAGTGACTTCGAATCATAGTTAGGGCCAGGTCCTCGTCGGGTCTGGTGTGCCCTTGGCCTGTGCCGAGTTCTGTGTCGTCCTTGTTGGCAGCCACTTTCAGCCAGTTGCAGAACTGGTGTGGTTGATCGTCTGTTCAGTTGTTTCAGCATATATCCTGTTTGCCGAGGCTGGGGCCGGACCACTGAGCGGCGGCTTCCTGTTACCTGTGCTCTCCCAGGAGAGGGAGACCACCCAGGCCGTCCGCCGTCTGTGAGGCAGTTCTCCTCCTGCTACCAGTGCTCTTCCGGGAGGGGAAGTCCACCCAGGCCGTCCGCCGTCGGTGAGGCAGTTCTCCTCCTGCTACCAGTGCTCTTCCAGGAGGGGAAGTCCACCCAGACAGTCTGTTGTCTGTGAGGCAGTTCTCCAGCCACCTGTTCCTCTTTCCCAGGAGGGAAGGACCGCCCTGTTCAGGCGCCTTGTGAGGGGTGCTGCGCCAGGCCTTCCTTCACCCTCAGTTCCGGCAGAGTCTTCAGTGGAGGAGCGGTTCCTTCAAGAGTCGGGCCCGTTGAGAGGGGGCCTAAGGTGTGCGTGAGTGTTGTGTTCATTGCGGGGAGAAGTTGTCTTGCGTGAGGCCACAGACAGCGCCGAGGAGCGGGGTCTTCCATGGAGGAGTCAGCCTGCAAGTGGCCACGGACAGCGCCGAGGAGCGGGGTCTTCCGTGGAGGAGTCAGCCTGCGAGGGGCCACGGACAGCACCGAGGGGCAGGGTCTTCCCGGGAGGTGTCAGCCTGCGAGGGGCCACGGACAGCGCCGAGGAGCAGTGTTTTCCGGGGAGGAAGGGTGTCCAATTTTTTGTGGTAGGAAGGGGGTGTAGCAATTAGGCAGTAGGGTC
>CM065724.1:83600073-83605073 GCA_033310375.1 Conus canariensis | reverse complement strand
TGCGAGGAAATAAACAAACGCTGTGACAGACTGGAGACTGAGCAAAAACATCTGACTGACACAGTGAAAGACATAACATATGACATACATGACCTGTTTGCTGTGTCAGGTGAAAGAAAGGAAGAAATACGACAATGTTCTGAAACAAGTGACAGCATGAGACAAGAACTGGACAAACTGAAGGCTGACACAGAAAAACTAGAAAGTTTCTCACGAAGAGACAACTTCAGATTTTTGGTATTCCCCAACAGGGCCCCAGCGAATCATTTGACGCATGTGCGCGTGCAGTAGTTGATGTGTTGAATAGCATTGACGGACAAAAACAATGGACTGACAACGACATCAGACGTGCACACAGAACAGGATACAGACGAGATGACCAACCACGACCAATGATCGTGAAATTCAACAGATGGAAAGACAAGATGCGCATAATTGGCGATAGAGAGGTCAGAGAGAAATTACAGCAACAAGGAGTAAGAGTGGCTAATGACCTAATCAATCAACAGATGAAAATAAAGGTTAGAGCTCGTGAAGAAGGGAAAAGAACATTTTTCCGCAGGGGACAACTCGTGATTGGTCCACGATTACCTGACCCACGCACTTGCGCGGAAGTAGTAGAGGGTGGCCGAGAAAATAATAAGACAACACACACACAGTTACACCTTCTACTCCTCAATTTCAATCTGGAGAGAGTGGGGAGGGTGGGTCTCTGTTTCAGCCAATCAACAGGCATCTCGTCATGTTAACACATTGAGGGGGGATGGCAGTGAGGGTGGTGCGTTTACATCTTCCTCCGCTCCCCCATCCTCAGTTCGTGCTACACCCGATCGGCAACGGAGTGGTAATGGTGGTAAGGATGGGGGTTGCAGAGCGGCTCGTGACAGAGGCGGAGGTCAGCGAATTGGATCAGCGGCCAGTAGCGGGGATTCCCCCCGTGTCTCCACGGATCGACGTCACGGTAACGACGAACACACAGCGCGTGGCGGAGTTGTGCCCGACAGACAGAGGGGCATGCGAGCGTACCTGTCTAACCAGTCCAGCAAGTCTCTATGTGGGGAAAGGGGTACTGGTGGTACTAGAGCCTTGCGTTCAAACTCTATAAAAAGCAAATAGGACAGGCTAGACCATCCACAACAATGGACTTTCTAAGTTATAATGTTGAAAATTTGTTTCCAAAACTACGTGATGTTTCTTTTGTAAATTATGTTAACAAATTTGATTTTGTTTGCCTTACAGAAACCTTTTTAGATTCGTCTTTTGACTATAAATGCATCTTCAATGATTATATAAAATTTCATGTTTCAGCTGGAAAGTTTTCATTTCATGGAAGAAACTCAGGAGGTATACTCCTTTTAGTAAGAAAATGTTTGGAAAAATATGTAAAAGAGATTCAGATAAATTGTGACGATACAATTGTTATAAGAATAGATAAAACTGTTTTTGGTGTGAATAAAGATATCATTTTTGTTGGTTGTTATATTGTTCCAGAAGGAGGCCCTCTGTATAATGATAAGGCTATCAAAGATGGCATACTTTTATTAGAAGAGGCTTTATTGGAAAAGTTTGATAAAGATGATGTATACTTTATTGTAACTGGTGATATGAACGCTCGAACAGGTCAGATGCAATCTGAACATGAAGATATGACAATGTATGATTTTGATTTGTATGAAATGGATGACATTTTTTTACGTCATTCAAAAGATATGGTTGTAAATAGCTTTGGGAAAACGTTAGTGGATTTTTGTTTTTTTGTTTGATATGAATATCTTAAATGGGTTTTGTGATGGAGATATAGAGGGTAATTACACTTTTGTATCCCCTAATGGATGTAGTGTGGTTGATTACTTTTTGATTCATGTTGATTTATTACCGAAATTTGATTTGCATGTTGGTGACTGTGTTCATTCGTGGCATTTACCAATCGAAGTTGTATGGAATAACGTTCACCGGAATTTGGAAAGTAACCAGGTTAAACAACCAGGTGAAGAAAAAATTGTTTGGTCGAATGAAAATGTCCATAAATATAAAGACGAACTTGAAAGTGATGAGTTCCAATGTTGTTTACAGTCAGCCCTCCTGCAAATGGATATTGATATAAATGATAGTTTAAATCTTTTTGTTAATGCTTTATATGGAGCTGCAGCATGTATGGTCCGCACGGTAGGTCAAGATCGAATAAAAAGTAATGACTGGTTTGATGCTGAATGTGAGAGAAAGAAAGCAGAAGTAAAAAGGCTGCTAAAAAGATTTCAGAGATGTAAAACAGCTAGTGATAAAAAAGAAAAAAAGAGTAGAATATGCAGTATCACGAAAAGAATACATCAAACTGAGAGAAACTAAGCAATTAGAATTTGAGGAAAATAGACTAAAGAAATTAAGAGAATCCATAACCGATTCTAAAGCATTTTGGTCAGTAATAAGATCTGTTAATAAGAAAAGCTTAATTTATAATGAAATCTCCATCCAACAATGGTATGATCACTTTTTTCATGTTTTCAATGACTCAGATAATACTGTTCCTCTGGAAGAAGACATTTCACTGGATGATGAGGATGAATCTGTGCCACTGTTCAATAACACTATTTCTAGAGAAGAAGTAATGGATGGTATCGGACATTTAAGGACAGGGAAAAGTGCTGGACCCGACAGAATTGTTGGAGAAGTGTTAAAAGAAGCAAATTCTATCATAATTGATTTTCTTGTTCGCTTATTTAATGAGCCTTTTGAACACGGCAATTTTCCTTTAGAATGGGCTAAATCTATTATTATTCCAATTTACAAAAAAAGGTGATTCCAGTAATCCAGATAATTATCGTGGTATAGCACTCACTAGCACCATTAGTAAAGTGTATGCTCATATCTTGAACAAAAGATTATCAAAATGGGCTGAAAATGAAGGGAAAATATTAGAAGAACAAGCAGGTTTCAGAGCAAATTATAATACTATTGACCATATATATACACTATATTCACTTGTACAGAAATATTTATTGAGCAATTCTAAACTCTATATAGCCTTTGTTGACTTCAGGAAGGCTTTCGACTCTGTGAATCGCGTAATATTCTTTGGAACGTGTTGCGTAAAAGTGGAGTGAATGGAAAACTATATTTGGCTATTCGTGCTATGTATAATTCTGTGCTGGCATGTGTGCGTGCAAAGAGTGAATATTCTAATTATTTTGACTGTTCAAAGGGTGTAAAACAAGGCTGCCTTTTGAGCCCACAATTGTTTTCTTTTTTTTTTATTAATGAGTTAGCAATTGAAATATCAAAAAAAGGAAAGCACGGTATTCAATTAATTTCAGGAGCTGTTGAGATATTTTTGCTTCTATTTGCTGACGATGTTATTCTAATGTCTCAAACAGTTATAGGTTTCCAAAACCAACTAAAGTCACTAAAAGAAGAAACAGATCGTTTAGGATTAACTGTTAATTTAGATAAAACTAATATTATTGTATTTAGAAATGGTGGACACCTTTCAGTGCATGAAAAATGGTTCTATGGAAATGGAGAAATAAAAGTTGTCAATTCTTACAAATACCTAGGAATGATATTTTCAACAAGATTAAGTTTGAATTTTGCTTGGGAAGAGGGAAGCAGAAAGGGTAGAAAGGGTGTAATTGAAATTTTGAAGTCATTAAAAAAGCTAAATACTATTGATTGTAATCTATTTTGGAAATTATTTGATGCCCAAATAGAACCTATTCTTACTTATGCTGCTGAAATATGGGGTTTGTACTCTAATCAGAAAATGGAAAGAGTGCATACATATGCTATAAAACGTTTTCTTCACTTACCTTTACATGCTTCTAATACTATGCTATACGGAGAAACCGGCCGATATCCTTTGTACATAAGATCTTTTGTCAAGTGCATAAAATACTGGCTAAAAATTATAAAACTGCCTCAGTCTCGATTGTGCAAACAAGCATACGACATGATGGTAATTCAACTCGAGACTGGTAAAGAGAATTGGGCCTATCAAGTAAAAAAAAGTATTGTCTGTAAATGGTTTTGGTATTGTATGGATGTCACAGGGAGTTGGAAATGATAGACAATTTATTTCAGAGTTTAAAGACAGACTGATATGTTCGTACAAACAAAACTGGCATTCGGCTATTGAGAACAATGAAAAATACAGTTGGTTTTCTTCATTTAAAAATGTCTTTCAAGCTGAAAATTATCTATATATTATAACAGACAAATGGCATAGGATTAATTTTGCTCGATTCAGAACTCTCGGATTTAATACAAAGAAAAGATGGTATTTGCCTGGGGCTTCCTCGGAATCTTCATGCCCTATGTGTGGTTATGATGTTGAGGATGAAAAACATTTCTTATTCCATTGTACAGGATATGTAACATTACGGAACAAATGTGATTTTTTTCATACGGATCTAGCTCAGACTCATAATGTAACATCTGTTTTACTTTCAAATGACGAAATGATTATCAAATCAGTTGCAAAATTTATAGCAGAGGCTCAGAAATTGCGAAAAGAAAAGATTAACCCACTATGATGCATAATCCATTAATATGATGAAGATAAAAATGAATGTTTATATATCATATGATAAAGTGGATGGTCGAATTTCATATATTTTTGACTGCGTGTGCGTGCGTGCTTATCTGCGTGTGTATATGTGTGTATGCATGTGATTGGGCGAATGTTGTGTGTTGTGTGTGTGTGTGTGTGTGTTGTGTGGGTATGTCTGCGTCGGCGTGTGTGTGTGTGTGTGTGTGTGTGTTTGTTGTGTGTGTGTGTGGCGAGTAATATGTTGTGTGTTGTGTGTGTGTGTGTGTGTGCGCGCGCGCATGTGTGTGTGTGTGTGTTGAGTGGCTGTGGTGAGTGCTTGGATATGTATTTATGTGGCTAAATGATCATTAACATAACTGATTGAAGTTTCGTTGAGATATTTTTTTGTATTTTTAGTATTGATTTCATATGCCAGCATATTTCCTTCTGAACCTATGTTACCGCCCTTGTCATCGAG
>CM065724.1:83527573-83595073 GCA_033310375.1 Conus canariensis | reverse complement strand
CAGTAAATCCCCTCTCTAGGTCTCCTCAACTGTGGTTAATGACGTCTTTAAACTGAAATACAACCTAAAACCACTTGTGGATCTGTAGAACTCACACTTGTTGAACAACCAAACGCAAGCAGACCAAGAATGGACTTAGTGGTGAGATCAACGTCCCATTAGCTGGAGGCTGTTAAGGACACGATGTTCCCGGACATGTGGAGAGTGGACTTGTGGAACCCACAGGGACAGGCATGCAGCCTCTCCTCTCCCTCAGTGGGACCAGCATCAATGCTGGAATTGAAATGTCCGATATGGCTGCAAGAGGACATCGTTATCACAACTACTGTTCGAAATCCAAGTCAAATATACATATTGCACTGGAAATAAATTGTTTTCGTTTATTTATAGGGAAGCAAACGTCGGTCTGAAATACTACATTGACCGAAGATAATGAGGAACTGTCCTAAACTATGGCACTGACAAAGTGACTGGTAACAGAGGGGAACTGTCCTAAACTATGGCACTGACAAAGTGACTGGTAACAGAGGGGAACTATCATGAACTATGGCACTGACAAAGTGACTGGTAACAGAGGGGAACTGTCATGAACTATGGCACTGACAAAGTGACTGGTAACAGAGGGGAACCGTGGTGAAACCAGTATTCTGCAGTGACCACAGCCACAGTCTGCCTTAGCGTCGGCAGACAGGTGTCAACATGGCCGTTACTTGGCCAGCCTCACTGTAGTGTCATACAGGTGTCAACATGGCCGTCACTTGGCCAGCCTCACTGTAGTGTCATACAGGTGTCAACGTGGCCGTCCCTTGGCCAGCCTCACTGTAGTGTCATACAGGTGTCAACGTGGCCGTCACTTGGCCAGCCTCACTGTAGTGTCATACAGGTGTCAACGTGGCCGTCACTTGGCCAGCCTCACTGTAGTGTCATACAGGTGTCAACGTGGCCGTCACTTGGCCAGCCTCACTGTAGTGTCATACAGGTGTCAACGTGGCCGTCACTTGGTCAGCCTCACTGTAGTGTCATACAGGTGTCAACGTGGCCGTCACTTGGCCAGCCTCACTGTAGTGTCATACAGGTGTCAACGTGGCCGTCACTTGGCCAGCCTCACTGTAGTGTCATACAGGTGTCAACGTGGCCGTCACTTGGCCAGCCTCACTTTGCCCTTGGAGGAGAAGCATTGATAACCGGCTGTGCGTCTTAAAACTACTATGGTGCTCTGCCCACGTCAAAGAATGAAAGCTCGGCATCTTATTGAAACTGGTTGAGTGTGAAGAATAAGAGAGAGAGAGAGAGAGAGAGAGAGAGAGAGAGAGAGAGAGACAGACAGACAGACAGACAGACAGACAGACAGACAAGACAGACAGACAGACAGACAGACAGACGGTTACACGCAGGCCGCTGACTTCCTCAGTACAAGGTAAGTACAGTAGCCCAGCTTGTGAGAGTTCGTTGTAGATCCTGTGGTAGGTGTTCGGCTTGCAGACGACAAAATACACCAACCAAATAAACACTGAAATAATCTCAAGGCCAACGCTGCAAACGCACACTGAGCCTTTCCAATAACAGACACAAATGACCAAACACATTGTCAACTGAGGTAAGACTTCGAATCTCTTAGCGTCCCCAACGCATACTGTCGACGTGTGCAGCCTGGTGTGTGTTCATCAGTGGGGTGATGCCAGCGTGTTAATTAGAGAGTCCACGGATATGAGTGTGCAAGCACTGGTGTGTGAGTGTGTGAGAGAGAGAAAGAGAGAGAGAGAGAGAGAGAGAGAGAGAGAGAGAGAGAGAGAGAGATGTGTGTGTGTGTGTGTGTGTGTGTGTGTGCGTACGTGTGTGTGTGTGTGTGTGTGTGTGTGTGTGTGTGTGTGTGTGTGTGTGTGTGTGTGCGCGCGCGTGCTTGGGTGTGTGTGTGAGGAGGAGCAGTTGTTCTTATTGTTATGTGTGTGTGCGTGCACGTATATGTTGTACTTGATGGTCTTGTTCTTGATCCTAAGTCATCTTCTGAACATTCACGCACGCAGTCACTACACACGCACACGCGCGCGCGCGCACACACACACAAATGTACACGCGTACGTCCGCTTGCTCTACACACACACACATGCGTGCATGTGCACATCCACACCCACACGTGTGCGCACATACACATGAATACACAAATGCATACACACACGCACATGTGTACACGCTCACATGCAAAGACACACGCATACACACACGTATATGTACACATATATATGTATGCAGATACGTGTGTGTGCTCACACAAACCCACAAATTACACACACACACACACACACACACACACACACTTCTGCACACACACTTCACATACATGCAGGCACACACGTGCGCACATGCAAACACACATACACACACACACTCACATACACACACAAGCACGAACACACACATACGTGCGTGCGCACACACGCGCGCGCACACACACACACACACTGTCATTTTCGCAGCCAGTACAAGCATGAGTGTAGCTAAATTTAGCAGAGTAATAAAGTGAAGAGCTTTCCAGCCATTCAAAGAATGATGATACCACTGCGTCTTAACGGCCGTGCATCCGCATTTAATCTTTTCAGCAATAAAATCAATCTGATGATTTTTTTTCTAAATTGTGATACCTTAAAACTACTGCTTTATACACTGATAACAGAAATGTTGAATTATATCATATGTGAAACCTGTATCAAGCTACAGTTTATCATGATCAAACCTGTTAAAGCTCTTTTAGAATTTTACTAGTTTTCATTCTTTGAAAACAAAACAAAACATAAAACAAAAATATAATCAACAGCTTCTATTAACCTTCGCCGTACGTTGCTAAAAATTTTGCATGCTATAGATCGTGGGTCTGCAGGGACCCCTGGCTTTTGAGGACTAAAGTCTTGCTGTTCACAGTGGGTCTGCAGGGACCCCTGGCTTTTGAGGACTAAAGTCTTGCTGTTCACAGTGGGTCTGCAGGGACCTATGCCTTCTGAGGAGGACTAAAGTCTTGCTGTTCACAGTGGGTCTGTAGGGACCCCTGGCTTTTGAGGAGGACTAACGTCTTGCTGTTCACAGTGGGTCTGTAGGGACCCCTGGCTTTTGAGGAGGACTAACGTCTTGCTGTTCACAGTGGGTCTGCAGGGACCCCTGGCTTTTGAGGAGGACTAACGTCTTGCTGTTCACAGTGGGTCTGCAGGGACCCCTGGCTTTTGAGGAGGACTAACGTCTTGCTGTTCACAGTGGGTCTGCAGGGACCCCTGGCTTTTGAGGAGGACTAAAGTCTTGCTGTTCACAGTGGGTCTGCAGGGACCCCTGGCTTTTGAGGGGGACTAACGTCTTGCTGTTCACAGTGGGTCTGCAGGGACCCCTGGCTTTTGAGGAGGACTAACGTCTTGCTGTTCACAGTGGGTCTGCAGGGACCCCTGGCTTTTGAGGAGGACTAAAGTCTTGCTGTTCACAGTGGGTCTGCAGGGACCCCTGGCTTTTGAGGAGGACTACAGTCTTGCTGTTCACAGTGGGTCTGCAGGGACCCCTGGCTTTTGAGGAGGACTACAGTCTTGCTGTTCACAGTGGGTCTGCAGGGACCCCTGGCTTTTGAGGGGGACTAAAGTCTTGCTGTTCACAGTGGGTTTGCAGGGACCCCTGGCTTTTGAGAAAGAATAAAGCCTTGCCATACACAGCGCAGTTAGTCAGGCTTAACACACCGTATATGCACTCATATACACATATATGCACCCATGCACTCACCAAACATACCACACTCTCTCTGGGAATGGGGTATCACGCATTCACTTCTCTCCTGACATGACTGAGAACAAGAAATGTAGTTTCTACTCCTCTTAACAAATTTACACATGAAAAATCACAATGCACCAAAAATGGAATAGAAACACAAGTCACCACTTCCTAGTCATGGGTACGTACGGCGAAGGTTAATTAAATCACACGCGAAGAAATGAACTGCGAACATCATTGTTACCTATCAGCTATCCCCTATCTTCTCCCTGTGGCAGCCCCTGACGCCGCACAACCCTTACACCTCTTTGTGCCAGATACTCTGTCACCGTCTGGTCTTCTGTCGATGCTGTTGTCGACCACCAGTTCTGCTCTTTGCTGGAGCAGTGGTCCGCATTGTCCTCCAGTTGCGCCCTGGAATCGATGTGAGATGTGCTAGTGTCTGAACACTTCTTATCCACTTCTGAGCTGCAAGCAGACTCAAAACCCTCAAAGTTCCACCGGAGAATGTCCGCAGACTTTTTCGCCTCTTTCCAATATGCAGGAGTCCAGAACGTGCGTGCACTAAAACAATGTGCCGAATCGTTTTCGCTGTCGGAGTCACTGTCAGAGTCTTCATCCTCATACGGTTCCACGCTTTCCAATGGCACTGATGAAGAATTACTTCTGTGCAAAGGCATGGAACAAGCACAGGAAGGCTTAATATAGGCACATTCAGCTCTATCCTCAACAATGTTCATTCTGTCTAAAACTGGCGGTTCTTGCTCATCAGCATAAGAATTTTCATATGTTAACTCCATGATTTTGTCCAGACCAGGTGGACCCTGCTTCTCTCTTGAGGGACTGTCCTCGGTGCTGAAGCCGGAATCGGTGCAATCAGTGCTTGACGACTCTCTCTTTGGTGACGGCAAGCTGTAGGGGCGATCACTCTCCGGTTTCACGTGCCAGAACACTGCAGCATCTTTCACGGGGTTTGCCCTCTTCTGAGGACCAAAGTCTGAAACTGAACATGCACATAGTTTGTGCCAGTACAGCTGTGAATCCTTTTCCACTTGGTTCTGAAAAGGATGGCGGAAGCTCTTCTCTGGAACTTTCAACAGTTTCATCTTCTGAGCCTGCTAATTCCACAGAAGTGCCTGCACAACTGAGTCTGACAACTAGTTATACACACTGTGGAACTGGTCTTTCAATTATCTCCTACACAACTGAGTCTGACAACTAGCTATACACACTGTGGAACTGGTCTTTCGATCTCCTGCACAACTGAGTCTGACAACTAGCTATACACACTGTGGAACTGGTCTTTCGATTATCTCCTGCACAACTCAATCTGACAACTAGTTATACACACTGTAGAACTGGTCTTTCGATTATCTACGGTCACATTACTAAGCAGTGCAGACTGGCAGTGAACAAGAAGGGCTACTATCCGTGTTGTAGCTTCATCAGTCTGCAAGTCACAATACGAAATGGACAGTCAGAGATGATGGCAGTTCCCCACTGGGCAGTGCCTTGTATAGAGCTGCGTTCTGCAGTGGACAGAGATGATGGCAGTTCCCCACTGGGCAGTGTGTTGTATAGCGCTGTGCTGTGCAGTGGACAGTCAGAGATGATGGCAGTTCTCCACTGGGCAGTGTGTTGTATAGCACTGTGCTGTGCAGTGGACAGTCAGAGATGATGGCAGTTCCTCACTGGGCAGTGTGTTGTATAGCGCTGTGCTGTGCAGTGGACAGACAGAGATGATGGCAGTTCCCCACTGGGCAGTGCGTTGTATAGCGCTGTGCTGTGCAGTGGACAGTCAGAGATGATGGCAGTTCCCCACTGGGCAGTGTGTTGTATGGCGATGTGCTGTGCAGTAGACAGAGATGATGGGCAGTGCGTTGTATAGCGCTGTGCTGTGCAGTGGACAGTCAGAGATGATGGCAGTTCCCCACTGGGCAGTGTGTTGTATAGCGCTGTGCTGTGCAGTGGACAGTCAGAGATGATGGCAGTTCCCCACTGGGCAGTGTGTTGTATGGCGATGTGCTGTGCAGTAGACAGAGATGATGGGCAGTGCGTTGTATAGCGCTGTGCTGTGCAGTGGACAGTCAGAGATGATGGCAGTTCCCTACTGGGCAGTGTGTTGTATAGCGCTGTGCTGTGCAGTGGACAGAGATGATGGCAGTTCCCCACTGGGCAGTGCGTTGTATAGCGATGTGCTGTGCAGTGGACAGTCAGAGATGATGGCAGTTCCCACTGGCAGTGCGTTGTATAGCGCTGTGCTGTGCAGTGGACAGAGATGATGGCAGTTGCCCACTGGGCAGTGTGTTGCATAGCGCTGTGCTGTGCAGTGGACAGAGATGATGGCAGTTCCCCACTGGGCAGTGTGTTGTATAGCACTGTGCTGTGCAGTGGACAGAGATGATGGGCAGTGTGTTGTATAGCGCTGTGCTGTGCAGTGCTGGTCTTGCCAATGCCAGTTTCTTGAGACCCCTGAAGTTGCTTGTGTTTCCCACGGTCTGCACCGGAACGTTTCAGGTGCTGAAGTTGACCCTAGGACGTTGATTTCTCTCTTTGATTTCACAGGGCATCAGTGGAGCAAACTCACTGTATCTGCAACAGAAAAACAAACTCTTCACTTACTCTGGTTGACATGCACCTCAGTTAGCGTTAATGTTTTCACTGTGAAGCGTTAATGTTTTCACTGTGAATCCGGTTGACATGCACCTCAGTTAGCATTATTGTTTTCACTGTGAATCTGGTTGACATGCACCTCAGTTAGCGTTAATGTTTTCACTGTGAATCTGGTTGACATGCACCTCAGTTAGCGTTAATGTTTTCACTGTGAATCTGGTTGACATGCACCTCAGTTAGCGTTAATGTTTTCACTGTGAATCTAACGTGTGCCCAGATGACCATACAGGGCTTTTTCCGGGATGCCAAACTCATGTCAGAAAAAAGCTCACATCCTGAAAAGTTACAGTCTATAACAAGAAACAAATAACAAAAAGAATTAATGACATGATACTAAATTATCGACTGTTTTTAGGCGGGAAAGAAAAGAACGCCAAGAGAGCACTTCAAACGACTGTGGCGCCGATATTGGCAAGGGGGAAGGAGAAAGCAGAGGCAGACTGAAGTGATCATCAGCAGTCGGCCTGCACTCAACGGACGTGCTTCCCATCAGCACTATCTTTCAGATGATCGGGACACGGTACAGGTAAACCATGACGATCGTACACACTCAGAATTGAACCCGATCAAAACTGACATTAATAGTTTGAATCAAGAATGTTCAAAACAGTTCAAAATAATGACCTTAAACACTCAGTCCCTTCAAAAAACGACTCATGATGTTTGTGACCACATAATCCAGGGCAGCTATGATGTGGTTTGTTTTTTTTTAACTGAAACGTGGCTCCGGCCACAGGGGGATGAAGCTAATATTGCGGCAGTGATGCCGCCAGGCTTCACCTTGATGTCTTTTCCATGGAATGACAGTACTGGAGGTGACATTGCGGTGTTATACAGAAACAGTCTTAAAAACATATTTTCTTTCTAACTAAAGACTTTACTTCTACAGCTCTTGAGTGTGTGAGGTCCACTTGGATTTTGATGGTCAGACCTTTGTGTTTCTTTGTGTGTACCGTCCCCCACCTAGTAGAAAAAACAAACTCAAGAAATCAATGTTCATCGACCAGTTCCCTGAGCTGCTTGAATCATACAATATATATGTAAAATTGTTGATTGTTGGTGATGTTAATGTCTATTTTGACAATCCTTCTGATCCCTGCACTGTGGCACTAAGCGCTGTTCTTGAAAATCTTGGTCTGCGACAAATGGTGAATGTACCTATTCAACGCAAAGGTCATACTTTAGACTAGTTAATCACCAACTGTGTTTCTGATGTTTTTGATTTTTCTGTTGGAGACATGTTATTATCAGACCATTTTTGTTATTTCTCTTGAACTCTGTCTCAGAAAGCCTGGTGTGGCAACACAGAAAATGGCTTCACACAATCTCCAGGCTATTGAGATGCATGTTTTCAAGACTGATGTTCATACAGTGCTTGAATCAATCTGTCAATCTAATTCATCTGATCACATATGTATCTATAACACTTGCTGGCAACAGCTGCTTGACCAACATGCCCCTCTCACTGTCCGCACACTATCAGACCTTACATCCGCTCCTTGGATGACTCAAGGTATCATTCATGCTAAAGTGCTACGGCGTACTGCTGAGCGTGCATGGCATGAGTCAGGTCTGACTATTCATAGAGCAAAATATCCAGACCAGCGTAACATAGTTACAAACATGATACGTGAAGCAAAGAAAAATGACATATGTGGTAGGATAGCAGGTGCTGACATAACATAGTTACAAACATGATACGTGAAGCAAAGAAAAATAACATATGTGGTAGGACAGCAGGTGCTGACAGCTCCAGAGAACTTTTCTACCTCAGTGATCAGCTGTTGGGCAAAGCAGGAGACACTGTGCTTCCTTCTAACATCCCCCCAGAGTCTCTTCCCAATAAATTCAATAAGCTTTTTGTTGGCAAGATTGAACAGTCTCTTCCCAATAAATTCAATAAGCTTTTTGTTGGCAAGACTGAACAGAGTCTCTTCCCAATAAATTCAATGAGTTTTTTGTTGGCAAGATTGAACAAATCAGAAGCAGATTTGACCCTGATTCACCATGCCCCACTGATGCTGTTGTGTTCTCTGGTACACTGAAAAATTTGAGCCTGTATCTGAGATCTGTGTAAAAGAGATACTAAAGAAAATGCCAAAGAAGTCCTGTGACCTTGACCCTATTCCTGCCTCAATCCTGTTTGATTGTTTAGACAAAACTACACTCATTGTCACTGGCATTACGAACAAGTCCTTATCACCTGGTATTGTGCCTGAGTGTTTTAAGCCTGCTCGTGTGAGGCCCCTTCTAAAGAAAGCAAATCTGCTTGAAGAACTATTGTCCAGTCTCCAATCTACCATTCTTGTCAAAGGTATTGGAATGCATTGTACTAAAACAGCTTCTACAGCATCTTGAATCTCATGACCTGCTTGAGCCGTTCCAGTCAGCCTACTGTAAGTGTCATAGCACAGAAACTGCTTTATTGCTTGTGGTCAATGACCTCCTTCAGGCCTCAGACAATGGGCGTGTCTATCTTGTCACTGCTTGACTTGTCAGCAGCATTTGACACTATAGACCACAGCATCCTCACAACATGGCTGCGTACCACTTTTGGCTGCTCTGGAACGGTTCTGGACTGGTTCAACTCCTAATTAACTGGCCGTACCCAGTCTGTTGTCATCAGCCACAAATCAGCTCCATCAGTGCTGAGATGTGGTGTGCCACAGGGTTCTGACTTGGGACCTGTCTCGTTTACTGTGAACACACAACCTCTAAGCAATGTCATTCATCAGTCAGGTCACTCAGATGACTCGCAGCTGCATAACTCCTCTACTCCATCAGATTTTGACTCTCTTGAGTGCAGTCTGAGAGATTGTGTAGAGGATGTTTCAAAGTGGCTAAATGACAACAAGTTGAAAATGAATGATGATAAAACTGAGCTCATTGTTACTGGCACTAATTCAAAGATCAGTCAAGTTAGTCATACTGCTATGCCTATCTCTGGTTGTGATGTATCCTTCTCACAAACTGTCAGGAACCTTGGTTTCTACCTAGACGAAACCTTGTCTATGGAAGCACGTCAAACAACTATGCCGTACTCTGTACCTTCAGTTACGTAGAATAGGTAAGGTCCGCTCCTTTCTATCCACTGATGCTGCCAACAAACTTGCTGTCTCTTTCATACTCTCCAGACTAGACTACTGTAACTCTCTTCTTGCTGGTCTCCCTGACAATCAACTAAATAAACTTCAACACATACATGATCATGTGGCTTGCCTTGTTCTCCACAAGCCCAGACGTGAGAGTACAAAATCTCTTCTCAGATCTCATCATTGGCTTCCTGTAAAGGTCAGAATTCAATATAAATTTGCCTGTCTCTGCTTCCAGTGTATTTATCATGAGAACATGCCATCTTATCTTTCCAATCTCCTGCAGATATACAAATCTTCTCTAACACCCCATCCTTCTGATACCTCACTGCTGACTGTTTCTTGCTTCTCTCTTGACACATCTGGTAAAAAGTCCTTCTCTGTCTTTGGCCTAAATGTATGGAACTCTCTGCCCCTGTCTCTTAGGAAAACAAACTGCTTCTCAACTTTCAAATGGCATCTGAAAACCTACCTCTTTCAAACTCATCTATCCTGAGAAACTGAAATGTGCAAGTCCTTCCTTATAAGATTTATTCTCCTGCCTTTGTGTGTGTGTGTGTGTGTGTGTGTGTGTGTGTGTGTGTGTGTGTGTGTGTGTGTGTGTGTGTGTGTGTTGTGTGTGTGTGTGTGTGTCTGTGTCTGTGTCTGTGCGTACGCGCGTGCGTGCGTGCGTGCGTGTGTGTGTGAGTGCAAAAGTGTGAAGTATTTTGTAGAGGATTTAAGAACAAGAGAGACTTTTCTGTAATTTCTTATGTGATTTGTTTTTGAATTATTGTTACTGTTGCTATATGATGTGTTAATTGTGGATGCAGTGTGTATGTTCTAGTGTTGATATACAATGTGTTAATCAAGGATCTTAGTGAGTGTGATTTATATAATGTTCTGTGGTCAGTTTTCCTAGTTAAAAACTGAATTTTTGGGTGACATATTTTCATTGTCATTATAATATTCAATTATTGATGTTAATGATATGAATAACTGTGACATCTGTATGGTTGTTATGTACAAATACACAGAGATGTGCGCATACATGAACATGCACATCTTCACGCACACACCCCTGTGTGCACACATACGCACACACAATGCACACACACACATGCACACACATACATACATACAACAGAGGTCTCTGACCGAAACTGATGTGAATTAGTACTAATGTGCATGTTTATATATTATTTGATTTGTGGAAGTCAGTATTTAATATCTCTAGGCTTTGTGGGTTTTTTTCAATGTGCATGACTTTAACAACTTCTTTTTTACCGTTTGCTCTTTCTTGAAATGTAAAGCGCTGTTGAGCATTTTTGTGGAAGATGTGCTACAGAAATAAACATCATTATCATTATTATTAATATGATTTCCAGGTTTAAGAAAAAAAGCATACAAAATAAATGAAGAACATTCAAGTTATACAACAGAAGGTACAAACAAACTGCCATATAGGTAAAAAAGATTCTGCAGAACCACTAGCATTCACTCTGGACAATGTGTACAGTTTTCACCATCTAGTTGACAGATCAGGCTGGTAACAACCAACAACACTGGCTTATCATTGATTGTGAATGTGTACAATTTTCACCACCTAGGTGACAGATCAGGCTGGTAACAACCAACAACACTGGCTTATCATTGATTGTGAATCTGTACAATTTTTCACCACCTAGTTGACAGATCAGGCTGCTAACAACCAACAACACTGGCTTATCATTGATTGTGAATGTGTACAATTTTCACCACCTAGGTGACAGATCAGGCTGGTAACAACCAACAACACTGGCTTATCATTGATTGTGAATCTGTACAATTTTCACCACCTAGTTGACAGATCAGGCTGCTAACAACCAACAACACTGGCTTATCATTGATTGTGACCAGCAAAAAAAAGTGTAAAGATTTCCAGAAAAAACATGCAAAAATTGTCCACAAGAGCAGAAACAGTGTTGGGTGACACTAAAGGAGGTCAACAGATTTTTAAAAGGCAGAGTCAAAGCCACCGAAAGAAGGAACTCTCAGCACAGAACGTCCTGTGGGGATAGGGGTGGGGAGGGAAAGCAGCTAGTTGTACTGAAAGAAGGAAGGAACTCTCAGCACAGAACGTCCAGTGGGGATAGGGGTGGGGAGGGAAAGCAGCTAGTTGTACTGATAGAGCTCCCAGTATCCACACTTAAAAATCTTTTTTATATTTATATACATATATATACAAATACACATACACGAAGACACACACTGAGAGACAGACACAATCACACGTGCACGCATGCATGCAAGCACGATAAAGATAAGATAAGATAATGTTGCTTATGGCTCAGCCGACCGCAAAGGGCCACATCAGGGCTGCCACCACGTTAAAATCAACTCACAAGTCATTAAAAAAAAAAAAAAAAAAAACCCTTTCACACATCTCTTTAAATGACATCTTCTAGAAACGCACCAGAAACTTCGTTAAAAATCTTTCATCCATAAAATCTTAAATCAGATGAAAAATGTTAATCTCTCTCAAAAACCGAAAGATCACGTCAGGCGGGACATCCCTGAACAGGATTTTCATGGACTCTGCTGTAAAATGTTTGTGTCTCACATCATGCAAGTCCCAACACTCTAAAAGAATATGTTTCATTGTGAGTGGCACATGACATGGAATGCACCACGGAGCTTCTTCACTCTTTAAAAGGTACGAATGGGTAAAATACGAATGGCCAGTGTGCAGCCGGCACAGAACTGTTTCTTCTTTACGACCACCAGACGCAGATGGGAGGAACTCCTTAAGGTTTGGACGGATCTGAAAGAGTTTGTTATCCGTCTGTGTATTCCAATCCTCCTGCCAGAGGTCTCTCACATAATCGTTAATTCTGGGTTTCAGATCTGAGCAGGGGATATATATGTTGGACAATTTCTCTCTTGTGGCATTCTTGGTTAAACGATCAACCATTTCGTTCCCTCCGATGCCAACATGACCAGGAACCCAAGCTAGAATAATGTTGTAACCATCTGCTTTCAACTTGCTAAAAAGTTCAAAGAAATGTAAAAGTTCTGGATGCTGAAGGTTGCGGCCAGCTATGGCCTCCAAAGCTGACAGCGAATCCGACAGAACCTGAAAGTCCCTCTTCTTAGATTGTGAAATTATCTTCAATGCCAAAACCAGAGCAGTAAGTTCAGCAGAATAGACAGAAGCATCTGGAGGGATATGTTTCAACAGTATCTGAGAAGGAGCACCAGGGCAATAGGCTGCACAGGCCACTCCGTCCTCAGACTTGGAACCGTCAGTGAAAATTTTCTTGATAAGATGGGAATTTTGAACAGAGGTCAGCATACATGGCCTTGTATGCCAGAGAGCTGGTAGACTCTTTGCGAAAAGCTGCAAGATCAAAACGAGTCTCTGGTGTGAAAAAGGTCCATGGAGGCTGATCTGGAAACTTGGAAAAATCGGACACAACTCCTAGTCTAGACCTGCATTCCGCATGTGAGGCTGCATACGAACACCAAACGGCGGAATACAGTTAGGGTTGTTTTCGAATTTGCTTTGAAACTGAGGGTCAAAGACACAGTCATAGGCGGGGTTTTCCGGTTCCGAGAACAATCTGATATAGTAATTCAAGGATAGTTTCAGCCTGCGGTTGGACAGTGAGGGTTCACCTGCCTCTGCGTACAGGCTGTACACAGGGGTGGTGCGGAATGCTCCAAGACAGAGACGAAGCCCTTGATGGTGGATAGGGTCCAAGAGTTTTAGATAAGAGGGTCTTGCAGAGCCGTACACAGCACAACCATAGTCCAGTTTGGAACGGACCAAGGCTCTGTAGAGGTGCAGCAAAGTTTTCTTATCAGCGCCCCAGTCAGTGTGCGCTACGACCCGCAGAATATTCAGAGCTTTCTGGCAAGAGGTTTTGAGGTTTTTGATGTGGCTGAGAAAGTTGAGTTTTTGGTCAAAAATTGCTCCTGGGAATTTGGCGTCTTTGACAGCTGGAATGGGAGATTTCGCTATTTTGATTTCAGGATCTGGAAAAAAATGACGAAAATGATGGAAGTGAATACACTGTGTCTTTGTAGGAGAAAAAGTGAAGCCATTTTCATCCACCCACTGATGAATTTTATCCACACAAAGCTGGAGCCTGCGCTGGACACTCGGGTACAGGCTTCCAGTTGCGTAGACAGCAAAATCATCCACAAACAATGAGCAGTCTGAACCCTGTTGAACTGACTTGACAATGTTGTTGATCTTGATGCATGCAAGCACGCACGCATGCGCACACACATACAAAGAGAAAGAGAGAGAGAGTGAGAGACAGACACACAGAGAGAGACAACTGAAGTGAAAAGACAAAAGGAGCATTGTAAAAAAAATCTATTCCAACATTTCAAGAGTCCTTTTCAGGGACGACAGACTGTGTCACATAGATCATATACTGCACTAATTAGAAGTATGAGAAAGCAAGCGCAGGGTAACAATTCCACCATCATTCCAGCAATGGCTGGGCAAAGATAAAAAAAAAAGAGAGAGAAAACGAAAAGGGGGGAAGGAGAAAGGAGACAGAAAGAACAGGAATGGACACTTTGGGAGTAAGATTATGAATGTAAAGTGGCTGTGGATGAGATTATGAATGTAAAAGTCTTCAGCAGGTGGCTGTGGATGGGATTATGAATGTAAAAGTCTTCAGCAGGTGGCTGTGGTTGGGGGAGGGAGGGGGGTAAAAATGAGTGGCATGGGTGCAGTGCTACCCAGATGGCACAGAACATGGTATAGCAAAAAAAAAAAAAACATTAAATTTTTTTTCTTTTTTAATCTACAGCAGCACCATATGGGGCCCACCGCAGTCCATCTTGAAAACAGAGCCATTCATGTTGCCTGCTCTGAGGTCTTTCGTTTCCTGAGTCAGACTCATCCATAAGACATGGCTGATTGTGCTGCTGCTCCCTTGCCATCAAATGGAGAAATACCACACTCCTCCACAGTCTGTCATTCTCTGGTATTCTCAACACCAATTTTACAATGATAGATAAACCAGTGTACACACACACACACACACACACACACACACACACACACACACACACACACACACACACACACACACTGATCTTGGAAAGCATATTTCCAAAAGAATACATCAACTTGCAAAAATAAAAAAAAAAACTCTGAATCTTCATTCCAGGAAGATATTTTTTTTCCTTTCTCCTATCAATTATGCAACCACTTTATGGCATAATCATGATGATAATGCCAGCGAAACTAATCTGAAACATTTAAGTTGTTTACATAAAAGAGCCATTAAGTTAATTCATTTAAAATCTTGTTCTTTGACATTGAGTGATTACAAAACCTGAAACCTTCTTCCTTTTAAAGATAGACTCCATTTCAACAAATGCTTATGCATACAGTACAATGTAATGAATGGATCAGCTCCAAAGAAAATCACTGAAAGGTTTGTCACCAATAGAAATAGACATACACATAAACCGTCTTTTCACAGACCCCAAAATAATCTTCATAAATCAAGTTTTGTACACTCTGGGGGGATTTCATTGAATAATGTATCTTCCTCTTTAAAATCATGTCCCTCGAACCAGGCATTCAAAATAGCACTAAAAAAGAATCTGATGGAAACTCTATGCAACAATTAAAGGTCATGCCCCCCCCCCCCTCTCTCTCTCTCTCTCTAACTATATTTGAAATTATGTTCCAAGAATTATTTCTTATCATTTCATATGTTGTAATATGAGTAATGTACATATGTGTATGGTTGAAGTTATGCGTTTCTCAAATGTTATTTCAAGTTTGTCAATTTCTCTGTTGCATGCTACACTGGTTTCTTTTATGCGAGGGCAGGATGTAAAAAAGCTTGACAGCTTATTCTTCAACCCTCAATGAAGATAATTTTGACTTGACTTGAGACACAAACACATGTGTGTGTGTGTGTGTGTGTGGTGTGTGTGTGTGTGTGTGTGTTGTGTGTGTGTGTGTTTTGTGTGTGTGTGTGTGTGGGGAACAACAAAGTGTGCAACAGATGGAAAAGTAGAGTCGCTCCTTTGTCCAATATTTTCCTCTTCCTTTTTTTTTTAACACTATCTCATGTCACAATGACAATCATGAAAATAATAATTTCTTTCACCATTTCTGGAGAATATTACTTGAGATACTGAAATAGACAGACTGCTGTGATATGAGGGGTTACGTTACTCGCTGTTTAATCAAAACACAGCTTGTTCACATTTAGTACACAAATGACTCATAATACTCTGTCCATTTGGGGCAGATGTCAGATCACTACATGGGTTTGTAAAACATGTATGCTGTGATGTTTCACATGCACTGCATATCTTTGGAGTCTACTCCGTCATGGTTTGTCAAGAAAAACAATTTCGCCCACAAATGCCATCCAAAGGGATAGTTAACAGTATGCAATATCTCATCAAGTCTAAAATGCATACGACAATTATAAAACAGATAAATAATGCAAATAGTGTCAAATGTAAGAATTAGAATAGTCTTATTTAGTTATAACTCAAAAAATTGTCAGTGACAAAAAAATGCAAATGGCACACTACAATACTGCTACAATACAGAAACTTAATGAAATCTAAGAGAGAGAGAGAGAGAGAGAGAGAGAGAGAGAGAGGGAGGGAGGTGGAGTGTGTGTGTGTGTGTGTTGTGTGTGTGTGTGTGTGATAGAGAGAGAGAGAGAGAAGAGAGAGAGAGAGAGAGAGAGAGAGAGAGAGAAGAGAGAAATTAAGTCATGTAAATAACTTAAATCTAACTGAACAGAAGATTTACTGTTCAGCTAAATGAAAGAGACAAACAAATCACAAGACAAAACACGACACGTTTCAACCTCCTTTGTGTTCTTCAGGCGAGACGAACAACAATGAAGACAATGAAGATTTCATTCCACATCCATTTTGCACCGAATTTGAGGAGATAAGGGATTGCTCATTCTCTGTTTTCATTGTCTTGAATGTTGTTTGTCTTGCCTGAAGAAGACCAAAGAGGTCGAAACGCGTTGTTTTGTCTTGTAATTTGTTTGTCTCTTTCTGTTCAACGTAAATCTTCTCTTACGTTCATTTGTCTCTTTCTGTTCGGCGTGACAGTAAATCTTCTCTTACGTTCATTTGTCTCTTTCTGTTCGGCGTGACAGTAAATCTTCTCTTACGTTCATTTGTCTCTTTCTGTTCGGCGTGACAGTAAATCTTCTCTTACGTTCATTTGTCTCTTTCTGTTCAGCGTAATAGTAAATCTTCTCTTACGTTCATTTGTCTCTTTCTGTTCGGCGTGACAGTAAATCTTCTCTTACGTTCATTTGTCTCTTTCTGTTCGGCGTGACAAGTAAATCTTCTCTTACGTTCATTTGTCTTTCTGTTCGGCGTGACAGTAAATCTTCTCTTACGTTCATTTGTCTCTTTCTGTTCAGCATATAGTAAATCTTCTCTTACGTTCATTTGTCTTTCTGTTCGACGTAATAGTAAAACTCTTACGTTCATTTGTCTCTTTCTGTTCAGCGTAACAGTAAATCTTCTCTTACGTTCATTTGTCTCTTTCTGTTCAGCGTGACAGTAAATCTTCTCTTACGTTCATTTGTCTCTTTCTGTTCAGCATAATAGTAAATCTTCTCTATGTTCATTTGTCTCTTTCTGTTCGGCGTGACAGTAAATCTTCTCTTACGTTCATTTGTCTCTTTCTGTTCGGTGTGACAGTAAATCTTCTCTTACGTTCATTTGTCTCTTTCTGTTCAGCATAATAGTAAATCTCTTACGTTCATTTGTCTCTTTCTGTTCAGCGTGACAGTAATCTTCTCTTACGTTCATTTGTCTCTTTCTGTTCGGCGTGACAGTAAATCTTCTCTTACGTTCATTTGTCTCTTTCTGTTCGGCATGACAGTAAATCTTCTCTTACGTTCATTTGTCTCTTTCTGTTCACGATATAGTAAATCTTCTCTTACGTTCATTTGTCTCTTTCTGTTCGGCGTGACAGTAAATCTTCTCTTACGTTCATTTGTCTCTTTCTGTTCGGCGTGACAGTAAATCTTCTCTTACGTTCATTTGTCTCCTTCTGTTCGGCGTGACAGTAAATCTTCTCTTACGTTCATTTGTGTCTTTCTGTTCAGCGTGACAGTAAATCTTCTCTTACGTTCATTTGTGTCTTTCTGTTCAGCGTGACAGTAAATCTTCTCTTACGTTCATTTGTCTCTTTCTGTTCAGCGTGACAGTAAATCTTCTCTTACGTTCATTTGTCTCTTTCTGTTCGGCGTGACAGTAAATCTTCTCTTTCATTTATTTCATTTTCCCCCTGCCGTCACCTCACTTTGAAACCATCTTAAATCCTTTTTTCTTTTTTTTAATTATCTGTATAACATGTCACACAAAAGATGACAAAATGGTTATGGCACATTATAACAGAACAAAATTACCAAGGAAGCAAGTCTTTGACACTGCATATCAACAACCACTACAAAAAAAAAAATTTTTTAAAGGCATCTGGCAACTTTTAGATTTATGCTACTATTACTGTGCAGGCTGATGAAAATGTATCAAATTCATGAACCTAAGGGGGAAAGGAGTCCCACATATGATGACAGAAAATTACCATGACATGGTTTACAAACTCCAGAGAAGAATTTCTCTTAATATAAGGCAAGTTCAGTGTCTGAGCCATTTACAATTTTAAGTGTCCGCTTAAAAACCCTCTGCATACACAGTGGGAAATAGGGATCAGACCAGAAACCCAAGCAAAAGCTATGTCATTGTCATAGCCATCAGATCTTTGAGAACTGTGCAGTTCAAAATTCAAGAGCTAAGGGTGCTTTGAGTTACAGCAAGCAATGGCCTCCGAACACTAAAGAAGTCAGAGGAAATGAAATGAATTCTGTATGTTTTGATTTACAGACCATTTAAAGTGCCAGGACCAGCACTGTGACTTGTCAGCTCACTGGTACAGATGGAAGTGCCAGGACCAGCACTGTGACCTGTCAGCTCACTGGTACAGATGGAAGTGCCAGGACCAGCACTGTGACCTGTCAGCTCACTGGTACAGATGGAAGTGCCAGGACCAGCACTGTGACCTGTCAGCTCACTGGTACAGATGGAAGTGCCAGGACCAGCACTGTGACCTGTCAGCTCACTGGTACAGATGGAAGTGCCAGGACCAGCACTGTGACCTGTCAGCTCACTGGTACAGATGGAAGTGCCAGGACCAGCAGTTTCTGTGAACACTGTCCAGCTCACTGGTACAGATGGAAGTGCCAGGACCAGCACTGTGACCTGTCAGCTCACTGGTACAGATGGAAGTGCCAGGACCAGCACTGTGACTATCAGCTCACTGGTACAGATGGAAGTGCCAGGACCAGCACTGTGACCTGTCAGCTCACTGGTACAGATGGAAGTGCCAGGACCAGCACTGTGACCTGTCAGCTCACTGGTACATGATGAGGAAAGTGCCAGAGGAGAAATCAACCAGCACTGTGACCTGTCAGCTCACTGGTACAGATGGAAGTGCCAGGACCAGCACTGTGACCTGTCAGCTCACTGGTACAGATGGAAGTGCCAGGACCAGCACTGTGACCTGTCAGCTCACTGGTACAGATGGAAGTGCCAGGACCAGCACTGTGACTTGTCAGCTCACTGGTACAGATGGAAGCGTAAGAAGGAACATGTCCTGAACATTTTTCAGACGGAGCTTGTGGCAATGCTGTCTGCTCATAAACTAATAAACATAATAAGCTCTACAGAATTACTGGAAGCATCTCAGAGTCTTTCAATTGCCAGACATCTGTGATGATCATTGTCCTGTTGACCCTGGCAACCCTGTGCGCATCCCCTGGATGTTATCGTTTTACTTAATAATTCACACGCAAGCCAATCGTGACAAAGCTATTAAGCAGAAACAGCCCCATCTTGAGATTTGGAACCATCAGAATATTCTATCTGAAAAGATGGATATTTAAAGCACAAAAAAAAGTTCACCAGAGAGCTGGTGGAATCTTTGCAATGAGAAGCCAGATCGCAGAGGATCTTTGAAGTAAGGAAAGTCCATGGCCAGTCATCTGGAAATTCAGACAAATCACATACAATTCAAGATCTAAATTCCTTGAGGTGGAACTGAACGTTTTGTTAATTTTCTAACCTTAGTTATTTTTGCCCATCTCATATTTTTCCCCCCTTTTTTTTCTCTAATAGGGCCTCCATCTTATTTTTCCCCACTTCCAAATTTCCCTTACCACTTTCCTTCAATGGTACACATTTCAAATCAACTGACAACCTATGCCACCATAAAGGCTTTGATAGAGTGGTGTCTTATGAAAACTGAAACTATGCATCATCTGCTTGACATTCCTTCAACTTCAAGCTCAATGCACAGGTCTGTCAGACACAAGCTAAAACAGTTGGATTTGGAGGCATATTTTTAAAGTGCTCGAATATATTCCCCCAAACCCACTACATGCAGCAGTCAAGGAAACAAAAGGCACTCATCTTGGACTTGGAAAATCATGGATGGGACATGCAGAAGTCAACATACACCTTCTGTGCCAATTAACTGAATTAAAAGAAACTAAGAAATGGAGAGAGAAAAAAACATCCTGACCACTTCAAACACTTAACTTACCAAACATACACCTTGTGTGCCAGTTATCTGAATTAAAAGAAACTAAGAAATGGAGAAGAAAAAAAACCCATCCTGACCACTTCATAATCAAACACTTAAATTACCAAACTTCCGTCGCTCATCTGCATGGAACAATGGAAGACACCTTGTCAAGAATATTTGCAGATGACACAAAAATATATGATAAGGCGACAAACAGCACAAAGATCCAACAGGACATAAACAAGCTACAAGAATGGTCAGATGAATGGAACCTTTACTTCAATGTAGCAAAATGTAAGGTGATGCACACTGGCAAAAAGAATAAACAGTTTGAATATACTATGATTGTGAACGACGAATTGCAGAAAATAAATACATGTGATGAAGAAACAGATCTGGGAGTAACCTTTGATAAAGATCTACCCTTTGATCCTCACATCCAGAGAGTTGTGAACAAAGCAAATCAGATGATGGGACTCATCAGGAGAACTTTTACCTTTCTAGAAAAGGAGACATTTGTCAAATTATTTAAAGCATTTGTTAGGCCCCATCTCGAATACGCTAATGTAATTTGGAGTCCCCATCTCAAGAGACAGTCAAAAATGATAGAAAATGTACAAAGGCGAGCTACTAAAATCCTGAAAGAATGTAGTAATTTAAACTATAAAGAAAGATTACATTATCTCCAATTATACTCACTGAAAGGAAAGAGGATCAGAGGAGACCTGATTCAATTTTTTAAAATATTCCATAATTATGACGATGTTAATGTGCATGCGCTTTTCAAATTCTCAGAAGTGGATTGCACGAGAAATAATGAAGGCAAGATTTTTATCAGACATTGCCATACTAACAAAAGAAAGTCTTGTTTTACCTTCAGAATTGCTAATTATTGGAATGCACTGCCTACTAACACCAAATATGCACCTGACATCAACAGCTTTAAAAAACTCCTAGATGAAGACCCAAAATTGAAAGATCTTTTCTTTAGTGTGGATTGAATATAATGTTATTTATAAGATTGGCATGCAACCAGACCGAAATTAAATTGAAAAATAATGAGGGGACGCTAACAAGCCGTAAGGCCTAAGGCTAAAAAAAAAAGCCGGTCACTACTACTACTACTACTAAGAATGGCCAGCTCTCGGTCTCTGGCAAAACCACCGCTAATATTCAGATGCAGGAGGAAAAGTACAAAAACTTGGCATAAAAACGATATTACTATATATATATATATACCCTGACGGCTAAGTATTCCCGTGTGTTGAAGAATCTTCAAGTTGGCTGCGTGATATGAGGAAGAAGACAAACCAGAACTAACCTCCACTAATCATGCTCTTGTTGCAATAGTCTTGGTTCTCCTCAATGTTCTGCACAATTAATCAACAACCGTATGTGATAGGGAGAGAAGTTCGTGTACATGAGGAGAGCAGAAAGTAAATGTTTAGTGATCTAGCAGACAATCACACTTCATGTTACTCACGACAACAATTGTTTGAAAACATGCGATCGTCGAGTCACGCTGCCTTGATTTTCCCGCACATGCCCGGAAGGAAGACAAACAATACCGGAATGCACCGTAATAAGCCAAATTTCAAACAAAATGTTAGAAAATCGTGTTTGAGATATCAACTTTGCGAGCATACACTAATATCGTACCATCAATGAAAGCAAACCCTTTGCTCGCACATTTTTTTCTTTTTAATTTTAAAAGAATATGAATTTGGATTATTGACATGCCATGGCGTGTACTATTCTCACTGTTAAGACGATCAGTTAAAACGAAAAATTGTGCTTCGTGATTATTCACTTGCCTCTCTCTCTCTCTCTCTCTCTCCTCTCTCTCTCTCTCTCTCTCTCTCTCTCTCTCTCTCTCTCTTCTCTCTCTGCTCTCTTCTTCTTGTCTCTCTCTTCTCTCTCTCTCTCTCTCTCTCTCTCTCCTTCTCTCTCTCTCTCTCTCTCTCTCTCTCTCTCTCTCTCTCTCTCTCTCTCTCTCTCTCTCTTCTGTCAGTATGAATAGATGTATGCATGACAAGGACAGATTGTAAGACTAGGCTTTGGCCTAAAATCTTCATCCTTGCATATTAAAGATCAGTCAATCAATCTCTCTCTCTCTCTCTCTCTCTCTCTCTAACACGCCCTCTAAAAACGATTAAGTACGACTATCCCAAACCGGCATGGTACACTAAAGAGTTACAGGAGGCAGGTTATCTTAGAGATCTGCTTAAACAACGTGGCTATGAAGAGGAATCTAGAATACTGAGAAATGCAATAAATTCACAGAAGCGCAGAGAAAAAAACGAAATACTATCGAGAACTAATTTCATCAAATCAGAACCCAAAATTGGTATGGAGAGCTATTAACGAGCTTACAAACAACCAATCTTCTTCAAAATCAACTATAATTAAAGACATCTCTGTCGAACAGCTGAACACCCACTTTTGCACTGTAGCCAATAAAGTTGTCACGGCTGATTCTTCAAGATCAAACGACCTTCAAAAACTGAAACAATATTGCCATGATAAAAAGATCACGTCTGAACTTTATATTCCACCAATAACAATATTTGAAGTCTATCACTACTTAACACACCTAAAACAGTCAAGTACCTGCGGGTGGATGGCCTAGACGGCAAAATTCTCAAACTATCAGCTCCAGCAATTACAGATACGTTAACATACGTCTTCAATCTATGTATCGACAAAAATCATTTTCCCAGTAGTTTCAAAAAAGCAAAAGTCATTCCTATCTACAAAGCAGGTGACAGCTCAGACCCTGCAAATTACAGACCAATCTCAATCATTTCCACTCTTTCCAAACCTTTGGAAAAACACATAAACAAACACACATTACACCACTTTAATACATACCACTTACTTCATCCAAGACAGTCCGGGTTCCGACACAACCATTCATGCCACACAGCCCTGATCAACCTGGTTGATGACTGGCTAAACAGCATTAACAACAACAGATATTGTGGTGTCCTATTTATTGATTTCAAAAAAGCATTTGATGTGATAGACCACAACCTTCTTCTTAGAAAATTAAAATTGTATGGCTTATCCACAAGAACTCTTACGCTTTTTCACTCATATCTCACAAATAGGCAACAATGTGTGAAAATTAATACAACTTTCTCTTCATTTCAAACACTTTCCTATGGCGTCCCACAAGGCTCTATCTTGGGTCCCTTATTATTCACAATTTACATCAATGATCTACCTCTACATATCACATCCACCTGTGAACTTTTTGCTGATGACACAACAATCCACACAAATCATTCTGATGTTACTGTTCTTGCACAAACTTTACAAGAAAGTGCGAATGATCTCGTGAAATGGACTGAACTAAATCACATGTCGCTTCACCCTCAAAAAACTAAATCCATGCTTATCACAACCAGACAAAAAAGACAAAATCTCACTATTAAATTTCCTCCGGTGCATCTTAAAGATGAACCCGTTGAACAGGTTACATACCTCAAAGTGCTAGGAATAACAATTGATAGCAATATTAGCTGGCAAGCTCACATAACCTCACTGTGCAAAAAAGTCTCTCAGAAAGTCTATCAACTCTCCAAACTTAAACGCTTCCTCGACCTGCATTCACGCAAGCTCTTTTTTCAATCTCATATTCAATCATACATAGACTATGGGTCTACTCTATGGGACTCTGCTAGCGCTAATACCCTCAAACCATTGCTAAGCCTACACAAGCGAGCACTCAAGTTAGTCCTCCTAAAAAACAGTAGTCTCCTAGACTCAGACTATAAAAAGGTTCAAATTCTCCCCTTAAGTCTGAGATTAGAATACAACAAAGGGATCATAATGCACAGAATTATGTCTGGGAAGGCACCCTCAACATTAGTTCGCAGATTCTCAATTAATTCCTCAAGGACTCTACCCAAACTACATGTCCCTGTTCCTAGAATTGACTTATTCAAATCCAGTTTAACATATTCAGGTTCCTGTCAATGGAACTCGCTCCCTGAGTCAGCCAAGCAACACCAATGCACATCAACCTTCAAACACCATTATTTCATCCATCTTATGTGCAAATACTCGCATACTCCGCCATAAATCCACCACCAACCACTACCACCCTCTTTATCTTATGTATGAACCTGATTATTATGGAAGTGATTTGTACTTGAAATGCACATGCTACTCTGTTCAATAAGTATGTCTTATGTAAGTATGCGCGCGTGTATGTGTGTGTGTGGTGTGTGTGTGTGTGTGTGTGTGTGTGTGTGTGTGTGTGTGTGTGTGTGTGTGTGGTGTGTGTGTGTGTGTGTGTTTTCCTACTACCTCTTGCCCTCTCGTCACTATGTCGTAATGCTTGTATTCTTATGTGACTCTCTGTCTCTGTCTCTCTGTCTCTGTCTGTCTGTCTGTCTGTCTGTCTGTCTGTCTGTCTGTCTGTCTGTCTTCTTCTCTCTCTCTCTCTCTCTCTCTCTCTCTCTCTCTCTCTCTCTCTCTCTCTCTCACGGTTCTGCTGGAATGACTTGATTTATTATCTATATGACACCCCCTCCCTCTTGTACCCGTGGTGACTGGGCTATCATTATGCTTTTTTTTTTTTCCATTTGTGTGTGTGTGTTGTGTGGTGTGCGTGTGTGTGTGTGTGTGTGTGTGTGTGTGTGTGTGTGTGTGTGTGTGTGTGTGTGTGTGTGTGTGTGTGTTTTCCTTCCTGGTGCTTCAAAATCGATTGTCTTGCAACTCCTTGGTATCTTTTGATTGTCAGACTATTCTAAACATGCTCTTTCCCACACCCCAATCTCGCCTCTTTCTCCTCTCTTCTCTCTCTCTCTCTCTCTCTCTCTCTCTCTCTCTCTCTCTCTCTCTCTCTCTCTCTCTCTCTCTCTCTCTCTCTCGCCCTTCCCTGCACTCCTTTCGCTCCTGCGTCTCTCTCGTTCCCCCCCCCCCCCTCCCTGCTTTTCTCTCTCTGAATTACTTTTTTTTCTTTTTTTAAATAATTCCATGTCTAATTTTTGTTCTAGCCACTTTTACATGCTTCTTCTATTGCCTCATTTTACATTGTTGACCCTACTCAGGGCGAGGACTGGATGTAAAAAAAAGCACATCAGTGCTTATCTATTATCCTCGTTAATAAAGAATTTTGTTCTCTCTCTCTCTCTCTCTCTCTCTCTCTCTCTCTCTCCTCTCTCTCTCTCTCTCTCTCTCTCAAAAATATCATTGAAACTGAATAGCTCCAAATGATTTCATCATTCCCTGATCCCATTCCTAATTTCTCTGTCTTAGTTCTTTAACATCAAATATTACATCTGTCAGATATGGAGTTCTCTCTGAGCTCAATGTTAGGTCCTCTCCTATTTTTCTATGTAAACGATGGAGTTGGGGTAATAATTTATGTCATGCATTTTATAACCTTGTATCATGTTTCTGTACATCATTAATGCCATTTATCTTGGAATTTATACGTTATGAGTGCCCATCCAAAAGATTACAAAAATCTGAATTGGAAAATATGCATGTACGTCTGTTCACTTTAAATATCTGCTACCATGCATTAATGCATGGCCTTATGTATGTTGGTTATCATAGTTGCATTGCATGTTTGAAATATGAAAAAAGGCTTGTTTATGTATGTCATCCATACATATGCTCATTATATATGTGTGAAAATCAAAAAAGAAAAAGAAAAAAAAAAAAAGAAAAAAGAAAAAGAAAAAAGGAAATACTTCAAACTGAAAATCTAAAGAAACTACGACACTCCATTGCTATTCATACCCTTAAAGTGTTCAACAATATCCATAAAAGACCTCATATACATGATGCTTCACAGCGCAGAATGGCTATGATGTGCATCTCATAATACAGACTCCTTCCAAACAGCAGCCAAACTCATTTATTGATATCCACACTGGTCGACAAAACAAAATGCCAAACAGTTACAGATCCTATCGGCCTAACGCCACTCTGCCTGACGGTGTTTGGCTTCCGTTCCTTTTTTCTGTCTCTCTGTCTTTCTTTCTTTATATATTTTTAAAGTTCTGTAAGCTCTGCTATGCGATGTCACTCACCCACTCTCTCCAGCTAAGTCCTGTATCCTTAGTCTGGACATCAAAAGGTTCTACACCATGAGTTGCTGCCTCTTGCCGTGTAGAACGTTGCTGTGGAGCTCCTGGAGGTGGTGTACCCGTGTTTCCTAGAGAGATGGGAGATGTCATTTCTCTGGTGTTTACTTTGGCAGCGTGATCTCCTCAAGCACTCTGCTGTGCCATCATATGTATACCCACCCCCACCCCCACCCACCCCCCTTCATGGGGCCAGAATAACTCGGTTGGTAAAGCGCCAGACTCGTAATCTTGGTGATCCTGGATTTGCGGGTTCGAATCTCCGCCGGACTGTTTCAGTATAGGTGGATTTTTCCCTCAGGGTTAACATTGGTTCTGACTCCATTTCCAAAATAGTCCTACGAATGAGTCTATAAACTGAGGTTCCGCGTGTGAACGCACGCATAACATCTTGCACTCACGTAGCCTACATCAAATCCTTTCACCAACTTTCGGAAGAGAAAGCCAGACTGGCCGTTGCTATGGATGACACGTAACACATAGCATGCACTCTGCGTGAAAAATCGAAAGAATGGAAGAGTTGTTAAATTGAATGAACGATATTGACTGAATGACTGACTGAATGACACGGCTGTATGCTCAATTTCACGCAGCAAACTGGTCCTAGCAGCGGCTGTGTGCCCTATTTCATGCAGCAAACTGGTCCTAGCAGCGGCTGTGTGCCCCATTTCATGCGGCAAACTGGTCCTAGCAGCGGCTGTGTGCCCTATTTCATGCGGCAAACTGGTCCTAGCAGCGGCTGTGTGCCCATTTCACGCGGCAAACTGGTCCTAGCACCGGCTGTGTGCCCCATTTCACGCGGCAAACTGGTCCTAGCAGCGGCTGTGTGCCCTATTTCACGCGGCAAACTGGTCCTAGCACGGCTGTGTGCCCTATTTCACGCGGCAAACTGGTCCTAGCAGCGGCTGTGTGCCCTATTTCACGCGGCAAACTGGTCCTAGCAGCGGCTGTGTGCCCCATTTCACGCGGCAAACTGGTCCTAGCACGGCTGTGTGCCCTATTTCATGCGGCAAACTGGTCCTAGCACCGGCTGTGTGCCCTATTTCATGCGGCAAACTGGTCCTAGCACCGGCTGTGTGCCCTATTTCATGCGGCAAACTGTCCTAGCACGCTGTGTGCCTATTTCATGCGGCAAACTGGTCCTAGCACCGGCTGTGTCCCTATTTCATTCGGCAAACTGGTCCTAGCACCGGCTGTGTGCCCTATTTCATGCGGCAAACTGGTTCTAGCACCGGCTGTGTGCCCTATTTCATGCGGCAAACTGGTCCTAGCACCGGCTGTGTGCCCTATTTCATGCGGCAAACTGGTTCTAGCACCGGCTGTGTGCCCTATTTCATGCGGCAAACTGGTTCTAGCACCGGCTATGTGCCCTATTTCATGCGGCAAACTGGTCCTAGCAGTGGCTGTGTGCCCTATTTCATGCGGCAAACTGGTTCTAGCAGTGGCTGTGTGCTCCATTTCATGCAGCCTGGGACTTCTTTGGAGAGCACGATCCCATGTCGTAAATTCCTGTTTATGGTCTGACTGGTCTGCCTTCTGGGCTCTGTTGGCATCTTCTTCATTTTTTATTCAACCTTCTTCAGCTCCTGTATTACCACTTATCCCTTTGCTTTGAGCACCAGTTACTTCTGCTGATCAAAGTTTCCGCCTGTTGGTTTGTATATGTCCTGTTAGTTCCAAGTTCCAGCCTGTTGGTTTGTATATGTCCTGTTAGTTCCAAGTTCCAGCCTGTTGGTTTGTATATGTCCTGTTTGTTCCAAGTTCCCCTCTGTTGGTTTGTATATGTCCTGTTAGTTTCAAGTTCCCCTCTGTTGGTTTGTATGTGTCCTGTTAGTTCCAAGTTCCAGCCTATTGGTTTGTATATGTCCTGTTAGTTCGAAGTTCCTGCCTGTTGCTTTGTATATGTCCTGTTAGTTCCAAGTTCCCGCCTGTTGCTTTGTATATGTCCTGTTAGTTCGAAGTTCCAGCCTGTTGGTTTGTATGTTTCCTGTTAGTTCCAAGTTCCCGTCTGTTGGTTTGTATATGTCCTGTTAGTTCCAAGTTCCAGCCTGTTGCTTTGTATATGTCCTGTTAGTTCCAAGTTCCAGCCTATTGGTTTGTATATGTCCTGTTAGTTCCAAGTTCCCGCCTGTTGGTTTGTATAGTTCCAAGTTCCCGTCTGTTGGTTTGTATATGTCCTGTTAGTTCCAAGTTCCCGTCTGTTGGTTTGTATATGTCCTGTTAGTTCCAAGTTCCCGTCTGTTGGATTGTATATGTCCTGTTAGTTCCCTGATCTTAAGGTTTTCTTGCAAAGGCCAATTTCTCCCGACCTTTCCATTTTCTGCCAGTCTTCACTTGAGCTTACACAACCTTTTTCTGCCGAATCCTCAAGCATGGTTGTTAAGTGATAACTTTGCGTTTCAGACTTTGTACAACTCGATGATGGATCTCAGAGGTATCTCCTGTCCTTGGCGACAGGTGGGCGCAGCGTTGGTGGGTGGGATCAGGTGGGACACCAGACCATTTCTGTGTGTGCTTGTCCACTGTGCTGGCGCTGACGTCAGCAGACAAACCAGAGGAACCTTGGGGTCGGCATGAACTGTGGGCAGCAGACTTTGTGTTTGCCAGAGAAGTTACATTGGTCTGTTACCTGTAGTCACATTGGTCTATTACCTGTAGTCACATTGGTCTATTACCTGTAGCTACATTGGTCTATTACCTGTAGTCACATTGGTCTATTACCTGTAGTCACATTGGTCTATTACCTGTAGTTACATTGGTCTATTACCTGTAGTTACATTGGTTTATTACCTGTAGGCTTTGTTCTCTTTATTCTACCTTTTGCTCACTTTCGTTTCCTCTCATTGTGCTTTAAGGTGTCAGCTTTCAGGGCTCTTGACTGGTTCTTTGCAATGGCTTGCTTCACCGCAGTGAACATGTGCTGTTTCAGACATTTTTCATGTGATTGGTTCTTTGCAATGGCTTGCTTCACCGCAGTGAACATGTGCTGTTTCAATCATTTTTCCTGTGATTGGTTCTTTACAATGGCTTGCTTCACCGCAGTGAACATGTGCTGTTTCAGTCATTTTTCATGTGATTGGTTCTTTACAATGGCTTGCTTCACCGCAGTGAACATGTGCTGTTTCAGACATTTTTCATGTGACTGGTTCTTTGCAATGGCTTGCTTCACCGCAGTGAACATGTGCTGTTTCAATCATTTTTCCTGTGACTGGTTCTTTGCAATGACTCGCTCCACCGCAGTGAACATGTGCTGTTTCAGACATTTTTCCTGTGTGCAGTAAGGAACTCCATGACTACTCATCCTGGATGAAAGGGCCAACTGACTGAATTGCTTTAGTTCGTTGTGCGTTACATCTTCCTTGGTGGAGAGGACTGTCGTGTCTTGTATTTAGATGGGATGGTTGATATCCATTTCCTGCACTGCTGACTGCAGTCTTTAAGATGAACTCCATTACCAACATAAACAGTAGGTCTACTGGAGATATTGCATACACCATCACTATGCCAATTTCCAGATCCAACCTATTATCTATTCACCTGTGGTGAACTTCACTGAGAAGTGAATGAAACTATTTCCTACATATGTCTCGGTCTTCTTCTTCTTCTTTTTCCTCCTCCTCCTTCCTCTTCTTCTTGGATGGGGAGGGGGCGGGGATGAGGGGGTGAGTGGGATGGATTGGGAGGAGGGTAGGGTAGGGGGCATGATACAAATGATGAATGTCGTGTACCAGTGGAATCATCTGCTGTGCGACGGATCCATGCGCATTTGCCAGGTCGAGTTACACAACGCTGAAGTCCCTTTTCTCTGCTTCAACTGCTTCCCGAAACATCGTGGCGTATGTTCTACACAGCCAGGCACTCCCGAAATGCCTCTTTTCTTACCCTGACATTCCAGAGAGCTCATTTTCTGTGAGGTACTCAGTCGCAATGGCTCCCATGACTGAGATTTTCTCCTTGACGTTCCGAAGTAGTGGCTGTCTTCATTGCTTGAGCCACCACTTCTTCTCCTCCTCTTCTTCTTTCTTTCTTTTTGAATAATTATCTTCTCCCTTAAGATTGAACGTTCATCCATGTTAAAGTTATTAGTGGAGCTACTCAGGGACACCTGGACATTTCTGATACAGTAGAGAGAGAGCAGTCCGTCAAGTCCGGGCAATGATTTGGCAATGCCTTTCTACACCTTCTGCACTTCATCCAGCGATGGCTTGCCTTTGAACATTTAATAAAACAAATTTTTGACCGCAGATTTTCTGTAAACCATGCAAAATGAGGATGCTTACAAGATCTTAAAATAGAAAAAAAAAAGAACATGGATGGAAACTCCTATAAAAAAAAAAGTAGGTGCATATTATGGATTGTTCAGATGCGTATGTGTCTACGAGTGTGCATACCAGGATGGTGGAGATGGTGTTTGGGGTGTAAATATTATGTGTCTACGAGTGTGCATATCTGGATAGTGGAGATGGTGTTTGGGGTGCATGTATTATGTGTCTACGAGTGTGCATACCTGGATGGTGGAGATGGTGTTTGGGGTGTATGTATTATGTGTCTACGAGTGTGCATACCTGGATGGTGGAGATAGTGTTTTGGGTGTATGTATTATGTGTCTACGAGTGTGCATACCTGGATGGTGGAGATGGTGTTTGGAGTGTATGTATTATGTGTCTACGAGTGTGCATACCTGGATAGTGGAGACGGTATCTAGAGTGTTATGTGTCTACGAGTGTGCATACCTGGATGGTGGAGATAGTGTTTGGGATGTATAGATTATGATCTACATGTTATGTTATGAATATGCTATATATGGACATGGGGTGTGAATGTAAATATGGTGGGATGGGGAAATTGGGGGAGGGGGTGTAGAGAGAAGGGGATGGAGGAGAGGTCGGGGGAAAGGAAAGCGAGGGCAAAGAGCTGGAATGATTCAAACAAGAAAAGTCAGATGTGGGAGTTGAGTCCATCAGGGATTGTGGTGCCAAGGCGAGAGATGGTCCTAGACTCCATGAATGTTCTCTCTGGAGCTGGGGAGTGCTTTTGCCAAACAGTAGTGACGGAGATATTGGTATGGCTGTGGCAATCAGCCTTGAAACGAATCCCCGCTGGTGTTGGATGAGACGACTGGATGGGTCTGAGCAGAGACGTCTCTGGTCTGAGGTGTTCCACAAAGCGTTCATTGAGGTTACGATATGTTTCCCCAACGTACAACTTTGAGCAGAGGCTGCATCTCAGTACGTACACCAGGTTGGTGGACTGGCGGGTGAAATGGGATTGGACACTGAATTTTCCTTTGGGTCCAGTGGTGCTGTGGATGTTGGCAATGAAAGTGCAGGGTTTACATCCATGTTGATTGCACGGGTAGTTTCCGGCTGAGGAGTTGGTGTTTTTACTGAACTTGGTTCGTGCCAGGTGGTCGCGAAGGTTTTTGTCTCTCTTGTAGGCGATGAGGGGGGTTTGGGGAAGATCGATTTTAGCTTTGGATCAGATTGTAAGATTCCTTCACACACACACACACACACACACACACACACATATACACACACCTTTAAACACGTAATCGTCCGTTGACGTATATGTTTTCATACGTCTTTGCCTATACGTACTTATTTGTTTTTCTTTTCATGTCACAAGTCCTGAAGACGGTCTATGATTTTTGTTCTGTTTCTTCTTCTTCTTCTTCTTTTCTATTTCAAAATCTTCTAAACATCCTCAAAGACATTTTTCATTTGAACGTTTAATTTTTCTCACGTTGCCTGCCGCACTAAGCCTTGGATTTTAACAGATGCCCTGCTTTGCTCTGAGCGTCACAATATCAATTCCTGATATTGCTTCAGAGCTTCATTGTCCTCTATAAAGTCCCAGGTTTTGCCCGTACAACTATCTCACTGACGAATAGGAAAGTGTCCTTGAAGAAGCAATCTTGGATTTTCTTCTTTTTGCTCCTCTTAATTGCTGATTCTGATTCTAATTTGCATAGGCCCACCATGTTTTGCTTTCAGGTCTTCTGAGAGATTCTCTAACCCTGACTTACAAAATTCTGAGGCAGTCCGTTTCTTGAGATCCCTCGTTCATTTCCACATGCAATTCATCTCTTGCTTATATCTATTTCTTTTAACTATTTCATTTTTCTTTAAGTGTTTAACTTTGACTGTTTTTTCTGTAGGTGTCTCCACCACTTGAATGCACAATGTCTATAAATGTGCTACGTTGCCCCTCTTTTTTATCAGCTGATATCCCCCATTCCTCTTTTCACTTGTGGACAGCAAGTACAGTTTCTGGCGTTTGTCGTCAAGACCCTGATCAAATTCCTTGTCTAACTAATCAGCGTGGAAGACTTTGATAATGTTGTTTGAATCCTGGCATGGGTTTTCTGGTGTCTTCATCTGCTGTCGCTATTTTCATGACAGTAGGGCCTACTGATGGAATGTAACGCTCAAAATCAAAGCTCACAGTTTCAAAGTCACAAAAAGAGTTCACAGCTGTATATCTAGTTCAAACATGTGCATGTATTTCTATGTGACACATTTACTAGTTATGATAACGATGTGGAAATGACGGGAATATGAAGAAGAGGGTTAGCAGAAGGGGAAAAAAACAACCGGGATGGTCTTTCGATTTGTTTTGAATATGCTCAGATAAAAGTCTATACCTAAACAACTTTAAACATTTGTCGCAATGGCAGATCTTTCTGAAGATCCAAAATAATTTGAAGTATCATGTCATTACTAGAAGCATCAATGTTGTTACATACGAAGTGTGCATTTTGATCATGCTTCACAGAATGAAATGTACAGGCGTTTTCAAGAAGAAATGAAACAGGCACACACACATACACATATATATGTTCGTCTAATATCACTTAATGTGGAAAGACGTTAAAATGAAGACAACAACACCACCACCACCACACACACACACACACACATGCACACACACACACACACACACACACACACACACGGGGGCGGGGTGAGGATAGAGATGGAAAAGGTAGAGTTCTTTTTAAATCACCCTATCATTGATGATTTTTTTCTGGCTTTACCCAGACCTCACTGTTTTGATGTTCAAGTGACTCTGCCCAGAGCCAATGTTTTGCTTTCAGTTCATGGCGTCTCACAGATTATTCATAGCGTGTTCATCTTGTGGTGCTTGAAATGCGGTACAGATGTATTCATCAACTCTGTGCACACACTTAGCATAATTGTGTGGTGCTTGAAATGCAGTACAGATGTATTCATCAACTCTGTGCACACACTTAGCATAATCTTGTGGTGCTTGGAATGCAGTACAGATGTATTCATCAACTCTGTGCACACACTTAGCATAATCGTGTGGTGCTTGAAATGCAGTACAGATGTATTCATCAACTCTGTGCACACACTTAGCATAATCGTGTGGTGCTTGAAATGCAGTACAGATGTATTCATCCACTCTGCACACACACACACACACACAGCAATCACCGCCAGAAACAAAGAAACCTCACACATGTGGATTAAAGTATGTTTTTGTATTGCAATGAAATGAACCATACAAATCTGAAACAAAACAGGGTCCTCCATATAAACTTAAAACAACGATCTGAAAACACTGAACTTTTCTTACAGCTGCATAGCTTTACTGATGAAACCAACTGACCAAACAAATCAACTGTTTTAAGAACAACTGAACTAAAACAGCAGCTCAACAGTAAGCACTCATTGCCATTCTTTCTGTGTATACTGTATCGACAAAATGTCGGATGTTTAGATTATGGATGGGAAGATCAGTGTAGTTAATCTTCCATCCCTTGTCTGAGCAAAGTACCAACCAGAAGGGCCTAAAATCCAACATGTCATTACAGACTAGCAACAATCAATCTTCATATCCCCAATCCAAGCTACAAAGCCCTTTTGTTTGTAGAATTAGACAACAGAATTGTCATATTGTGAAAGATATGTTTCAGTATCAGTTTGTACTCAACCAATACAGGAAATCTTTAAGCGTCTCTTTCCATTAACCCCTTCACCACTTACTTTCAAATAATTTTTTCAGCTGTGGTCGTTTTCATACAGCACATTGCACAAAGTGCAGCAATGTATTTGAAAAATATGGAATAATGAATCATTTTACCTATCCAAAAAGGATAAAGAATAAAATGCACAGAGGGGGAGGGGGGTGAGGATAGGAACCTGTGGGGAACCCCTGCTGACATTAAATGCAACACAGTTCACCATCACCAACAAGAAAACACTGCATTGTACCCTTTCCTCCATCATGTTCCCATTACCAAAAACCCTAATACCTGTACATACACCATAATTTCCTGACTACACCGCAAACTTTTCTCTCTTCAATCAAAGCTCTAGAGTCTGTATACCAGATATATGCTCTCTATTAGTGGATAAAAAGATAACTAGTCTCACAGGGACTTCAAAACTCAAGTTATGAAAGTCAGAGCTGGCAAATGAAAAAAAAAAAACAAGGCAAAAATTGCAAACTTCCTAAAAAAAAAAGATGCCATTACTTGCGATATTTACAATTTCAGAATTACATGTAAAACAAAACAGAGAAAACCAAAAACACACACAAAATTCTTCACAAAACAATGTTTCCAGACTGGAGAACTTCAGTGAATGGACGAAATATTCAAATTATAACAGAATCAGAAAGAAACAACCCCCCTCCCCCAAAACACGCACATACATACACACACATGCAAAAATACTACCTCTATTTAAAAATCACAGCCCCCCCCCCACCCCTCCCCCTCCTTCACCAAAGAAAAACAACAAAAACAAAACCAATTTTCCTCTACAACAAATAAGTAGGGTAACTCTTGCTCCCACAAGAAAACATAACTCCAAAGGAATGCTGCTTACGACACCAAATCGCCTAGCAGACATGACAGCACATGCTAGGCGATTCGGTGTCATAAGCAGCATTCCTTTGGAGTTATGTTTTCTTGTGGGAGCAAGAGTTACCCTACTTATTTGTTGTTTATTGTTACTGTTCCCTGCCTCATTTCATATTCACTTTCAATTTTCCTCTACGTTTACTGTACTACTCCTGTCAAACTAATTTTCAGTTTTCTTTGCCTGTTTGTATTTTGAGCAATATAGTCATAAGAATGTCACTGGATAACAAGTAGTGCATAAACCAACATGCATTCTGAGCAATATCATCATAAGAATTCCTCTGAATAATAAGTAGTGTACGAGTCTCAGTCATAAGCCATGGATGCCATCATTAAGTACTGAGCGTGTCTGTGTCATGTATTATCATGGACGTCACTGCTGCAAAAGCAGAGCGTATAAAGTGTTTCGCCCATAAGACAGCTGTTGACTGGCCATTTGCAAAGACACAACATGGTTCCAAATGATGAGCTTACAGCAAGGTCACATATGCCAGTAACTTCACCACCTCAGAGACACAACATGGCTTCAAACGATGAGCTTACAGCAAGGTCACATATGCCAGTAACTTCACCACCTCAGAGACACAACATGGCTCCAAACGATGAGCTTACAGCAAGGTCACATATGCCACTAACTTCACGAATGGTGAACCTCAGTTCTATCCATGGAAAACAAGAAAAAGAAAAGACAACTCCAGCCAAGCGTTGTCAACATGATAGAATGCATTGCGTTCCATATGCTTCAAATTAAAGGGTTAACATTTATGTATATATGTGAACAGACCCCTTTTCATTCAACCCATCTTTCCACTGTTTACTTTTAACTCTTTGCAAGGTCATTTTCATGATACTGACATTGTTCAGTGACGTTTGTTTTTCCCTCCACTGTTCATTTGGTTTGTACACATTTTCTCAAGAAAAAAAAATGTTAATATTTATTAATCTTTCTTTTCCTTTTTTTTTCAAACAAAAGACTCAAATAAATATATGTTTGGTTGAAGTAAATGTTCCTTTCTTTTGAATTTTTCTTGTTACTTATAAATTTTAAGCTCTTATCTGTAAAAACCTTAACAGAAGAAATCAGCATTTGTTGGCATACGATGTCCTTTAATCTCTACAAAATCATGCACAGAGATTCTTTTTAACAAAAAGAACTTTAAGAAATGAAATCAATTTATAATTATTCATAAACAAATGATGATCACTGTCTGAAAGCTGGACAATGAATCTTTCAGTTTCAGTGTTGTGACAGTCCTGGCTAAAGCCAAGGCTCCACTCAGGCATGTTGCCACACAGAGAAGGAAACATTCAAACCTGGAGAAAGCAACAACCACAACAAAATGTAGACAACAATTCATAATAATATGTCAGCTAAATTATTCATATCCTGAAGACAGTGGAGCCTGCACTTACAACACCAGTCATTCGGCTCGATTTTTTTTATCCCCAGGTTAAAAAAAAAAGAATGAGCCAAAAAAAAAAAAAAAAAAGAAAAAAAAAGAAAAGAAAAAAAAAAAGAACCCCTAATGATCAACAGAGCACAGATACCTAGCGTCCTCTCTAATCAGGATGTACAGTATCAAGACCTTGTCATCAGATGTCACAAAACCACAGGCACACACAAAACAGCACGTTATACTTGGTAAAAAGAGAACAACATGAAAAGTATTTCTAGAAGCAGAACCAAAATGGCTGAATGGGCCACAAAAGCAGAAAAAGAGTGGACAAGAATAAAGTAAGATTAAAAATTGATTTTCTTTTTGTTTTTAAGGCAGAATTAAAGTGAATGACAGAAAAGAGTAAATTACTAGTGCAGAATTGGTGGATAATGGTGATAAAAAATTTTCATATTCAAATACTTCCAGCAAACTCACAGATGCAAGGAACATTAGTACTGGCTTTATCTAAAAGATTTTTCTCTTTCCAGGCTTAACCTACATACAACAAATTACCTCAGTCTCCCAGACATTCGCATTCAAAACAAACTTCAAAGCATGTCTGATATGTATGATGAATATTGATGGTTTGCAGGATTATGTGTTGACTGTGTATATATGGGCAGAGGTGAGACTGTTGGTGCACTAAGTGTATGACCAATGGACATGTAAGTATGCAAGAATTAATCACTGAATGCCATTCTGCTAACGCTAAGACATCATGCAATTTTGTGAAGTGTCGTGGGTGCATCTACTCTTCAGAACATCTGCTTAAAAAAATGTATATCCAGTATCACTGGTAAAAGTCGGAATCAACAAAACCGTTAAGGTATAAAACCAACAGTGGGGTTTTGAACAATCTCAGAACAGTTACAAACGCTGCAATCCCATGAATCCAGTTGCTGTCTTATCCTTCGCTGTACATTGCCGAACATTTTGTGTACCATATGTCATGGGTCTCAAAAGACCCGTGCTTTGACATCAAGGAATAAAGCCTGGCAGTATGTCGTGGGTCTCCATGGACCCATAGTCTGAAAAAATAAAACACTGCTGTTCTGTTTTGTGTTTACTCCTTTGTTTGTAGATGACAACGACTAACACTTTACACAGATGCAGGACCATGCTTTCTTGACAAAGTCATAAAATGTTATGGAGATAGCTTGAAAACTGTTTCAATTAACAAGCGAGAATCAAGACTGTGGTCATTCAGAACCCACAATGTATGGCGAAGGTTACACTGTAATCAAGACTGTGGGTCATTCAGTACCCACAATGTATGGCAAAAGTTACACTGTAATCAAGACTGTGGGTCATTCAGTACCCACAATGTATGGCAAAAGTTACACTGTAATCAAGACTGTGGGTCATTCAGTGCCCACAATGTACGGCAAAGGTGACACTGTAATCAAAACTGTGGGTCATTCAGTACCCACAATGTACGGCAAAGGTGACACTGTAATCAAGACTGTGGGTCATTCAGTACCCACAATGTATACCAAAGGTTACACTGCGAGCTATCAGTAGAAAGTTTGAAAATGGTCGATATAAAAGCTGTTTGTAGCTGTTCTGAGATTGTTAAAAACCCCACTATTGGTTTTATACCTTACGGTTTTGTTGATAAAAGCAGAGACAGACATTAGTAAACTTTCCTTGTATGTGAATGTGTGTTGTCGTATCATTACATCAAAGATGCCTTCGTCATTCGTTTCTCAAACACACTCACAGATACAGGGAGATAAAAAGAATGAAAATGAAAACAACGGGAAAATCATTGTATGTGAGACATTACTATCATTTCCAATGTCAATTTTCATTTTCTTCATTTCATGAAATTATACATGGCAACACACACTCCAGAAGACTGCACACTAAACTCAGGCGAACAGACAAGTTTACAAGTGTGGACTTTATCACCAGTAAGAGAGTCATTGTAGCTGCGATGCTCAATAATTACAGAGACACAAAGTTCCTGTCCTTGATGAGCATAAACATGACCAAATGAAACATCTGATCAGACTACAGGGGGTTAACCTATCATGCAGTATGATGAACATAAACATGACCTAATGAAACATCTGATCAGACTACAGGGGGTTAACCTATCATGCAGTATGATGAACATAAACATGACCAAATGAAACATCTGATCAGACTACAGGGGGTTAACCTATCATGCAGTATGATGAACATAAACATGACCAATTGAAACATCTGATCAGACTACAGGGGGTTAACCTATCATGCAGTATGATGAACATAAACATGACCAAATGAAACATCTGATCAGACTACAGGGGGTTAACCTATCATGCAGTATGATGAACAGGTTGTTAACAAATCCAATACCCACAACAGGTGACGAAAGTAGCAGAGTGAGGGATGTAAACATTCACAGAAAATATTCTGCAGAGCTGGTTGAGACCATTCAAAAATTCTTGAAAACCAATCAGAGTTGAACCTGTTTACCCTTTAAATGCTGTTGGTGTTCTTTTCAATAAGAAAAGAAAACAACATTTCTGTTTTTGGGGGATATGCATACTCTCAACCATTCCACAAAGGTGGGATATAGAATTTGTCGCAACAGGTAATACTGAAGTCAGTTTTGTGGTAACGAGCTGCAAAGAGCATTTCTCATGTAGCAGTCGTCAGTGCTTGTGTTCATAGCACCTGCAAAGAGCATTTCTCATGTTGCAGTCGTCAGTGCTTGTGTTCATAGCACCTGCAAAGAGCATTTCTCATGTTGCAGTCTTCAGTGCTTGTGTTCATAGCACCTGCAAAGAGCATTTCTCATGTAGCAGTCTTCAGTGCATGTGTTCCTAGCACACATCTAAAGATTTCTCCTCTGCTCACTCTCTGGATTTTCTCCCCCCCCTCCCCATAGCATGTATCCCCCTCTCCATAGCATGTATCCCCCTCTCCATAGCATGCATCGCCCTCCCCATAGCATGTATCCCCCTCTCCATAGCATGTATCCCCCTCTCCATAGCATGCATCCCCTCTCCATAGCATGTATCCCCCTCTCCATAGCATGTATCCCCCTCTCCATAGCATGTATCCCCCTCTCCATAGCATGCATCGCCCTCCCCATAGCATGTATCCCCCTCTCCATAGCATGTATCCCCCTCTTCATAGCATGTATCCCCCTCTCCATAGCATGCATCCCCCTCTCCATAGCATGCATCGCCCTCCCCATAGCATGCATCGCCCTCCCCATAGCATGCATCGCCCTCCCCATAGCATGTATCCCCCTCTTCATAGCATGTATCCCCCTCTCCATAGCATGTATCGCCCTCTCCATAGCATGCATCGCCCTCCCCATAGCATGCATCGCCCTCTCCATAGCATGTATCCCCCTCTCCATAGCATGCATCCCCCTCTCCATAGCATGTATCCCCCTCTCCATAGCATGTATCCCCCTCTCCATAGCATGCATTGCCCTACTGCTGGTCTCACATTTCGGCATGTTGTCAAGAGTCAATGAGAATAATAACTCATCGATCAAAATATTTCACTTGGCACATTTAAACGCCACGGCCGGCACAGAGGTTACTTTCCACAGATGTATTCACACTCAAGAACTTTCTGTCTTGTTCTTATTCTCTCTTGTTGTTGCATTTCTTCTTCTTAAAAAAAAAAGTTCATGATATTCACCAAGTTTTTAACAAAATGTGTGTACAGAATACATTTTGATTTAAATCACGAGGGTAAACACAGTCTGAAAAGTTCTAAACTTCAGGTAAGTGGGAACCAGAAAGAGTGCTTGCCAAGCAAAATGCATTCTACAGTGTCTACACAAGAGACAGTGTGAAAACAAAAGATTCTACAGCGTCTACACAAGAGATAGCGTGAAACAAAAAGATTCTACAGCGTCTACACAAGAGACAGTGTTAAAACAACAGATTCTACAGCGTCTACACAACAGATAGTGTGAAAACAACAGGTTCTACAGCTTCTACACAAGAGACGGTGTGAAAACAACAGATTCTACAGCTTCTACACAAGAGACAGTGTGAAAACAAAAGATTCTACAGCGTCTACACAAGAGACAGTGTGAAAACAAAAGATTCTACAGTGTCTACACAAGAGACAGTGTGAAAACAAAAGATTCTACAGCGTCTACACAAGAGACAGTGTGAAAACAAAAGATTCTACAGCGTCTACACAAGAGATAGCGTGAAAACAAAACAAAACAAAGCCTGAGTCTTCTTCAATCAGATGAACCTAACCTCCAAATTCATTTCATTTCAATAAATCATGCAGCGACCAGACAGATATGTGAGTGCATCATTGTAATTGCCTCACTTTGGGAGGACTGCCTGCATGCTGCATCTATGCGCGCATGTGTATGGAAGTATCTGTATTGGAATGTGAGTTTTAATTTCAAAAACTGTTAAAGGTATGAATGTCAAATTTATCATTTCAGCAATGCAAAACATTCACAAGTGTTCTGATCCTGCTCATACTACCTGCACAATCAACACAATCCTTCCTCTCTGCTTCCTCATGCTCTCCTCCAGATTAAAATATAACAAAATCACTCCAGTGCAGTAAATTTCAAGATCAGAAGCATTCATATGAAATCGCAAGTACCGCACATCTACTATCCCACAAACTCTCAGCCATTCTACATCAATTATTATCCTCTTACAAGAGTTTATACAACTAAAACAATAGCAACAACAAGCAAAAACTATCACTGGTTAAAAAAATTAGCAAAGAAAAAAACAACAAAAAACCAGCAAAGACTGACAATGATTTATCAACACACACCCAAATTCAACCCATCTCACAAACTATTCCTTTCCTTCTCTTATGGCCAACATCAAGAGTTCACTTGCTAACATTCTGAATGAATACACGTTGGGTGACATTCATGAGAGAAAAAAAACAACAAAGTTGGTATCCACAGTCAACATAAATTTCAGAAAGTAACAGAACTGTAGCTTGACAAGAACAGATTGTCATAAATACCAAAATAAACCACAAAACAAGGCAACAAATAAACCAGAAACTTATGGCACAAGGACAGTTTTTGAAGAAAGTCGACAAAACAGAGAAAGAGCATCACTATACTGCCAACAAAAATCCAAAGATCAGCTTCCATTTTCAGCCATTCTGAAAGGAAAACTTCACAAAAAGGAGTAGACAATTCAACACAGAAAACTGAATGACCCCAATGACACCTGAGACCTCCACATGACACCTGAGACCTCCACATGACACCTGGGACCTCCCAATGACACCTGAGACCTCCACATGACACCTGAGACCTCCACATGACACCTGAGACCTCCACATGACACCTGGGACCTCCACATGACACCTGGGACCTCCACATGACACCTGATACCTCCCAATGACACCTGATACCTCCCAATGACATCTGAGACCTCCCAATGACACCTGAGACCTCCACATGACACCTGAGACCTCCACATGACACCTGAGACCTCCCAATGACACCTGAAACCTCCCAATGACACCTGAGACCTCCACATGACACCTGAGACCTCCACATGACACCTGAGACCTCCACATGACATCTGAGACCTCCAATGACACCTGAGACCTCCACATGACACCTGAGACCTCCACATGACACCTGAGACCTCCCAATGACACCTGAAACCTCCCAATGACACCTGAGACCTCCACATGACACCTGAGACCTCCACATGACACCTGGGACCTTCACATGACACCTGGGACCTCCACATGACACCTGAGACCTCCCAATGACACCTGGGACCTCCCTTTGGACATGTCTTCTCCTGTCTGCTTTTAAAACTGCCATTCAGACCTGAGAACAAAATCCAGGAAAATCAGGGAACTTTATCCCATTTACACATCAGTCTAGCTGACCAGCCACAAAAGCCACAGTGGGGTCACACAGAGCACATGCTGTGTTCACTGTTCACCCTCTGGTGGGCTAACAGTGGGGACACACAGCGCACATGCTAGGGATGTCCTGTGTTCACTGTTCACCCTCTGGTGGGCTAACAGTGGGGACACACAGTGCACATGCTGTGTTCACTGTTCACCCTCTGGTGGGCTAACAGTGGGGACACACAGCGCACATGCTGTGTTCAGTGTTCACCCTCTGGTGGGCTAACAGTGGGGACACACAGCGCACATGCTGTGTTCACTGTTCACCCTCTGGTGGGCTAACAGTGGGGACACACAGCGCACATGCTGTGTTCAGTGTTCACCCTCTGGTGGGCTAACAGTTGGGACACACAGCGCACATGCTAGGGATGTCCTGTGTTCACTGTTCACCCTCTGGTGGGCTAACAGTGGGGACACACAGCACACATGCTGTGTTCACTGTCCACCATCTGGTAGGCTAACAGTGGGGACACACAGCGCACATCCTGTGTTCACTGTTCACCCTCTGGTGCGCCAACAGCGGGGACACACAGCTCACATGCTGTGTTCACTGTTCACCCTCTGGTGGGCTAACAGTGGGGACAACACAGAGCACATCCTGTGTTCACTGTTCACCCTCTGGTGGGCTAACAGTGGGAACACACAGCGCACATGCTGTGTTCACTGTTCACCCTCTGGTGGGCTAACAGTGGGGACAACACAGAGCACATCCTGTGTTCACTGTTCACCCTCTGGTGGGCTAACAGTGGGGACACACGGAGCACATGCTGTGTTCACTGTCCACCATCTGGTGGGCTAACAGTGGGGACACACACAGCACATGCTGTGTTCACTGTTCACCCTCTGGTGGGCTAACGGTGGGGACACACGGAGCACATGCTGTGTTCACTGTCCACCATCTGGTGGGCTAACAGTGGGGACACACACAGCACATGCTGTGCTCACTGTTCACTCTCTGGTGGGCTAACTGCAGGCAGAAACTGAAACAAAAACAGAATTACTGGACCACATAATGAAGGAACGAACAAATTACAAAATGACCTCGATGCATTTCGACCTTCTCTGCCTTCTCCAGGCAGGACAAAGAACAGTTAAAACAATGAAATCAAAGGGCAGACAGACAGTCCAGGCAGGACAAAGAGCAGTTCAAACAATGAAATCAAAGGGCAGACACACAGTCCAGGCAGGAAAAAGAACAGTTCAAACAATGACATCAAAGGGTAGACACATAGTCCAGGCAGGACAAAGAACAGTTCAAACAATGACATCAAAGGGTAGACACACAGTCCAGGCAGGACAAAGAACAGTTCAAACAATGACATCAAAGGGCAGACACACAGTCCAGGCAGGACAAAGAACAGTTCAAATAATGACATCAAAGGGCAGACACACAGTCCAGGCAGGACAAAGAACAGTTCAAACAATGACATCAAAGGGTAGACACACAGTCCAGGCAGGACAAAGAACAGTTAAAACAATGACATCAAAGGGTAGACATACAGTCCAGGCAGGACACAGAACAGTTAAAACAATGACATCAAAGGGCAGACAGACAGACTCTTCTCTCTTCCATCAGGGGGCATACGTTGATCTCAAACTGGAAGAGATAAGTGACCATTTGTTCGTCCTTTGTTTTCATTGTTTTGAATGCTATCCATCCTGCTTGAAGGACACAACAGGTTGAAACACTCTGTGTTTGTTTTGCAAGTTGTTTGGTATTTCAGTTAGTGGCTAGTAATTCTGTTCTTGCTCTTGTTCACCTGCTGCTCAGCGTGACACTGTGTTTGTTTTGCAAGTTGTTTGGTATTTCAGTTATGTGGCCAGTAATTCTGTTCTTGCTCTTGTTCACCTGCTGCTCAGCGTGACACTGTGTTTGTTTTGCAAGTTGTTTGGTATTTCAGTTAGTGGCCAGTAATTCTGTTCTTGCTCTTGTTCACCTGCTGCTCAGCATGACACTGTGTAAAAATTCCTTGACTAGGGCTGAAATAGACCTGATTCCATGAGGACAATGGAACACTTGATGTGTCAGCCTTGGCTTTCCGTCAGTACTTTACTTTCTGTGTATCAGATAACTAGGGGTGAAATAGACCTGATTCCATGAGGACAACAGAACACTTGATATGTCAGCCTTGGCTTTCCGTCAGTACTTTACTTTCTGTGTATCAGATCAACAAGATCAGTAAATACCCTGCAAGCATCCACACCATGAAAATGGAACAATAACTAAACAATTCAATTCACAACACAAAAAAAAGAAAGACAGAGAGAGAGAGAAGAGAACTAAAATGTATTATCAGGTATATTCAGAAAAAAAATTAACAATTAAGCATATAATCATTTTAAAAAATCTGGTAGTGATGACTGCAGTGATGGTGATCATGATGCATGTGCATGTACAAAGAGGGTGTGGGAATGAGGCACAACAAAGGGGAAGAAAGTAGACAGGGAAGAGTGAGTTTGGGGGGAGGGGGGGAGCTGTCTTTAATGGTTAACAGCCAGTGAAGCAATCATTCTGAAGAATGTTCAACAAATCCAAAGACAGAATTTAGCCCTTTCCAGCTCACAGTCTTAAAATTGAGACAAAAATAACAACCACCTAAAGAGACTTTCACTGCTCTATCTGTTATGTTACTTTCTATTTCGCAGTCTAAGACATCTAATGAGAGCATACTCTGTAAGGAGATATACCAAGAAACCATACATGCTACAGTTAACACAAATCAACTCACACTTGTTAAAAAAACAGGTTAACAAGTACCCTCAAACAGCAATACAACGCACAACACAATGACCATGAAAACCACCAATGGTAATTAAAGCTCATTCTTTTGCTCAGGGTCTTTCTGCTTCTTGAAGTATTGCTTGGCGCTCTGGGGATCTGGAATAATCTGAAAGAAAGAACACACAGAAAGTAGCTTGCAGTCAGTGCAGAATAGACTGTTCCAATCAGGACATGAATCAGCCATTGTCAAATCAATGTCAAGTACAGAAATGGATTTGCACTGTCAGGTTAATAATTCATGCTATTGCACTGTCAGGTTCATAATTCATGCTATTGCACTGTCAGGTTCATAATTCATGCTATTGCACTGTCAGGTTCATAATTCATGCTATTGCACTGAAAGGTTCATAATTCATGCTACTGCACAGTCAGGTTCATAATTCATGCTACTGCACTGTCAGGTTCATAATTCATGCTACTGCACTGTCAGGTTCATAATTCATGCTACTGCACTGTCAGGTTCATAATTCATGCTATTGCACTGTCAGGTTCATAATTCATGCTATTGCACTGTCAGGTTCATAATTCATGCTATTGCACTGTCAGGTTCATAATTCATGCTATTGCACTGAAAGGTTCATAATTCATGCTATTGCACTGTCAGGTTAATAATTCATGCTATTGCACTGTAAGGTTCATAATTCATGCTACTGCACTATCAGGTTCATAATTCATGCTATTGCACTGTCAGGTTCATAATTCATGCTACTGCACTGTCAGGTTCATAATTCATGCTATTGCACTGACAGGCTAATAATTGATGCTATTGAGAGCAGGGTTGGAGGTGCTAGTTTTAGCTGAAAAACACACAAACAAACAAAACAAAAGAAACAAACAAATTCTGCAAACGGTAACACAACTTTCCTCATAATTCATCGTTAGATATTTTGTCTCCAGAGCTGGATATTGCCATCCATGCTTGGTCAATAACCTACAGAGCTGGATGTTGCCATCCATGCTTGGTCAATAACCTACAGAACTGGATATTGCCATCCATGCTTAGTCAATAACCTATAGAGCTGGATATTGCCATCCATGCTTGGTCAATAACCTACAGAACTGGATATTGCCATCCATGCTTGGTCAATAACCTTCAGAGCTGGATATTGCCATCCATGCTTGGCCAATAACCTACAGAACTGGATATTGCCATCCATGCTTGGCCAATAACCTACAGAGCTGGATATTGCCATCCATGCTTGGTCAATAACCTACAGAGCTGGATCTTGCCATCCATGCTTGGCCAATAACCTACAGAGCTGGATGTTGCCATCCATGCTTGGTCAATAACCTACAGAGCTGGATCTTGCCATCCATGCTTGGCCAATAACCTACAGAGCTGGATATTGCCATCCATGCTTGGTCAATAACCTACAGAACTGGATATTGCCATCCATGCTTGGTCAATAACCTTCAGAGCTGGATATTGCCATCCATGCTTGGCCAATAACCTTCTTGTTCAACTTCATCATTATAGTCCAGCCAACCACACACAGCCTCCTTCTCATGGCTGTAGACATGCTGGGCAAAAAATTTACATCTTGAAAAAGCCACAAACAACAGTGATAAACATACAGCAAAAAACCCCAGCTGATTACATGGCTGCTAAATCACTGACGTCCTGAAGGCAGACAAGACCAGACTATCCTGACAGCCACAGGTGTTACCCTTAAATTTTCCTTCCCAGTATTTTGTGGGAAAAAAAAATCAATGGAAAACATTGATTTGCACTAAAAATACATTTAAAAACCCACAAGGGCAAACAGACTTTACAGAAAAAACAGTTGGTGCCCACTCCCAACAACCCTGTTCAATTTTCCCTTGCTGTCACTAGATCACACCATAACAGCTGGTCTGTCAGAGACTGTGAACAGGAAAAAAAAAGAAGTGTAAACCAGCTTCCAGAACAAAGGCAGAAAAAGAACAGACAAAAGTAAATAAAACAATTCCAGAACAAAGGCAGAAAAAGAACAGACAAGAGTAAATAAAACAATTCCAGAACAAAGGCAGAAAAAGAACAGACAAGAGTAGATAAAAACGAAAAATAACAACAACAAAAAAGACAGAGTCCAAGAGGGTGACAGAACAGAGGAAGTTACAGGCATAGAACTTTCTGAAGGCGGAGAATGACAGAACAGAGGAAGTTACAGGCATAGAACTTTCTGAAGGTGGAGAATGACAGAACAGAGGAAGTTACACGCATAGAACTTTCTGAAGGCGGAGAATGACAGAACAGAGGAAGTTACAGGCATAGAACTTTCTGAAGGCGGAGAATGACAGAACAGAGGAAGTTACAGGCACAGAACTTTCTGAAGGCGGAGAATGACAGAACAGAGGAAGTTACAGGCACAGAACTTTCTGAAGGCGGAGAATGACAGAACAGAGGAAGTTACAGGCATAGAACTTTCTGAAGGCGGAGAATGACAGAACAGAGGAAGTTACAGGCATAGAACTTTCTGAAGGTGGAGAATGACAGAACAGAGGAAGTCACAGGCATAGAACTTTCTGAAGGCGGTGAAAGACAGAACAGAGGAAGTTACAGGCATAGAACTTTCTGAAGGCGGAGAATGACAGAACAGAGGAAGTTACAGGCATAGAACTTTCTGAAGGCGGAGAATGACAGAACAGCGGAAGTTACAGGCATAGAACTTCTGAAGGCGGAGAATGACAGAACAGAGGAAGTTACAGGCATAGAACTTTCTGAAGGCGGAGAATGACAGAACAGAGGAAGTTACAGGCATAGAACTTTCTGAAGGTGGAGAATGACAGAACAGAGGAAGTTACAGGCATAAAACTTTCTGAAGGCGGAGAATGACAGAACAGTGGAAGTTACAGGCATAGAACTTTCTGAAGGCGGAGAATGACAGGACAGAGGAAGTTACAGGCATAGAACTTTCTGAAGGCGGAGAATGACAGAACAGAGGAAGTTACAGGCACAGAACTTTCTGAAGGCGGAGAATGACAGAACAGAGGAAGTTACAGGCATAGAACTTTCTGAAGGTGGAGAATGACAGAACAGTGGAAGTTACAGGCATAGAACTTTCTGAAGGCGGAGAATGACAGAACAGAGGAAGTTACAGGCATAGAGCTTTCTGAAGGTGGAGAATGACAGAACAGAGGAAGTTACAGGCATAGAACTTTCTGAAGGCAGAGAATGACAGAACAGAGGAAGTTACAACACAGAACTTTCTGAAGGCGGAGAATGACAGAACAGAGGAAGTTACAGGCACAGAACTTTCTGAAGGCGGAGAATGACAGAACAGAGGAAGTTACAGGCATAGAACTTTCTGAAGGCGGAGAATGACAGAACAGAGGAAGTTACAGGCATAGAACTTTCTGAAGGCGAAGAAACTATCTGTAATGAAAAAGCTTCCAGAATCTCCAAAGAATGACAGAATCCCCAAATAGCTACTGTTGTGACGTCTATCAGTTGCGCTTTTGAGTATTTGTACACATGAAAGAAGATATAAATTCAAGCACAAAAGAAATGATGAACTAATCAGAAAGCGTGCAAACTGCTTTCAAAATGAGAAAGAAAACAACAGCATATATTTGGTTACATCTATTCAGAAAAAAAAAATTTTTTCAAATGCATGAGTGACCAGTGTTTTGACTGTAAAATCTAAAATCTTCCATTAATTCCTTTCTTTCTTTCTTTTCTTTTTTTTTTTTTAAGCTTTTCAGTTTTAAAGACTTTCCCACCCTGAAAATACCAGTGACAGCAAAAACAAACCATTAAAGAAAAAAAAAGTAAGACAGCATACACATCAGAACATACATACACACACTTGGATTTGCTCATCTGCACTGGTATCCATATTTACATAATTAGACGCAGACGCATGTCAACAAAGAGATCAACAAAGACTTCCATACATCAGGTCTCCTGCTGGCTGTCATTTACAAGCTGTCATCTGCCCCCAAGAACAGAATTCTACATGGTCGTCCCTAGGACACTGACAAAGAACAAGAAACCACTTAGCGGCTTCTCCTGTTTGTCTCCCAATCAGAAATGCATTGTGTCTGGTCCTGTACTCTGTTTGTCTGTGTCCTTGGCAGTAACTAACCCCCACTCTTTTCAAATTCTGGCAACTAATTTGCAGACTCAAGCAGCAATCTTTGGTCAGTTGTTGCACGCGCAACATATCTTCATAGGAGAAAGATAAGTGACAGCTGTATTAAACGTTAAGGGTCAACTCATAATGAAGCATATCTTCAAAACATTTTTTGTGCATTATGACACCCAAACGGCGCATCAAAAGGAACTCTGTACAGTGTTTGAAGAACATGAATATGCACATTCACATTTGTTCACTGGCATGCACACTCCAGCACACCCAACTTACTGTGTCACCCCCAGGCTTCCAGTTCACAGGCATGCACACTCCAGCACACCCAACTTACTGTGTCGCCCCCAGGCTTCCAGTTCACTGGCATGCACACTCCAGCACACCCAACTTACTGTGTCACCCCCAGGCTTCCAGTTCACTGACATGCACACTCCAGCACACCCAACTTACTGTGTCACCCCCAGGCTTCCAGTGCACAGGCATGCACACTCCAGCACACCCAACTTACTGTGTCGCCCCCAGGCTTCCAGTTCACAGGGCAAACCTCCCCATGAGAATCTGTGTACTGGAAAGCTTGCACCAAACGCAGGGTCTCCTCCACTGAGCGGCCGACAGGCAGGTCATTCATGGTGATCTGCCGCAGTATCCCCTTCGGATCAATGATGAACAGCCCTCTGCAATGTGATGAAGCATGCACTGAGCAAAGATGAAGAGCTCCCTTATGCGTAGATATTGGGGCCCTAAATGTTGGCACAAACAGAATTACAAAATTGCCGCTCACTATTCCCAAAATACACAATCATATTCAGATGACCGAGCAATGACCAAACAAATCTATGGACAAACATTGTACACATGTAGTACAAGGAAAACCTTCCCACCCCCCTCCCCAATGTCCCCTTTCCCTCTGCTAGCGAGATCCTGTCAATGTCATCTTATGTTTCTTTCAACAATTATTTTTATGTGTGTGTCACACTTGACAGTACTATCTAAGACCCTTCTACCCAAAGATTTCTATGGGCAGTGACTGGAAGATTTGACCCTTTTCTTCTTTCCTGAGGTACAACAATGGTAACAGAACCACATTACTTCTATACAATAGATGAGAATGGGGTATGTTTGCAGTACCCTGAAAACATTCCTTGTTTGGGTGCAACACTATGTTTCTTGATTGAACTTCTCTGTTTCTCCTTTTTCTCTTCCTTAAAGCCTTCAGTGTGCACACTTTGATATACTTGTTGTTTTAATATTTCATATACTTGTTTTAATATTTGATATACTTGTTGTTTTAATATTTGATATACTTGTTGTTTTAATATTTGATATACTTGTTGTTTTAATATTTGAAGATGATACTAGCCGGAGATTTCATCATGTCAGTTCACACATATGGGTGGATTTCAGTGAATCCGCCTATCTCCCCTTTATTAAACTTTGTATTGTGTTAGACCATCTCCTCTGGAGTTTTTTTGTTGCCAATATAGTATACACAATCTGTGCAGCCCTGACATGTAAGTCAGTGCTAATGCACCAGCTCTGACATGTAAGTCAGTGCTCTAATGCACCAGCCCTGACATGTAAGTCAGTGCTAATGCACCAGCCCTGACATGTAAGTCAGTGCTAATGCACCCGCCCTGACATGTAAGTCAGTGCTAATGCACCAGCCCTGACATGTAAGTCAGTGCTAATGCACCAGCCCTGACATGTAAGTCAGTGCTAATGCACCAGCCAGATTTTCAGAGGATAACAAAAATTATCACTTCACTGAAAATCCTGTAATGAGTTACAAATAAAAACTTTTGGGAAACAAGTCATCAACAATTGAAGATTCAGATCAGGAGCACAATCCCGCCTGCATCAATAAAGTCATCAACAATTGAAGATTCAGATCAGGAGCACAATCCCGCCCGCATCAATAAAGTCATCAACAATTGAAGATTCAGATCAGGAGCACAATCCCGCCCACATCAATAAAGTAAGAATACAGGTCAGCTGCCATTATGCTGAAAGTATCACACCACCATTCAGCATCAGTTCAGACATCATTATGCTAAAAGTATCACACCACCATTCAGCATCAGCTCAGACGTCATTATGCTAAAAGTATCACACCACCATTCAGCATCAGCTCAGACGTCATTATGCTAAAAGTATCACACCACCATTCAGCATCAGCTCACACACCACTATGCTAAAAGTATCACACCACCATTCAGCATAAGCTCAGATACCATTATGCTAAAAGTATCACACCACCATTCAGCATCAGCTCAGACACCATTGTGCTGAAAGTATCACACCACCATTCAGCATCAGCTAGATGCCAGATGTGCATGCATCACTCAGCTAACTGAGAAGCAGGCAATGTCATAAGACAAGCCATGGACTGAAGGAAACTGGTTGTTCTCCAACAAACTGTGTCTGGTTAGGGATTTCTGCAACCTCCCCCATGGACTGAAGGAAACTGGTTGTTCTCCAACAAACTGTGTCTGGTTAGGGATTTCTGCAACCTCCCCCATCAACTGAAGGAAACTGGTTGTTCTCCAACAAACTGTGTCTGGTTAGGGATTTCTGCAACAACCTCCCCCATGGACTGAAGGAAACTGGTTGTTCTCCAACAAACTGTGTCTGGTTAGGGATTTCTGCAACCTCCCCCATCGACTGAAGGAAACTGGTTGTTCTCAAACAAACTGTGTCTGGTTAGGGATTTCTGCAACCTCCCCCATGGACTGAAGGAAACTGGTTGTTCTCCAACAAACTGTGTGGTTAGGGATTTCTGCAACCTCCCCCATGGACTAAAGGAAACTGGTTGTTCTCCAACAAACTGTGTCTGGTTAGGGATTTCTGCAACCCCCATGACCCTTGTTCTTGTTGACTGCACAATCTTTCAGTTTGCAATCCAAGATCATCAATTAACCCTGATCAGCAAATGAAAAAGGTTAGGCCTATATATTTGCAGAATCTCAGGTTTGTTTACAAGGAAGGTATCATACAAAACCTCTCCTGGGATGGAAATCAATTTATTGTTGGATGAGTTAAAGCAGCACACTGAGTTCTTAAAGTAAACAGCTACACAGAAAAGTCCATCAAAACACAGAGTCTACAGGTGTAAGCATCCTGTCTGTATGCGAACATGAGAAATGCAGCATTCTATCTTTCCCACTGTATTCCAGTACTTTGAAAACAAAAGAGAAAACAAAGTCAGATGTTTCCAGCAATGACGACAACAACGTTGCCGCCAGGTTGGCCCTCGGATGGCTGTGTATGGCTGTGTATGGCTGTCTAGTACTCCCTCAGATTTCATTTTGCGTTAGACCCTCTGCGACATGGGCCTGGGCTCTATAGTGTCTTTGGAGATGGGATGCATCTCTCTCCCTCTCTCTTCTCCCTCTCTCTCTCTCTGTCTCATTGCAAATTTGTGTACATCTGGTGCATGGGGGAATCATGATACTTGTTGTGTAGATTGCCTAACTGCATCCCTGTTAGATTCTTCTCATCCCTTCTATCTTCTTTCCTTTCTTTTTAGTTCAGTTCCAGATTTTCTACAATTCTTCCCCATGTGTTTATTGGTGTTAACTTTCCTGTTACTGAGCACATCATAAGCTACTGCTTGGTGCTGCTTCAGTTCAAAAGTTTGTTTATGTACACATTGCTGATCACAGAATGCTTAATGAAAAAAAGAACAACAAAAGGAAGGGCGAATGACCTGAGACTGTGGCCCAGGTCCTGCAGATAGACACCGTAAGCCTTGGCAATGTCGTGGGTGAGGTCGGACAACAGAGGGATCTTCAGAGGCCCCAGGCCTCCCTGACTGCGAGGGGTGTTAATCCTGCACAAGCCAGGTGGCTACACATCAGCAAACCACGCTTGACAAGAGTTTAGATCCACGCCAAAAAACATAACATTCAAAACATCAAACCACACTTGACTAGAGTTTAGATCCATGCCAACAAACATAACATTCAAAACATCAAACCATGCTTGACATGAGTTTAGATCCATACCAACAAACATAACATTCAAAACATCGCTTGACAAGAGTTTAGATCCACGCCAACAAACATAACATTCAAAACATCGCTTGACAAGAGTTTAGATCCATGCCAACAAACATAACATTCAAAACATCGCTTGACAAGAGTTTAGATCCACGCCAACAAACGTAACATTCAAAACATCAAAAGAGAAAAAAAATGGAACCCTCTTGTTGAACAGTGGATACATTCAGAAAAAAATGGTTTGCCAACATAGGATGTACAACGTTTATTTTCCACCTTAAGAGTTACCATACATTGTTGTTTTGATGAGAATTTGCATGCGCTGTAAGTGTGTCATCATAACAAACATTTGGAGTCCTTTTATTGTACATGTTACATCAAGACTTGATCAAGGATGACTTCTTTTTGCCGATTCTCTCCCTTTTGAAGTGAGTCTACACGTCACATCCATTTTGCCCCCAGTCTGAGGTGGTAAGTGATTGTTCGTTCTTTGTTTTTGTTGTCTTGAATGTTGATTGTCTTGCCTGAAGAAGACAAAGAGGCTGAAACATGTGTGTGCTTTGTCTTGTATTTTTTTTTCTGTCTCTTTCATTCGGCAGAACAGTCATTTTTCTTCTAAGTTTGCTTTCATTTTCACCTGTAATCTGTTTGTTTCTTTCGTTTGGCAGAACAGTAATTTTTCTTCTAAGTTTGTATTCATTTTCACCTGTAATCTGTTTGTCTCTTTCGTTCGGCGGAACTTTTATTTTTCTTCTAAGTTTGTTTTCATTTCACCTGCAGTCACCTCGCTTTTTAATGAATTTGCAACTTTCCCCGTCTTTCATTTGGCACTTGATGGGGAAAAAATGGGATGTTAATCCTATATAGTGATCAAGTTATTCTTGTTTACATATTATGTTTATCTGGGTATCACATTACCTATGAAGGTTTTTTCTAGCAGATTACCATAATCTTTATCGTTTATACTGGGTAAGTTGGTGAATTTGAGAAGCTGCTGAATTTCATAAATCAATTCAGCTAGTCAGTTATACTTCAGTAGATTTCAAAGGTGCAAAAACATCACAATGCACATGAACCTTCATTTCTTAAATAAACTTAAGTGGTTTCAGCACTTACACTAATTTTCTGATGATGCTTCCAAATCAATTCAACATCACATCATTTGTTTCAATCTAAGCAAACTCTGAACAACAGTCAAAAGACTGAACAACTCTGAAAACCTATATTCTGCCAAATGTACAGAACTGGTGTTTCTATACCAAGAAATACAATCTTTACACATGAAAGCATGGAAGAGACAGAGAGAGAGGAGAGAGGAGGGAGAGAAAGTGAGAGAAAGATGTAGAGAGACAGCAAGAGAGAGAGAGGGACAGACACACGGAGAAACAGACAGAGAGTCACAGTGCATGCTACAAAAAAGGACCCATACACACCAAGCCAGGTGAGTGAACTGTGAATCCACAGAACAGGCCACAACCTCGGTGTTGATCTTCTTAAACTTGTCAATGTTGTCGCTGAAAGCCACAATCTCCGTGGGACACACAAAGGTGCTGAAACAAAAAACAAATCAGTCGCTGAAAGCCACAATCAGTCGCTGAAAGCCACAATCTCCGTGGGACACACAAAGGTGCTGAAACAAAAAGCAAATCAGTCGCTGAAAGCACAATCAGTCGCTGAAAGCACAATCTCCGTGGGACACACAAAGGTGTTGAAACAAAAAGCAAATCAGTCGCTGAAAGCACAATCTCCGTGGGACACACAAAGGTGTTGAAACAAAAAGCAAATCAGTCGCTGAAAGCCACAATCTCTGTGGGACACACAAAGGTGCTGAAACAAAAAGCAAATCAGTCACTGAAAACCACAATCAGTCGCTGAAAGCCACAATCTCTGTGGGACACACAAAGGTGTTGAAACAAAAAGCAAATCAGTCGCTGAAAACCACAATCTCTGTGGGACACACAAGAGTGTTGAAACAAAAAGCAAATCAGTCGCTGAAAGCCACAATCTCTGTGGGACACACAAAGGTGTTGAAACAAAAAGCAAATCAGTCGCTGAAAGCCACAATCTCCGTGGGACACACAAAGGTGCTCAAACAAAAAACAAATCAGTCACTGAAAACCACAATCAGTCGCTGAAAGCCACAATCTCTGTGGGACACACAAAGGTGTTGAAACAAAAAGCAAATCAGTCGCTGAAAGCCACAATCTCTGTGGGACACACAAAGATGTTGAAACAAAAAGCAAATCAGTCGCTGAGAGCCACAATCTCTGTGGGACACACAAAGGTGTTGAAACAAAAAGCAAATCAGTCGCTGAAAGCCACAATCTCTGTGGGACACACAAAGGTGTTGAAACAAAAAGCAAATCAGTCGCTGAAAGCCACAATCTCTGTGGGACACACAAAGGTGTTGAAACAAAAAGCAAATCTCCGTGGGACACACAAAGGTGTTGAAACAAAAAGCAAATCAGTCGCTGAAAGCCACAATCTCTGTGGGACACACAAAGGTGCTGAAACAAAAAGCAAACCAGGAACCATCCCCAAAGTTTAACAGGAAAATAAGACACAGGCCCTATCCAGAATGATCAAAGTCACAATTTCCATCAACCCACCGCTCCTCCATACACATATACGTCAACTTTACACAAGCACTTACACACTAATCTTCAGTATACAAGTCACGCTAAAAATCCACATCAAATTATAAAGAAAACAGACAGCAACACAACAACAAGAAAGAGACGGGCAAACAAATGAAAGCAGAAAAGAACAGCTATTGTACACACTGTTTCCCTCCGCTCACTTACAAGTCCAAGGGGTAGAAGAAGAAGACCAGGTATTTCCCACGGAAGTCGCTCAGCTTGATGTCCTTGAATTCACCATTGACCACAGCTGTGCCATTCCAGTCAGGTGCTGGCTTGGAGACTGGAGAATCAAATCAAAATAGTGTGTTAACCTTTCAATCAATCAAAGGAGACTGGAGAATCAAATCAAAATAGTGTGTTAACCTTTCAATCAATCAAAGGAGACTGGAGAATCAAATCAAAACTGTGTGTTAACCTTTCAATCAATCAAAGGAGACTGGAGAATCAAATCAAAACAGTGTGTTAACCTTTCAATCAATCAAAGGAGACTGGAAATAAAAATGTTACTTCCAATCTAAATGATATATGCTCTGTCTGTTCCAATCTAAATGATATCTGCTCTGTCTGTTCCAATCAAAATGATATATGCTCTGTCTGTTCCAATCTAAATGATATACGCTCTGTCTGTTCCAATCTAAATGATATATGCTCTGTCTGTTTTCTTTCTTTACTCATCATTTGACAGTGTATCTATTATCTGCCCCTTCACTTTTCTTCTCTCTACTTTCATCAACTTATTTCTTTGCATGGAATTTACACACACACACACACACACACACACACACACACACATACACACAACACACACACACACACACACACACACACACACACATGTATTCATGTCAATTAATTACTGATATCAACTAAAACTTTAAAAAGAAAAAAAAGAAAGAAAGAAAGAAAGCAATACTAATCATAGTTGAAATAAAAGAGGATTTAGAAGCTTAAGCTAATAAAGAGAGAAACTCTTCAGCTGAACAGAACCTCTTGATCTCAGTCCTGACTAACACAAAGCCTACAGTTTAAAGAGAAAACTCTTCAGCTCAACAGAACCTCTTGATCTCAGTCCTGACTAACACAAAGCCTACAGTTTAAAGAGAGAAACTCTTCAGCTCAACAGAACCTCTTGATCTCAGTCCTGACTAACACAAAGCCTACAGTTTAAAGAGAGAAACTCTTCAGCTCAACAGAACCTCTTGATCTCAGTACTGACTAGCACAAAGCCTGCAGTTTAAAGAGAGAAACTATTCAGCTCAACAGAACCTCTTGATCTCAGTACTGACTAGCACAAAAGCCTACAGTGTAAAGAGACAACATCTTTATTGGAATGCGGTCGGCTGGGCTATAAGCAACATTATCTGATCTTATCTTTATTGGAAGGTCAATGTAGAACAGACTGGAACAAAAATGCGTCAGAAAAACATGTCTTTACAATAAAACGAAGAGAAGAGGGTTTTTTTCATTGGTGGGGTGGGGGTAGGGGGGGATGGGGTGAGGAAGGAAAGGGTGGTCAATCCCATACAAAGTGGAAAATGTCACAAAGAGAGTAAATCTACATTGCGTGATCGGTCAGAGTCCATGAAAACCCTGTTTAGAAATGTCCCGCCTGATGTGATCTTTTTCTGAGGGAGATCAACATTTTTCATCCGATTTAAGATTTTACAGAAGAAAGATTTTTAACGAAGTTTCTGGTGCGTTTTTAGAAGACGTATTTTAAAGAGATGTGTGAAAGGTTTTTTTTTTTTTAATGACTTGTGAGTTGATTTTAATGTGGTGACAGCCCTGATATGGCCTCTTGCGGTCGGCTGGGCTATAACCAACATTATCTTACCTTATCAACATATAAACCCAAAGAATAATATTTCACAAAACAACAAGACTTTAACAGGAATGAATCTTTCTTGGATATCAACAAAAGACAAAGACAAAACTGTGCTAGAAAATGAAATAAAAATGAAATAAAATACAACAAAGGAATGTGGTTCATTCCAGTTCAGAGGGTATTAACTGACAGGTTTCACTGTACTTATAATGTCCTGTTGACACCTATTGTTCTGCTTCACCAAGCAGGACTGATACCATGAAGAAAGTTGTAGGGGAAAAAAGGGCAGAATGATCAGTAAATCATTTGACAAGATCTATGTGATTAGAAACGCCAGTTACATGACTCTGTAGCAACTAGCATATCTGGCAGAATAATCAGTTTATCACTTGACAAAATCTATGTGATTAGAAACGCCAGTTACCTGACTCGGCAGCATGTCTGAGCTATCCTATCAGAACCTGTATTACCATAAGCTGACGAATAGGACAAGTAACATTTTCGATCAAATCCATATTCTGCCTGTCACTTTCTAATTCTACCAAAGCAGTATTCTGTAATCGTATCATTCCACAAAGCTTTATTTCAAATTCAAAACAATTTACAGTGTAACTGTCAAGCAACAACCAGGACAGAACAAAATAACCATTCCTTGTGAACACAAATCTTAAGTAGGCTGAAAGTGACACCAGAATCCATCTCTGATCTTTTCTTTTTCAGAGCATGTGGTACTGTGACTTCACCATTCTGACGTGATGCATTGTACACAGTGTGGTATCCTTCACTAGTTTCAGCCATTGGTAATTGTTTCTTTCGCTTGCAAGCACATTCTTTGTATTATGCAGTACTTTGGGAAACTGGCCCAACATCATGTTTGAATTACTGATGGATGCCCTCATGCACCGATCACCATTTATCCCCCACACAGGACAGTGTACATGAAAAAAGGTTTTCTTTTTTTTGTATCCTGCCTCTGTATGTGTCTGTGCTGGTGCTCAGCAAAGCAACTGCTGTCAGCCTCTGTATGTGTCTGTGCTGGTGCTCAGCAAAGCAACTGCTGTCAGCCTCTGTATGTGTCTGTGCTGGTGCTCAGCAAAGCAACTGCTGTCAGCTGCTTTTATTTGTCCCGTCTTTTGTGTGTGTGTCTCATTTCCCATGTCCCCTTCAGCATTACTCTTTCTCCATTCAGTCTATGTATACACAGCATTACTCTGACTCCATTCAGTCTATATATACATAGCATTACTCTTTCTCCATTCAGTCTATGTATACACAGCATTACTCTGACTCCATTCAGTCTATATATACATAGCATTACTCTTTCTCCATTCAGTCTATGTATACATAGCATTACTCTGACTCCATTCAGTCTATGTATACATAGCATTACTCTGACTCCATTCAGTCTATGTATACATAGCATTACTCTTTCTCCATTCTGTCTATGTATACATAGCATTACTCTGACTCCATTCATTTAGTCTATGTATACATAGCATTACTCTGACTTCATTCAGTCTATGTATACATAGCATTACTCTGACTCCATTCAGTCTATGTATACATAGCATTACTCTTTCTCCATTCAGTCTATGTATACATAGCATTACTCTTTCTCCATTCAGTCTATGTATACATAGTATTACTCTTTCTCTATTCAGTCTATGTATACATAGCATTACTCTGACTCCATTCAAATCTCAATCCACACTCTGACTCCATTCAATCCATACACAGCATTACTCTGACTCCATTCAATCCATACACAGCATTACTCTTACTCCATTCAATCTATACATAGCATTACTCTCACTCCATTCAATCCATACATAGCATTACTCTGACACCATTCAATCCATACATAGCATTACTCTGACTCCATTCAATCCATACATAGCATTACTCTGACTCCATTCAATCTATACATAGCATTACTCTGACTCCATTCAATCCACACATAGCATTACTCTGACTCCGTTCAATCTATACATAGCACTTCTCTGACTCCATTCAATCCCTCATACATAGCATTACTCTGGCTCCATTTAATCTATACACAGCATTACTCTGACTCCATTCAATCAATACAATGATACATAGCACTACTCTTACTCCATTCAATCCATACATTATTACATAGTATTACACTTACTTCATTCCATCTCATACATAGCATTACTCTTACTCCATTCAATCCCATGATATATAGCATTACTCTTACTCCATTCAATCCATACATAGCATTATTCTTACTCCATTCAATCCCATACATAGCATTACTCTTACTCCATTCAATCCCACGATACATAGCATTACTATCACTCCATTCAATCCCACGATACATAGCATTACTCTCACTCCATTCAATCCATACACAGCATGACTCTGACTCCATTCAATCCAAACATAGCATTACTCTTACTCCATTCAATCCCACACATAGCTGTACCCATCCTACTCCACTTCCAGCACCTGGCAGTACATAGGGAGCAATACATGAGGTCACAATGAAGCAACACACAAGACCTCTAAATCCTTTTCAACTTCACTCAGTTCCAGATCGCACTGATCAATGGTATATAACTGGGTTTTTTTTCTAACTGATACAGGGTTTTAGATCTCATAGAAATGGGGGTATAGTAACTTTTGAAGAAAAAAAAGTCAGTTATTTTTCAGATCTCATCATCCCCTAAAGATTTGCTCTGGAAAGACATGTGGCTGGACAAAAAAAAACTTGATCGTACTTACAAGACTTGAGGTCCTCTTTTCCAGAAGCCAGAACTGTCAGTCACTGAATCATAAAAAAACTTGATCGTACTTACAAGACTTGAGGTCCTCTTTTCCAGAAGCCAGAACTGTCAGTCACTGAATCATAAAAAAACTTGATCGTACTTACAAGACTTGAGTTCCTCTTTTCCGCAAGCCAGAACCGTCAGTCACTGAATCAATCATTAATGAACACACTCACTCACCCCATGAACACAGTTTGGCCTAGGATCATGAGAGTACACAGGCTTTGAGAACTTTCACCTCATAAAATAAAGTGTGCATGACAGCAATGCTAGCAAGACTTCTGGTGCACCCCTGCGTTGGACAGAATGATGAGAAGACCTTGATATTGCATGGCCAAAAGCTGCTCCTTCTACCACCCCTAGCCTCCTTTTTTGTGTGTGTGTGCCAAACATTCAGTTCAAATACTTCAATGTACACAACCTCCACTCCAACCCACCTTACCTACCCTACCCGTTCCTACTCAACTCTCTTTTACAAACATTCAGTTCAATCTTTACTCCTGAAAATTCTTGCTGGGGGTACAGTTAACCTACAGTTTTCTAGAAAGGGTATGAATTTACACCTTGCTCTGAGATGGAACAAAGAAACACTGCAACATGAACAACCTTGCCTTTTTCATTTGAACTTCATTTGCCAGTCTTTAGACTATCTCAGTTCTCACTCACTTACTGATGCCATCTTACTTTAGTTCCATGGTCAAGAATGCTGCTGTGCGCTTTAGTGTCATCTATCTGCAAAATTTTTTTTATAATACAAAGCAGTCAACAACATCTGGCATGTCATTAACAAAGTAAATCAACAAAGGGGGTCCTAAAACACTTTGCGGTAGAACACCACAGCTAAACTATGTACCCTCTTATTTTGCATTATGTATAATATTATCTTTTTAACCATCATCATCACTGTTATCATCACTACAATTATTATTATCATCACTGTTTTAACTCGCCTTGTCTCCTTCACAGTGTTCTTGTTCAAGGCGGTGACAGCCCTGACATGGTCCTTTAGGGTCAGCTGGGCTAGTCATATTACCTTACCTTACCTAGCTGCCTCGTTTTCATTCCCCATCCTTTTTGAGGTGATAATCCATTGTTCTTTCACTGTCTTGAATGTTGTTTGTCTTGCCTGAAGAAGAGCAAATAGGCAGAAACTTGTTGTGTTCTGTCTTTGATTTGTTTGTCTCTTTCATTTGGTGGAATAGTACTTTTTCTTTTAAGTTAGTTCAGTTTCCGCCTACATATTTGGTTCTACTGGTGGTGTGGCAATCAATCTTTCATCTTTCTACAAGTTTATCCTGAATGTCACAACCCTTCAGTCTGTGCAACAATCTTATGTGCGGAACTTTGTTGAATATCTTTTGGAGAACTAACAACATCAATTGGAATATCATCATCTGCCCTCATCATACAATCATTTATACATTTAATCGCCAAGTTGTACAGGATCCATCTGATATGCATATAAGCTAACAGCTTGACAATATGTGTGGAAATGCATCGCTAACCAGACTTTTCATCAAGCTGCACAGTGTCATGCAACGCAGCGGTGCTCTGGTTTAGATTCCACTGGGACAGTGAACAAGACGTGGACAGTCTGGAGCTCCAAGTACAACTTACTGACAACTTGGCTCCACTGGATTGTGTGCCCTGTGGTCCTGCGAGTTTCCTGTGGATAAACCGAACCGCCAGCATAGGAGTGGCAGGCTTCGTCCCCTGCAGACACGATTACGAAGAAACATACGGCTAAAACTGCAACAATGTTTGTAAGACACGCCATTCTAGCAGACATCTTTTACACGTTGCCTCGCTCGCACCGACATAAAAAGTCCTCTTCCTACTTTGATTGTACGTATAGTTTCGGAAGAAACAAGTCGTCAAATACTGAATCCTAATATTACCGGCTAAATTATCTTTTCTTTTGGCAAACAATTTGCAATACAAGATCAACTTTTGCATCACATAGCATACCAGTGTTCACTCAGATTTGTCTGAAAAGTAAGTTCGAAAACAGCGTAAATGAGCTAAAGTTACTAATTTCCTTGGTTGCTACAGCTAACAAAAGATGGCGCTGCCACAGGCGTAGTGTGATGAAAAACCTGTGACACATAAAACGACAATTTGACCGTCTCTCAACCGTTCAGTGGCTCATTCTTCAGTCTGGTTCGTGAAGTTTTACTAGTTTTGCTTGTTTTCTTTTTTGCACGTTACATTGGTTGTCCGTGGCATCTCATAGAAGTAGTTGTTTTCTGTTACACCACGCAGTTGGTTTTTTCGAACCATGCGTGGCTCTAGAGTGGAGTGTGGGGTAGATTTGGCCACCAACAGATAGCAAGGCAAGGTAAATTAGTGAGAGCAAATGCTTACATAGCCATTTTGTTTCCCAGGTGTATGTGTGTGTGTGTGGTAAATAGTTATGAAGTTAATTATAACACCAGGCAGATTGCCCACGGAAGTGTTTTACAATACACACACGCTGATGGGTGACTAGATCGAAAAAGGAGCTGGAGGCATTAATTGTACTGACAGATCCCAGTATCATAGAGGTTATGGAAAGTAAACCCAAGAGACATAATTACAGAGATGGTTAGATTCTCCATTCCTGTTCACGAATTACTAAAGAATTTATAAGCAGGGCAGGTACAGCACTTGATGAGTTATTTTGATGCAGTTGAAAGCACATTGACTGAGTGATAGCCCCTTTTCCTGACTCAGTTTTCTGTAGTTTTACAAACAGCGTTGATGCAGTTGAAAGCACATTGATTGAGCAATAGCCCCTTTTCCTGACTCAGTTTCTGTAGTTTTACAAACAGCGTTGATGCAGTTGAAAGCACACTGATTGAGTGATAGCCTCTTTTCCTGACCCAGTTTTCTGTAGTTTGACAAACAGCGTTGATGCAGTTGAAAGCACATTGATTGAGTGATAGCCCCTTTTCCTGACCCAGTTTTTTGCAGTTTTACAAACAGCGTTGATGCAGTTGAAAGCACATTGATTGAGTGATAGCCCCTTTTCCTGACCCAGTTTTCTGTAGTTTTACAAACAGTGTTGATGCAGTTGAAAGCACAACATTGATTGAGTGATAGCCCCTTTTCCTGACCCAGTTTTCTTTAGGTTTGCAAACAGCAATGTCAAAGTGTTGATTGAATGAATTAACAAGGGCCTGAGTTCATCCAATGAAAATGTTGAGAACTAATATAAACTTTTGAAAACTGAAGAATGAAAGAGTTTGATTGAATGTGTGACTGGTCTAAGGGTGATAAGATTGGAAGGTTATGTATGGCTTAAATCTGGCCAATCATGACAGCATATATATCACATGACTGATCCTGTAAATTGATTTTAAAGACTACACCATAAAGTACTGAAGCATACTTAATGATGAAAGCAGATGAAAGATACAAACCTGTATCAACAACAACAACAAAAAAGTAAAACCATATACTATTATTAGACCAGCCATCTTGGTCTCATGATTGATATGAATTCCTGGCTGAGAGGTCATGGCTTTAATTCCTATCAGAGCCATTTGTTAGTGGGATTTTTCTACCCTGGCTAGGTCCTACCCAGAGCTGAGATTGTTATGAGTTCATTTGTGAAGACTTGGGTCTCGGAGTTGAGTTTCATCCACGTAACAGGTGTTTCTCTGAGAGTGTTACTGGACCAACACTGCAGGTGTCTGTGTTTTTCAGGCCTTGTGGATGTTGGAATATAATATGAAAGAAAACAGAGTATATCTATCGTGCAGTCAAAATGGAAATCCTAGCATCATTTTCATGATCCTCATCCTCATCAATCTGCAGTTTGAAACTAAAGGTTTCAAATCCTGTGGCCCTTCATGCCCTGCTGTTATGGTAACCTCAGTTTTGATTTCCTTTCTGCATCTATACATTTGGCACAGTTCTCTCAGGTCTTTGGTGTCAACAAGTTCATTGGGGCTGTCGATGGGAGGACGTAGGGTGCCCTCTGGAGGGAGAGCTCACTAACGCTGGTTCCACAACTAAGTGATTATTGTCATCAGTGGGGGGCTTAGTAGGTGATTTCCTGCATATATTGGATCAGAGCAGGCGCCACTGAACACCTCAAAGTGACTCCACAACAGTACAATGTCTCCTCTGGTGGGTTGACATTGACTGCTCCCTGTGGATAGCCAGTGCCAGGGCTCTGGCGGGACATGGCATGGGGGGAGGGAGGGGGGGCTATGGTGGGACACGGCATGAGAGGGAGGGTTATGGTGGGACATGGCATGGAGGGAGGGTTATGGTGGGACATGGCATGGGAGGGAGGGCTATGGTGGGACATGGCATGGGAGGGAGGGCTATGGCGGGACATGGCATGGGAGGGAGGGTTATGGTGGGACATGGCATGAGAGGGAGGGCTATGGTGGGACATGGCATGGGAGGGAGGGCTATGGTGGGACATGGCATGGGAGGGCTATGGTGGGACATGGCATGGGAGGGCTATGGCAGGACATGGCATGGGAGGGCTTTGGTGGGACATGGCATGGATAGCCAGTGCCAGGGCTATGGTGGGACATGGCATGGGAGGAATGGGTATGGTGGGACATGGCATGGGAGGGAGAGCTATGGTGGGACATGTCATGGGAAGGAGGGCTATGGTGGGACATGGCGTGGGAGGGAGAGCTATGGTGGGACATGTCATAGGAGGAATGGCTATGGTGGGACATGGCATGGGAGGGAGAGCTATGGTGGGACATGTCATGAGAGGGAGGGCTATGGTGGGACATGGCATGGGAGGGAGGACTATGGTGGGACATGGCATGGGAGGGAGGGCTATGGTGGGACATGACTTGGACATGGCATGGGAGAAATACAACTAAAGCAGCATGGAAGATGAAACAGAAAACAAACAAACAAACACACGCATGCACGCTCGCACACACCCATGCACATTCACACGCATGCATGCATCCACACACACACACACACACACACACACACACACACACACACACACACACACACACTCACACACACACACACACACATGCATGCATGCATGCATGCTCACTAATTCAGCTTTGTTTTCACCACCAAAAGGAAGTAAACATAATGGAACAGCTTCCCAAAGTCAGCAACAAAGAATAGAATAAGAAAATTGGAAGAAACACAAATATTATTAGGAAGTTGAAGAAAATTTGTAAAGAGTTATAAATATAAAAGGAAATCTTTTGCTACATGTCTGCATGTGTACTAAGACCTTCAAGCATATGGTTCCAGAATTTTTTTTTCTGTCATTTTCTCCTGATTCTTGCCTACATATTTATTTCAGGCATTTTTGTTCCATTTTCCATTACTACCATTTGCTAGCTGTCTTTGGAAGCAATCAGATTGTGATTTACTTTTATACATTCCAGTGAACTTTAAGCGGTATGTCTCTGTCAGATGTACGGTGGGTGAACCATTAAGTGCCACTGGTGACGAGAATACCTGTACATTGAGAGTGGTATGTCTCCATAATACAGACCATGGGTGAACCGTAATTACCACTGGTGATGAGTAACCTGTAAACTGTGAGTGGTATGTCTCAAAGATATACACCATGTGTGTGAACTATCTCTGCCACTTGTGATGAGAATAGCTGGTAACTGTGAGTGGTATACTTCAATCGTATGTGCTAGATTAATGGTGAGGGGTATGTCTCAATAACATATACGATGGGTTAACTATCAGTGCAGTTGTTGGCGCCGGCGGGAATACCTTTAAAGTGTAAGTAGTATGCTTTGATAATACAAGTCACAGGTAGACCATCAGTTCCAATGCAGGTGAGAATACCAGTGACTTCTCCGTGGCATATCTGTGTAATATGCCATGGTGGATCATCATTGCCCAGTACCAGTGACTTCTCCGTGGCATATCTGTGTAATATGCCATGGTGGATCATCATTGCCCAATACCACTGACTTCTCCGTGGCGTATCTCTGTAAGATGCCATGGTGGACCATCATTGCCCAATACCAGTGACTTCTCAGTGGCGTATCTCTGTAATATGCCATGGTGGACCATCATTGCCCAATACCAGTGACTTCTCAGTGGCATATCTGTGTAACATGCCATGGTGGACCATCATTGCCCAATACCAGTGACTTCTCCATGGCATATCTCTGTAATATGCCATGGTGGACCATCATTGCCCAATACCAGTGACTTCTCCGTGGCATATCTCTGTAACATGCCATGGTGGACCATCATTGCCCAATACCAGTAACTTCTCAGTGGCATATCTCTGTAATATGCCATGGTGGACCATCATTGCCCTATAACCCTGACTTCTCAGTGGCATATCTGTGTAATATGCCATGGTGGACCATCATTGCCCAATACCAGTGACTTCTCCGTGGCATATCTGTGTAATATGCCATGGTGGACCATCATTGCCCAATACCACTGACTTCTGCATGGCATATCTCTGTAATATGCCATGGGGGGGGGGGGGGGGGGGGACCATCATTGCCAAAGCTGATGTTGCTAAGTAGTCTCACCCTGAAGTCAAAATTTAACTCAAGCTATGTTCAAAAATGGGTCTGTCCATATTTCACATTTTTGGACAATGGATTCCACATGTGATTTGTGAACATTTTTGTAAACGACCTCTTTTTTTGTGCCCTCCACCCTCACAGTCTTGCCTTCATGGCTGATTTTGTTCCAGGTCTGATGATGGACTCTACAGAGCAGCACCAGAAGCAGTTGTCAGGCAGCAATCACATTACAGAGTCATCAGGGTTAAAGCAGTCTCACTCAGACTACACATACGCCGATGACTTTGAAGAGTTGGATGCTTTGAATCAAGAGATGTCCAATCATTCTTCAGAATCTGGTTCAAAAATGAGTTCCAAATCAAAGGTAAGAATGTACTTCATCCTGAATTTTAGAGGGGACAGAATTCTGGCGAAAACACAATGGATTAAAACATTGGTCCAAGAGGCCAGGTCTTACCAACATAATTTGGTTCAGTTCAAAAGAAAACATCAGATTCTTAAA
>CM065724.1:83437573-83525073 GCA_033310375.1 Conus canariensis | reverse complement strand
TTGGAGTGGGAGCTGAACAGGTCAGTAGGTGAAGATCGAAGTCCTGTCCTCCACATGACAAGGACACTAACAGAATTGTACGAGTTATGTCCCCTGACATATAGAATAATGTCTATAGATAAAAGAGACAGAAGAAAACCACAGACCAAGTTATGGAAGAGAAACAGTGACACATTTTAAACAAGCACCGACAATTTGACCAAACATTACTTTTTGACTGCACACTTCTGAGGCAGTTGGTCATTTGTGACCAATGCATTTCACAGAGACTTGATCACGTCTCACCCTGTGCTTTGAGTGTGGGTCTGCCCAGAGCCATACTCTGTGAAGAAAAAGCCTCTGTGACAGACTGGAGTGGTGAGAGGCCTGCATCGTCAGTTGTTTTCTTTTCAACCATGCCTGATGTTCGTTAAAGGTTACAACAATATAGGACTGCATTCCTGTGGGCCAGCTGGGATCCTAACTGGAGAATGACAGAGACAATCCATTGCCTTAACTGGAGAATGACAGAGACAATCCATTGCCTTAACTGCAGAATGACAGAGACAATCCATCGCCTTAACTGCAGAATGACAGAGACAATCCATTGCCCTAACAGGAGAATGACAGAGACAATCCATTGCCTTAACTGGAGAATGACAGAGACAATCCATCGCCTTAACTGCAGAATAACATAGACAATCCATTGTCTTAACTGGAGAATGACAGAGACAATTCATTGCCTTAACTGGAAAATGACAGAGACAATCCATTGCCTTAACTGGAGAATGACAGAGACAATCCATTGCCTTAACTGGAGAATGACAGAGACAATTCATTGCCTTAACTGGAGAATGACAGACAATTCATCGCCTTAACTGGAGAATGACAGACAATCCATTGCCTTAACTGGAGAATGACAGAGACAGTCCATTGCCTTAACTGGAGAATGACAGACAATTCATTGCCTTAACTGGAGAATGACAGAGACAATCCATTGCCTTAACTGGAGAATGACAGACAATCCATTGCCTTAACTGGAGAATGACAGACAATCCATTGCCTTAACTGGAGAATGACAGAGACAATCCATTGCCTTAACTGGAGAATGACAGAGACAATCCATCGCCTTAACTGCAGAATGACAGAGACAATCCATTGCCCTAACAGGAGAATGACAGAGACAATCCATTGCCTTAACTGGAGAATGACAGAGACAATCCATTGCCTTAACTGCAGAATAACAGAGACAATCCATTGTCTTAACTGGAGAATGACAGAGACAATGCATCGCCTTAACTGCAGAATGACAGAGACAATCCATCGCCTTAACTGCAGAATAACAGAGACAGTCCATTGTCTTAACTGGAGAATGACAGAGACAATCCATCGCCTTAACTGCAGAATGACAGAGACAATCCATTGCCTTAACTGCAGAATGACAGAGACAATCCATTGCCTTAACTGGAGAATGACAGAGACAATCCATTGCCTTAACTGCAGAATGACAGAGACAATCCATTGCCATAACAGGAGAATGACAGAGACAATCCATTGCCTTAACTGGAGAATGACAGAGACAATCCATTGCCTTAACTGGAGAATGACAGAGACAATTCATTGCCTTAACTGGAGAATGACAGAGACAATTCATTGCCTCAACTGGAGAATGACAGACAATTCATTGCCTTAACTGGAGAATGACAGAGACAATTCATTGCCTTAACTGGAGAATGACAGACAATTCATTGCCTTAACTGGAGAATGACAGAGACAATCCATTGCCTTAACTGGAGAATGACAGAGACAATTCATTGCCTGAACTGGAGAATGACAGACAATTCATTGCCTTAACTGGAGAATGACAGAGACAATCCATTGCCTTAACTGGAGAATGACAGACAATTCATTGCCTTAACTGGAGAATGACAGAGACAATCCATTGCCTTAACTGGAGAATGACAGACAATCCATTGCCTTAACTGCAGAATGACAGACAATTCATTGCCTTAACTGGAGAATGACAGACAATCCATTCCCTTAACTGGAGAATGACAGAGACAATCCATCGCCTTAACTGGAGAATGACAGAGACAATCCATCGCCTTAACTGCAGAATAACATAGACAATCCATTGCCTTAACTGGAGAATGACAGAGACAATTCATTGCCTTAACTGGAGAATGACAGAGACAATCCATTGCCTTAACTGCAGAATGACAGAGAGAATCCATTGCCATAACAGGAGAATGACAGAGACAATCCATTGCCTTAACTGCAGAATGACAGAGACAATCCATCGCTTTAACTGGAGAATGACAGAGACAATCCATTGCCTTAACTGCAGAATAACAGACAATTCATTGCCTCAACTGGAGAATGACAGACAATTCATTGCCTTAACTGGAGAATGACAGAGACAATTCATTGCCTCAACTGGAGAATGACAGACAATTCATTGCCTTAACTGTAGAATGACAGAGACAATCCATTGCCTTAACTGGAGAATGACAGAGACAATTCATTGCCTTAACTGGAGAATGACAGAGACAATTCATTGCCTTAACTGGAGAATGACAGACAATTCATTGCCTTAACTGGAGAATGACAGAGACAATTCATTGCCTTAACTGGAGAATGACAGACAATTCATTGCCTTAACTGGAGAATGACAGACAATTCATTGCCTTAACTGGAGAATGACAGACAATTCATTGCCTTAACTGGAGAATGACAGAGACAATCCATTGCCTTAACTGCAGAATGACAGACAATCCATCGCCTTAACTGGAGAATGACAGACAATCCATTGCCTTAACAGGAGAATGACAGAGACAGTCCATTGCCTTAACTGGAGAATGACAGACAATTCATTGCCTTAACTGGAGAATGACAGAGACAATCCATTGCCTTAACTGGAGAATGACAGAGACAATCCATTGCCTTAACTGGAGAATGACAGAGACAATTCATTGCCTTAACTGGAGAATGACAGAGACAATCCATCGCCTTTTCATTGCAGAGTTATCTGAAGAAAGATGGCTTCCACAAGGGGGACAATCAGTCAGACACAGACAGCACAGTGGAGAAGGGACAGAGGGAGTCGTCCGGTCAAATACCTATGGAGAAAGACAGAGAGAAAGAGGTGGGTTTTAGTGCTGTTCCTTTTTTTTCTTTTTTTTTGGGGGGGGGGGGGGGGTGGTACTTGCAATATGATAGGGATTGTGTGTGCAGTATGACTGACAGATCAAAAGTATTCAGTTCATCACTGCCTTTGCATGTGTGTGTGTGTGTGTGTGTGTGTGTGTGTGTGTGTGTATGTGTGTGTGTGTTGCTGAGAGACAGATGGAAAGAGGGTATAAATCCTGCAAGTATGAATTGATCTTATGTATATTTTTCTTATTTGGAATGTTATTGCATATGTGTAGCTGTAAATGCACTCTCATGCACGCATAAGTATTCATTATTAACTCTCAACAGTTTTTGAGATTTTTGCATTTTGCATGACGGATGTTGTGTTTTTTTGGTAACATTCTGCACATTATTTCAAAATAATAATATTTATGTGATGAATGTGTCTGTTTCGGGTTTCTTAGGCGATATATATTTTCAGATAACAAAAATATTGTTTTGAATACCATAATTCCGGGAAGAAAACTGTTGATCACCGGTGATCAAAATTCATGGGAAAGAACTGAAGAGAGTTAATGAACACTTTTTCTTTTAGTTTATGGTAGAACAGCTTGTACATTTGAGCTTTCTGTGCCCTGAATCTTTTGCTGTGAATCTTATGAGAGAGCTCACGGTTTGTAAAAATATGGATTCATTAATTCAAAAACAAATCGAAATAGCTCAGCAAGACTGAGATGCAGTCATTTACATATCATTTTTGTCACTCAGAGTAACATTGCTAAATGAAAATAGGGCAGGGTGGTCAGACTTGATTTGAGAAGAAAAAGATTTCTTTAAAACAAATGCATGATGTATGCTGCTAGCTCTCTGCTTTAAGCTGAAAGAATCTGAGAACATGTGTATTTCTGTCATCTGCTTGAGTGACACTTCTCTGTATGGTCTATTTTTAGTTTTGGTTTTTGTTTTGTTTTGTTTTGCTTTGTTTTTTTTCCAGAAAAAGAACAAAAAACACTTTTAAGGTTGGCAGCAGCAGTGAGCAGAAACAAAGAATTGTTTTCTTTTGCCATTTCACTGGCAGAAACGTGTCATCTGGTTTCATTTGCTGGCACTTAAACAACATTCCTGTCTGTCAGTGATGACTGGTAAACAGCATTCCTGTCTGTCAGTGATGACTGGTAAACAGCATTCCTGTCTGTCAGTGATGACTGGTAAACAGCATTCCTGTCTGTCAGTGATGACTGGTATTCATGCAGGGCACAGCTGATTTCGCTGTCTAACACACAGATGATAAGACTCCATATTTCAAGGTTACGTCAGAAGCAGTAGTCAGTGAGTGGTGTCCTCGGTTCAACTGTTCTGTGTTTACCTGCATCTAGTTGCAAAGTGAGGCGACTGCAGGCGGAAATCTAAACAACTTTTCAAAATTATTTGTCAGGCTCCGCCAAAAAACACAGACAAATGAATCACAAGATGAAACTTGATGTGTTTTGACCTCCTGGGTCTTCTTCAGGCAAAATACAGAACACTCAGGACAACGAAAGTGAACGAGCCTATCTTGCGCCGAATTGGACGAAGACAAGTCATTGCTCGTTCATTTTCGTTGTCCTGAGTGTTCTGTTTCTCGCCTGAAGAAGACCTAAGAGGTGGAAACGCGTCATGTTTTGTCTTGTGATTTGTTTGTCTGTGGGTTTTTTTGTGGTGCGTTATATGTCATTTTAAAAATCTGCATTACTATGTCTGTTACTCACAGAAACCAAACAGCATCCCAGCGTATGACGAGCTGCAGTCAGACGACTCGGAGCCGGAGCCGGAGCCAGAGGGGGAGGTGTTGTTTACAGAGGATCAGCATCGTGCCATGATGGAACTGATGACTCAGAAACACAGCAGCGGTAATTACACAGGTATCACTGATGATGATTACAATCATCGTCATCATCATGGCTTCAGTATTGATAATAATGACAATATTCATAGTGGTGATATTGATGAAAGTTAATCTGGTAAATGCTAGATTATATTTGTACAATATCGAGCTTTCTCAGGGCTCATAATACCAAGACGTTGAATTGTAGATAAGAAAAACACACAACAGTATGCTGGTCTATTGTTTTTTTCGCAGGGACACTTGCATATCTGTGCTTGCATGTTTATATAAGAGTGTGCATTTGGCAAAGGCAATGGCTGTCTTATGCCAGTCTATTGATTTTTTTCTCTTATAAGTTTATTCATTTAAGAGCATCAGATTGTCTATATTCTTTTCAGTTATTTTCTCTTTGTCTCAAATCCAAATGGGCATGATCTAATGTGGATAACGCTCGGTTCACAGGAGACCCACCTGAGTACAACGTCAAGCAGCGACTCAAAGAACTCAACGAAGAACTGGCCAAAGAGCCAGACCCCGATGACAGGCAGCACCGCGTGGGCTTCAAGAAAGAGCTGGTGGACCTGGTGGCTCCTCCCCCAGAAGTCAGTGACGACAACGATGACGACGACTCCCCCAGAAAACTTCTCCACAATGAAGACAAGGCAGCAGATGAGGAAAGCAAAGACGTGAAGAACAAAAAGCAGTTTGTGGTGGAACGTGATGGTAAGTTTGACATTGTGGGCGACCAAGAGCTGTCTGTCGAGGAACGTGCCATGTTTAACATTCCGGACGTTGACACTAACACCTTGGCTCACAACAGCAAGAAGCAGTCAGGAGTGAGTAGAGATCATCAGACAAAGAGCAGCGGCTGTGGTGATTTCACTACACACAAAGACATGAGGCCTCAGCCGCCTTCCAAGCCTCGCCCCAACACTGCCAACGGTTACTCCCGCCGAAGTGCTTATGGGATGCAGTCCCCTCGTCCTCGGACAGCAGCTTCCAGTCGTTCAGCCAGCAACAGCTCCCATGGGGCTCTGCTGCAGGACTTTAATTATACTTCTCCTTACGCCATGTCTTCCAGTGAGAAAGAGCGTGCACAGGAGCGGGCGAGGTTTGTGTACTGTCTGGGCATGGCATCATAATGCGTGTGTGTGTGTGTGTGTTGTGTGTGTTTGTGCGTGTGAGTGAGTGAGTGAGTGTGTGTGTGTGTGTGTGTGTGTGTGTGTGTGTGTGTGTGTGTGTGTGTGTGTTTCTTGTTTAGGTGTGTGTGTGTGTGTGTGTTTCTTGTTTAGGGGTGTGTGTGTGTGTGTGTGTGTGTGTGTGTGTGTGTGTGTGTGTGTGTGTGTGTGTGTTTCTTTTCCATGTACGTGTGTGCATGTGTGTGTGTGCGTGCTTGAATGCTTGTGCCTAGATATGTGCATGTGCATACATGTGTGCACAATGTATGCATGTCTAAGTATGCAGCTTGCAATTGTGCTTGTGCATGTATTCACTAATTTTATTTTAGTTCATTTTATGTATTTATTTATTTTATATAACACTTATGCTTGGTTAGAGACTGAGCTGTAAAGTGCTTCACAATCCACACGCACTCAACAGCCTGCCTAGAAAAATAGAGACGACTGAAGAGCTGCCTGCAGGCACTAATCATTTGTTTTCCTTGTCATTCAGATGAATATCAGTCACTCAGGTTTTGACTCATTTCTGCAATTGTTCACAGGATTCGTGCTGAGTGTGTATGTGTCCTCCATGATGAAGTGGTGTGTGTGTGTTTGTGTGTGTGTGTGTGTGTGTGTGTGTGTGTGCTTGGTATGAGAGCGCTTGTGCTTGAAGTGTGCATGTCTGAGAGGAACGTGTGTATGTGTGTCTGAGTGCACACATGTGCGCGCGCGGTGTGTGTGTGTGTGTGTGTGTGTGTGTGTGTGTGTGTGGTGTGTTTGTATTTGAGAGTTTGTCTGTTTCATGATTGTTGTTTGTGTGTGTGTTTCTCTTATGAACTTCAACTCATTTTTCAATTAATTTCAGATGCAAGTGTAGCGGGACTTGACAGAAAAATAAGCCTTGAGGAAAATGTTTCAGCCACCCCCTGCTGCAGAGGAAGTCTCATTAATCCTCTCTGTCTTCCTTTGTATTGTTCACGGAAGGTTAAGGGAGCAGCAAAGGAAGTCTCATTAATCCTCTCTCTCTTCCTTTGTATTGTTCACGGAAGGTTAAGGGAGCAGCAGAGGAAGTCTCATTAATCCTCTCTCTCTTCCTTTGTATTGTTCACGGAAGGTTAAGGGAGCAGCAGAGGAAGTCTCATTAATCCTCTCTCTCTTCCTTTGTATTGTTCACGGAAGGTTAAGGGAGCAGCAGAGGAAGGAAGAGGAGAGGTACCGGCAGGAGGAAGAGGAATACCGCCGCCAGGAGTCGCAGGAAGCCTTCCAGGCCTGGCTGCAGCAGAAGATGGAGGAGGACAGGAGGAGGCACCAGGAGGAGGACAGGAGGAGGAGGAGCAGCAGAGATGACACGGTAACGTGCCAGTGTTCATTTCAGCACTGCTCTTTGTGTTCTTCTGTTTTGCCTGTGCATGTTCTGTCCGGCACCAGTCAATCACTAGCTTTGGTGTTATGCAGCCCCATGGGGAGATCAGCAGCCGGTTAGCCTGAGTCTCTTGTGGACAGGGACCTCTCAGAGTTGTAAGACATTTGTTCTTAATGCAAGAAGAATTACTTGTATGCATAGAAGTATACTTTCAGGAGTGTTCAGTTATATGTGAGGGGGTGACACTGGCTGTCACCATCGCATTTTTTTTTCTTCAAAAATTAAGGCAGTTGGCTTCAACCTGCTGCAAAACTTGGGCACTTTAAATTCACTGCGGGTCACCGACAGGAAAGAGGTGATAGGAAAAAAGAAAAAAAACTTGATTGAAATGAGAACATGCGGCTGTATGTGGAACTGCCGACCAGTGCAGAGCGTTTCAGCTCAGAGTTGTGGACTGGAGGCATCAGCGTGACTCTAGGGTCAGTGTGGACTGGAGGCATCAGTGTGACTCTAGGGTCAGTGTGGACTGGAGGCATCAGCGTGACTCTAGGGTCAGCCTGGTACTGCCCCAAAGCTCAGAGTTGTGGACTGGAGGCATCAGTGTGACTCTAGGGTCAGTGTGGACTGGAGGCATCAGCGTGACTCTAGGGTCAGCCTGGTACTGCCCCAAAGCTCAGAGTTGTGGACTGGAGGCATCAGCGTGACTCTAGGGTCAGCCTGGTACTGCAGCCTGGTACTGCCCCAAAGCTCAAGAATTGTGGACTGGAGGCATCAGTGTGACTCTAGGGTCAGCCTAGTACTGCCCCAAGCTCAGAGTTGTGGACTGGAGGCATCAGCGTGGCTCTAGGGTCAGCCTAGTACTGTGCCAAAGCTCACATTTTGCTGCACTCTCCTGTCTTTGAGATACACCCAAAGGTACCAAGCAGGACCCAGACCGGTACTGTCCTCCACTGCTGAGCCAACCAGCCGGAAGCAGTCCTGCACCACTCTCTGAAGCTTGCACTGTGTTCACATGGGGTGCACTACACACAGGGCATCCCATTGTGAGGTCAAGGGACGAAACTGTCAGGGAAGTTATGGAGGCCCTGTCTACAGGCAGATTGTTCCACTCAGGAACTGTTCTTGGAGAGAAAAAAAGTTTGGGTTTTTTTTTTTTGTGTGTATAGATGGTTGTAGACAACAGAATTGACCAGGGCAGATACAGGTGAAGCTGGCAGACCCTACATCTCTATACAGGTGAAGCTGGCAGGGACTACATCTCTGTACAGGTGAAGCTGGCAGGGACTACATCTCTATACAGGTGAAGCTGGCAGGGACTACATCTCTATACAGGTGAAGCTGGCAGGCACTACATCTCTGTACAGGTGAAGCTGGCAGGCACTACATCTCTGTACAGGTGAAGCTGGCAGGGACTACATCTCTGTACAGGTGAAGCTGGCAGGGACTACATCTCTGTACAGGTGAAGCTGGCAGGGACTACATCTCTGTACAGGTGAAGCTGGCAGGCACTACATATCTGTACAGGTGAAGCTGGCAGGCACTACATATCTTGTGAATGGGGGCTGGACTGGAAGGTGCTTGTTTTTTTTGTTTTTTTTCCACAGATATCTGGCCAGGGAGAGGGGGGTGATTTTAGTGGCACATATATTCTTTCAGGAGCAGTCTTTTGGTTGCAATCTGCGCCTTTTCTTGTGTATGCCTGTTCCATCATAAACATCATTGCAGGATGTTCGTGGCCTTCACATGAAGGCTGCAGGGTGCTGACTACACCATCTGTGCTTGGGTGGATGCTAAGATGTGGAGGATACCAGGGGATTGACATGTTCTGTGTGATATCTATCCTAGCATCAAGTTGATGTTCTCCTTTCTATGCACAATGCACATTCATATGCATGAAGGCATGCACACATGCATAGCCCACATATAATACATGTGTGCAAATTTACATATGCAGTAGAATTTTTATGATATCGAGAGGACAGACACAAGCACACCAGAGAACACACACACACATGCAAACACACACGCACACACACACACACACACACACACACACACACACACACACACACACACACACACACACACTCACATACACATACATGCACACACACACCGCACGCACGCACGCACGCATGCACGCGCACACACATACATCATCATCATCATCATCTAATCATCATCATCATTATCATCATCATCATCATTATTATAATCATCGTCCTTATCGTCCTCATCATAATCCTCACTTCTATGACTACCATTATTACTTTGCTGTCAGTGCTGTCTTTCACCCTCCCCCCTCCCTATCCCCCGTCCTCCCACACCTCCCAAATCTATCGCCATACTCTCCCGCATCTAACTTCACGCTGACCTTCAGAATGTGACCTTTGGAAGTCTGTGAACAAAAAAATTATTATCACTGACCTGGTTTTTCTGTCTATCTTTCAGATGGATGGCGCTGAGGTGACTATATCTTTTAAGATTTCTCTCTCCCTTTTTGAAGACTAACTCGTCTTGCCCAAGGCTGCTACTGCGCCTGATTGCTGTTGTCTCTTCCTCTGTTTTTCCAGTTTCTTCTTGAATTAATGAATTTGGGTTGCCTGAAGTTGGTGCGTGTGTACATTGTTGGACAGAGGCCAGGGATACCTGTAAGCTGAAGTATTCATTACATCACATTTATACCTGTAAGCTGAAGCATTCATTACATCATGTTTATACTTGTAAGCTGAAGCATTCATTACATCACGTTTATACCATAACAGGACTGGATCACAGAGTTTTTAAGGTGGGGTGCTGATAAATGTTTTAGGCCGGGGTCCAGGGGCCGCCTAGGCCCCGGTGGGTTCTAGGGGCAAAGCCCCGGTGGGGGACCAGGGGGGCAAAGCCCCCGGCTGAAAATTTTTTTTTTGAGCCAAGGGGGGGTGCTGTAGTACCAAAGCATCCCCCCTGGATCCGGCCCTGCATAAAAATTGTATATGAATGTTGGACTGTCTTTCTGCTTCCAGGTATGAATTTGAGAAATGACAGAAATTACCTATATTTACAGAAAATGTTTTTTTCTTTTTTTTTTTTTTTTGAACGTTTTAAATTTCAAATCAAGTGTGAAGCAGAAGAGATTGAAATTTATAAGAAAATCAAAACAATATGCTGAACACCTACAGCAATAGAAGAAAAATTATAATTAAATGATGTGTATTTTGCATGGTTTTCGTTTGTTTAATTGTTTTTGGTGTCTTGTACTCCTTTCTTTGACTAAAAAAAAGATGATTCTTGAGAATGAGGATGGTGCTATGGAGCTCCATTTTAGTCCTAGACCCATGACAGGTGCATGCACCGTGCTGTCTCTCACAGACCCATGACAGGTGCATGCACCATGCTGTCTCTCACAGACCCATGACAGGTGTATGCACCGTGCTGTCTCTGACAGACCCATGACAGGTGTATGCACCATGCTGTCTCTGACAGACCCATGACAGGTGTATGCACTGTGCTCTCTCTGACAGACCCATGACAGGTGTATGCACTGTACTGTCTCTCACAACATTTTCTGTGATCAAACAGACCCGAGAGAGAGATAAAAAAAGTCTTGCCTTGCCGGTCTGGAAATTCAAGCAACACTGGCAGAGACACATCCAGAATATAGATGAAACTTCACTGTGAGATTTCAGCCTTCCAGAGCCCTAGCTTGGCACACTCTGGTTTGGAGAGATCCCGGCCAGGGCTGAAGAATTCCACAGTTTAGTGCCACTGATGGCAATGGAACCTCTGACCTGATCTCAGCCAGCAAGTCTGCAACGCTGACACCTCACCATGGCAACTGCTATCATTCATGATTGTAAAGCATCACCCTGACAACATCATAGCAGCGCTAATATGTTTTAAAAGGAATTGAAAGTAAATCCGCCAGGTAACGTGGACAAACAAATTGCAAGACAAAACAGGATGTTTTTTGGACCTCTTAGGTCTTCTTCAGGCAAGAGAAACAAAACTCAGGACAACGAAAACAAAGAACGAGCACACAGTTACCTTCTCAAATTCGGCGCAAGATGGGTCGCCCCACCTTGGATGTCAGAGAGTTTAAGCACCCATCTTGCGCCAAAGTTGAGAAGATAAGTGATTGCCCATTCTTCGTTTTCGTTGTCCTGAATGTTGTTTGTCTTGCCTAAGGAAGACCTAAGAGGTCAAAACATGTCCTGTTTTGTCTTGTAGTATGTTTGTCCATGCTAACTGGAGGATTTGCCTTGTTTCAGTTTCCATCTGTAGTCATTCCATTTTGAAACCAGGTCTGATAATGATCACAGCATCTATGGAAATGATCTGATAATGATCACAGCATCTATGGAAATGATCTGATAATGATCACAGCATCTATGGAAATGATCTAATAATGATCACAGCATTTATGGAAATGCAAGGTGACATATAATGATCACAGCATCGATGGAAATGATCTGATAATGATCACAGCATCTATGGAAATGATCTGATAATGATCACAGCATCAATGGAAATGCAAGGTGACATATTCAAGAGCTCAGGTACAAAGCTGAGCCTGCTACATTTTGGACAAGTCCCCTGTTTCAGACTATGACCTGGGTCAGACATGCCAGAGAAAATCCAAAGAAAATAACAACACTGGAAAAAGAGCGATTGTGATGCATGCTGGTCATTGTTTTTCTTTGTGTGTCTTTGGTGCATGTGTGGGTTTGAATGCACTTTTTAATCATAGAACTTCCATGTGTGGTTTTGAATGCACTCTTTAATCATAGAACTTCCATGTGTGGTTTTGAATGCACTCTTTAATCATAGAACTTCCATGTGTGGTTTTGAATGCACTCTTTAATCATAGAACTTCCATGTGTGGGTTTGAATGCACTCTTTGATCATAGAACTTCCATGTGTGGGTTTGAACGCACTCTTGAATCATAGGACTTCCATGTGTGGATTTGAACACACTCTTTAATCATAGAACTTCCATGTGTGGGTTTGAATGCACTCTTCAATCATAGGACTTCCATGTGTGAGTTTCATCTTCAGTTCTGTCACTGTCATGGTGTTGAATGCCATCTGACTTTTGAAGCAAGGGAAAAGACTGGCTTATCAGTTGACAGGCAGCCTGGGAGCTTTCCATGGTTCATACATAATGGAACATAAAGTCGACATCTTATTAGGGAATGTTTTGCATATGAAAAACTTCAGAATTGATGAAAGAAATTCAGCTAAGCAGGTCTTCATATTTCTTGCAGGAAACGCAAAGCAGAGAACATAGAATAACATGATAAGTTACAGTCTGGCTTGTCTTTTAGATTTCTACAGTATATATTCGTTGCTTTGAATTAAAACTGCACACACACACACACACACACACACACACACACACACACACACAACACACACATGTATTTATTGTGTCTCACGTGCTCACTCACTCTCTCTCTCTCTCTCTCTCTCTCTCTCTCCTCTCTCTCTCTCTCTCTCTCTCTCTCTAGCACAAACATACATATACATGTTCTCATGCCTGTTTGCATACACTCACACATACACACATGAATGCGTATGTAAAGTTATGAATGTTTATATTTGTATGTAGGGTTTTTTTAAAGGCTTAGGAAGTAACTGACACAATTTGTGTTTGTTTCATTTCCCCTGGAGAATCAGTTTCTCTGCATACGATCATGAAAGACAGCTTTGCAATGCCACAGAATCTTACACCCGTTAGCTTCTTCTGAAAACTGGTAGAGATCAGGTCATTCACAATCTCTGTAATAACACTGGTATTTTGTTGAGTTTGTGGCCATCTGTTGATACTGTTACATCTATCATTCCTGTCTATCATGAATTAAAAACAAACATACAAAGCATACTGAGGATTTTAAATCAGGATCTGTTTACATCATCTACTTCCCAGCCCTCTCCCATATCATCCCTGATGATCTGTTTACATCATCTACTTCCCAGCCCTCTGCCATTTCATCCCTGATGATCTGTTTACATCATCTACTTCCCAGCCCTCTCCCATTTCATCCCTGATCATCTGTTTACACCATCTACTTCCCAGCCCTCTCCCATATCATCCCTGATCATCTGTTTACATCATCTACTTCCCAGCCCTCTCCCATTTCATCCCTGATCATCTGTTTACACCATCTACTTCCCAGCCCTCTGCCATTTCATCCCTGATCATCTGTTTACATCATCTACTTCCCAGCCCTCTGCCATTTCATCCCTGGTCATCTGTTTACACCATCTACTTCCCAGCCCTCTACCATTTCATCCCTGATGATCTGTTTACATCATCTACTTCCCAGCCCTCTCCCATTTCATCCTTGATCATCTGTTTACACCATCTACTTCCTAACCCTCTCCCATTTCATCCCTGATCATCTGTTTACATCATCTACTTCCCAGCCCTCTCCCACTTCGTCCCTGATCATCTGTTTACACCATCTACTTCCTAACCCTCTGCCATTTCATCCCTGATGATCTGTTTACACCATCTACTTCCCAGCCCTCTCCCATTTCATCCCTGATCATCTGTTTACACCATCTACTTCCCAGCCCTCTCCCATTTCATCCTTGATCATCTGTTTACACCATCTACTTCCCAGCCCTCTCCCATTTCATCCCTGATCATCTGTTTACATCATCTACTTCCTAACCCTCTCCCATTTCATCCCTGATGATCTGTTTACATCATCTACTTCCCAGCCCTCTCCCATTTCATCCCTGGTCATCTGTTTACACCATCTACTTCCCAGCCCTCTCCCATTTCATCCTTGATCATCTGTTTACACCATCTACTTCCCAGCCCTCTCCCATTTCATCCCTGATGATCTGTTTACACCATCTACTTCCCAGCCCTCTGCCATTTCATCCCTGATGATCTGTTTACACCATCTACTTCCTAGCCCTCTGCCATTTCATCCCTGATCATCTGTTTACATCATCTACTTCCCAGCCCTCTCCCATTTCATCCCTGATCATCTGTTTACATCATCTACTTCCCAGCCCTCTCCCATTTCATCCCTGATCATCTGTTTACACCATCTACTTCCCAGCCCTCTGCCATTTCATCCCTGATCATCTGTTTACATCATCTACTTCCCAGCCCTCAGCCATTTCATCCCTGATCATCTCTGCCCAGACAATTTTCTTCTACTCTGATTTCCTGTTGTCATTTCATTCTGTTGCCTTCATTTTGTGTGTGTGTATGTGTGTGTGTGTGTGTGTGTGTGTGTGTGTGTGTGTGTCTGTGTGTATGTTTGGTTACAAAAAGCCACGTGAACAAGGAAGCAATGCTTTGAACTTCCCATCCTCAGAGTCTTTTGAGCTGCTCTTCCCGCTGAAGGTACTTTAAGTGGCAGTCTTGGTCAGGTGGCTTGTGCCGCTCCAGTGCTGTCATTTCTCAGTCCAGCTTCAGTAACTTGCTTTGAGCATTTTGCCTGCCAGATGTGATTTCTTTTACTATGTTTGTTTGTTTATTTATTTATTTAGCTGTAGGGAGCGCTGGTCAGTGTCTTCTTTTTAATTCCTTTGTCAGTATGTCCTAATGATAGATTGTGGTTTATGCAGATAGGGGAGTGCTGGTCAGTGTCTTCTTTTTAATTCCTTTGTCAGTATGTCCTGATGATAGACTGTGGTTTATGTAGATAGGGGAGTGCTGGTCAGTGTCTTCTTTTTAATTCCTTTGTCAGTATGTCCTGATGATAGACTGTGGTTTATGTAGATGTTGCAGTTGCAGCACTTTTGGTGTGATCCCAATAAACTGTGATAAATGTGAAATAAAAGCAAGACTTTTTTTTTAAAAATCAGATAATTATTCAACATATTATAATCTAGACACATCTGGTGGAAGCTGACGTCTTCAAGACAATGAAGTTACTGCGTATTCCAAGCAGCTAAATACAGATTTCCTGCATCCCCTCTTTCAAAGTTGTCTGCCATCCCTGTTCACCTGTCCCAAAAGATTGGTTAAGATTGTTTTCAGTTTTACATTGTTAACTGCATTGTAGGAAAACAAATTTTGAGTGTAATTAATAGCCTATCACCAAAAAAAGTTGATAAACGCATCACAAGACAAAACACTGTCTTTTTATCAACACTAAGTGTGTTGCATCTAGGCATGCATGCAAATGGGATCCAGGGTAAATAATCTCCTCTTCCACCTTTCTGTCCCCCTACAGTGTTTTGTTTTGTGATTCGTTTGTCTACGTTTTTTTTTTTTTTTTTGGCGGTGCGCTATTAATTACATTCAAAATTTGTTGAGATTTGCGCCTGCAGTCGCCTCACTCTGCAACTAGATCTGCATTCTAGTAATTGAGTTTGCTACAGAGATTTTCACATAAAGAAAAAAGAAAGGTTTGAGCCCCTAGCGGACTTGCCCCAATCTGGACTTGGGGGATGAAGGAATCCTCTTGCCCCAATCTGGACCTGGGAGATGAAGGAACCCTCTTGCCCCAATCTGGACCTGGGAGATGAAGGAACCCTCTTGCCCCAATCTGGACCTGGGGGATGGAAGGAATCCTCTTGCCCCAGTCTGGACCTGGAGGATGAAGGAATCCTCTTGCCCCAGTCTGGACCTGGGAGATGAAGGAATCCTCTTGCCCCAATCTGGACCTGGGGGATGGAAGGAATCCTCTTGCCCCAATCTGGACCTGGGGGGATGAAGGAATCCTCTTGCCCCAGTCTGGACCTGGGAGATGAAGGAATCCTCTTGCCCCAGTCTGGACCTGGAGGATGAAGGAATCCTCTTGCCCCAGTCTGGACCTGGAGGATGAAGGAATCCTCTTGCCCCAATCTGGACCTGGAGGATGAAGGAATCCTCTTGCCCCAATCTGGACTTGGGGGATGAAGGAATCCTCTTGCCCCAATCTGGACCTGGAGGATGAAGGAATCCTCTTGCCCCAATCAGGACCAGGGGGATGAAGGAATCCTCTTGCCCCAATCTGGACCTGGAAGATGAAGGAATCCTCTTGCCCCAATCTGGACCTGGGAGATGAAGGAATCCTCTTGCCCCAATCTGGACCTGGGGGATGGAAGGAATCCTCTTGCCCCAATCTGGACCTGGAGGATGAAGGAATCCTCTTGGCCCAGTCTGGACCTGGGAGATGAAGGAACCCTCTTGGCCCAGTCTGGACCTGGGGGATGAAGGAACCCTCTTGGCCCAGTCTGGACCTGGGAGAAGAAGGAATCCTCTTGCCCCAATCAGGACCTGGGGGATGAAGGAATCCTCTTGCCCCAATCTGGACCTGGGAGAAGAAGGAATCCTCTTGCCCCAATTTGGACCTGGGGGATGAAGGAATCCTCTTGCCCCAATCAGGACCTGGGAGAAGAAGGAATCCTCTTGCCCCAATTTGGACCTGGAGGATGAAGGAACCCTCTTGCCCCAATCTGGACCTGGGAGATGAAGGAATCCTCCTCCATATTTCATCCCCCAGCTGCTCCTGAGTCTTCAGATCATCACCACCCTCTCTTCACCCATTCTTCCCCACCCCTCACCCTCCTCTTTCACCTTTCTGTCCCCCTCCCTCCCTTGAGATTCATCAGAAGATCATTGACATTTGATCCCATTCTGACCCACGCCTAGATGCAACACACTTAGTGTTGATAAAGTGACATTTAAATATACAAACAAAGACAAGAATGAGATGGACAGAGAGACAGTGCTCTCTCTGTCTCTCCCTCTCTCTCTCTCTCTCTCTCTCTCTCTCTCTCTCTCTCTGATTTTTAGGCTTGCATATTTATAGCTTTTTTTTTTTTTCTGACACAGCCTAAAGCTTGCAACATTTTTTTTTCTCTGTCTCTTTCTAAAGAGCTTTTCTAAACTTGATTCATATAGAAGAATGCAGATGCATAACAGATCTAGCAACTCACCATGGTAGATCATTTTACAAGGCAGATTTTGTTATAGAAACTTCTTTTGTGGTAAAATTAAAGTAAGTGACATTTTGTATGAATTGTGCAGGAAAAAAAAAAATCTTGATATTGTAGTTTTGTCGGAATTCTGCATTTATTTTTTATGCAAAATTTGGGTTTGTTTCTCTGTATGTGTGTGCAGGTGCATGTGTGCGTGAGTGTGTGCATGTGTGTGTGTGTGTGTGTGTGTGTGTGTGTGTGTGTGTGTGTGTGTGCATGCATGTTGTGTCTTCCATTCTTTCTCCCTCAGTATGAAGCTAGAAAATGTCTAATACAGTGACCTTGATCTTGGGGTCAAGTCCCAGAGAAAGAAAATGTCTAATACAGTGACCTTGATCTTCAGGTCAAGTCCCACAGAAAGAAAATGTCTAATACCGTGACCTTGATCTTCAGGTCAAGTCCCAAAGTCCCAAAGTGACCTTGATCTTCGGGTCAAGTCCCACAGAAAGATTGTTTTTGACTGAATGACACAAATCTGTGGCTGTGTACATTTTCATTATGCACACTCGTTTAATAGGTTTATTAATAATGAATGGTGTTATATTGTGAAAAAAGCCTTACCTGTAACTTTCACCTTGATAGTAGATTACCGTTTACTTTAGTAGAGAAAAAATCAGTACACTTCTATGTACAGTTTCATCAGAATTATTTGAATGTTATTTATAGAGTTATTAGCTTGCTAAGAGAAAATGTGTTCTATTCTGATCAACACAAAGGCATCAAGCAAACGTAGTTATTTTGGTATTTTACATGAAATGGAACAACAACAGTAAGAAATGAATGCCTTGGTGGACTCTCTCTGTCCATGATCTTGACTCTAGATCATTGTCTGCACAGGAAGCTCTGTGTTGTTATTTGTGTTTTGATTTTTGCTTGCTTTTGAGAGCTCTTGGTGTTGTCTGTCTGGTGTGAAGATTCATCAAAACAACATTCAGGAAATGAACACAGTTGAGTTTCTTTTCTTTGTTTTTTATTTTTTTTTATTTCTTCCAATTTGTAAGCTAGATTCAAAGTCCTGGTCATCAGTGTTAGAGCTGTCTGTGTCCTGGGTGTGTGTCATCCAGTGTTGTACTGACAGTAAGCCAACTGTGTGTCCTCTGTGTCCTGGGTGTGTTTCATCCAGTGTTGTACTGACAGTAAGCCAACTGTGTGTCCTCTGTGTCCTGGGTGTGTTTCATCCAGCGTTGTACTGACAGTAAGCCAACTGTGTGTCCTCTGTGTCCTGGGTGTGTGTCATCCAGTGTTGTACTGACAGTAAGCCAACTGTGTGTCCTCTGTGCCCTGGGTGTGTTTCATCCAGGGTTGTACTGACAGTAAGCCAACTGTGTGTCCTGGGTGTGTGTCATCCAGTGTTGTACTGACAGTAAGCCAACTTTGTGTCCTCTGTGTCCTGGGTGTACGTCATCCAGTGTTGTACTGACAGTAAGCCAACTGTGTGTCCTCTGTGTCCTGGGTGTGTTTCATCCAGTGTTGTACTGACAGTAAGCCAACTGTGTGTCCTCTGTGTCCTGGTTGTGCTTCATCCAGTGTTGTACTGACAGTAAGCCAACTGTGTGTCCTGGGTGTGCTTCATCCAGGGTTGTACTGACAGTAAGCCAACTGTGTGTCCTCTGTGTCCTGGGTGTGCATCATCCAGTGTTGTACTGACAGTAAGCCAACTGTGTGTCCTCTGTGTCCTGGTTGTGCATCATCCAGTGTTGTACTGACAGTAAGCCAACTGTGTGTCCTGGGTGTGCGTCATCCAGTGTTGTACTGACAGTAAGCCAACTGTGTGTCCTGTGTGTCCTGGGTGTGTTTCATCCAGCGTTGTACTGACAGTAAGCCAACTGTGTGTCCTCTGTATCCTGGGTGTGTGTCATCCAGTGTTGTACTGACAGTAAGCCAACTGTGTGTCCTGTGTGTCCTGGGTGTGCTTCATCCAGTGTTGTACTGACAGTAAGCCAACTGTGTGTCCTGGGTGTGCTTCATCCAGGGTTGTACTGACAGTAAGCCAACTGTGTGTCCTCTGTGTCCTGGTTGTGCTTCATCCAGTGTTGTACTGACAGTAAGGCAACTGTGTGTCCTCTGTGTCCTGGGTGTGTTTCATCCAGGGTTGTACTGACAGTAAGCCAACTGTGTGTCCTGGGTGTGTTTCATCTAGTGTTGTACTGACAGTAAGCCAACTGTGTGTCCTCTGTGTCCTGGGTGTGTGTCATCCAGTGTTGTACTGACAGTAAGCCAACTGTGTGTCCTCTGTGTCCTGGGTGTGTTTCATCCAGTGTTGTACTGACAGTAAGCCAACTGTGTGTCCTCTGTGTTCTGGGTGTGTTTCATCCAGTGTTGTACTGACAGTAAGCCAACTGTGTGTCCTGTGTGTCCTGGGTGTGTTTCATCCAGTGTTGTACTGACAGTAAGCCAACTGTGTGTCCTCTGTGTCCTGGGTGTGCGTCATCCAGTGTTGTACTGACAGTAAGCCAACTGTGTGTCCTCTGTGTCCTGGGTGTGCGTCATCCAGTGTTGTACTGACAGTAAGCCAACTGTGTGTCCTCTGTGTCCTGGGTGTGCATCATCCAGTGTTGTACTGACAGTAAGTCAACTGTGTGTCCTCTGTTTCCTGGTTGTGCTTCATCCAGTGTTGTTAGCCAACTGTGTGTCCTCTGTATCCTGGGTGTGTGTCATCCAGTGTTGTACTGACAGTAAGCCAACTGTGTGTCCTCTGTGTCCTGGGTGTGCTTCATCCAGTGTTGTACTGACAGTAAGCCAACTGTGTGTCCTCTGTGTCCTGGGTGGTGTCATCCAGTGTTGTACTGACAGTAAGCCAACTGTGTGTCCTCTGTGTCCTGGGTGTGCTTCATCCAGTGTTGTATGCAGTAAGCCATGTGTGTCCTCTGTGTCCTGGGTGTGTGTCATCCAGTGTTGTACTGACAGTAAGCCAACTGTGTGTCCTCTGTGTCCTGGGTGTGTGTCATCCAGTGTTGTACTGACAGTAAGCCAACTGTGTGTCCTCTGTGTCCTGGGTGTGTTCATCCAGTGTTGTACTGACAGTAAGCCACTGTGTGTCCTCTGTGTCCTGGGTGTGTGTCATCCAGTGTTGTACTGACAGTAAGCCAACTGTGTGTCCTCTGTGTCCTGGGTGTGTTTCATCCAGTGTTGTACTGACAGTAAACCAACTGTGTGTCCTCTGTGTCCTGGGTGTGCGTCATCCAGTGTTGTACTGACAGTAAGCCAACTGTTGTGTCCTCTGTGTCCTGGGTGGTGTTCATCCAGTGTTGTACTGACAGTAAGCCAACTGTGTGTCCTTGTGTGGTTTCATCCAGTGTTGTACTGACAGTAAGCCAACTTGTGTCCTCTGTGTCCTGGGTGTGGTCATCCAGTGTTGTACTGACAGTAAGCCAACTGTGTGTCCTCTGTGTCCTGGTGTGTTTCATCCATGTTGTACTGACAGTAAGCCAACTTGTGTTTGGTCGTGGGTGTGCGTCATCCAGTGTTGTACTGACAGTAAGCCAACTGTGTGTCCTCTGTGTCCTGGGTGTGTTCATCCAGTGTTGTACTGACAGTAAGCCAACTGTGTGTCCTGGGTGTTGTCTCATCCAGTGTTGTACTGACAGTAAGCCAACTGTGTGTCCTCTGTGTCCTGGGTGTGTTTCATCCAGTGTTGTACTGACAGTAAGCCAACTGGTGTTGGGTGTGTTCATCATGTGTCTGACAGTAGCACTGTTTCCTGTGTTGGTGTTTCATCCAGTGTTGTACTGACAGTAAGCCAACTGTGTGTCCTCTGTGTCCTGGGTGTGTTTCATCCAGTGTTGTACTGACAGTAAGCCAACTGTGTGTCCTCTGTGTCCTGGGTGTGCGTCATCCAGTGTTGTACTGACAGTAAGCCAACTGTGTGTGTCCTCTGTGTCCTGGGTGTGCGTCATCCAGTGTTGTACTGACAGTAAGCCAACTGTGTGTCCTCTGTGTCCTGGGTGTGCATCATCCAGTGTTGTACTGACAGTAAGCCAACTGTGTGTCCTCTGTTTCCTGGTGTGCTTCATCCAGTGTTGTACTGACAGTAACAACTGTGTGTCCTCTGTTCCTGGTGTGTGTTCATCCAGTGTTGTACTGACAGTAAGCCAACTGTGTGTCCTCTGTGTCCTGGGTGTGCTTCATCCAGTGTTGTACTGACAGTAAGCCAACTGTGTGTCCTGCTGTGTCCTGGGTGTGCTTCATCCAGTGTTGTACTGACAGTAAGTCAACTGTGTGTCCTCTGTGTCCTGGTTGTGCTTCATCCAGTGTTGTAGCCAACTGTGTGTCCTCTGTGTCCTGGTGTGTGTGTTCATCCAGTGTTGTATGACCAGTAAGCCAACTGTGTGTCCTCTGTGTTCTGGGTGTGTGTCATCCAGTGTTGTACTGACAGTAAGCCAACTGTGTGTCCTCTGTGTCTGGGTGGTCATCCAGTGTTGTACTGACAGTAAGCCACTGTGTGTCTCTGTGTCTGGTGGTTCATCCAGTGTTGTACTGACAGTAAGCCAACTGTGTGTCCTGTGTGTCCTGGGTGTGTGTTTCATCCAGTGTTGTACTGACAGTAAGCCAACTGTGTGTCCTCTGTGTCCTGGGTGTGTGTCATCCAGTGTTGTACTGACAGTAAGTCCTTAGAGCTGGGAACGTGAACCTAACTGTGTCCAGATTTGACATTGATAGATTTGTATAAGCAAACTGCATGTGTACATTAGTTGAGGTAACTGGTTTTGGGGTTTGTTGAGGGACACGTACGCATACACACATGCATGCATGCATGCACTCACACACACACACACACACACACACACACACACACACACACATATGCAAATATGCATGCACTATATTGGTGCTTAAAGCAGGAAGCAGCCTTTGCTAGGCATCTGGGTGCTGTACCATTCCAAACCTGATCATTCCCCCTTCCATGGCCTCTCTGTGCTGTACCATTCCTATCCTGATCAGTCCCCCTTCAATGGCCTCTCTGTGCTGTACCATTCCTGTCCTGATCAGTCCCCCTTCCATGGCCTCTCTCTGTGCTGTACCATTCCAATCCTGATCATTCCACCTCTGCCATACACAGCCGCACCCTGGCAGTTCCTGCCACAGCCCTAGCACCAGCAGTCCGCTGGGAGTAATGATGTCAGGATGCCATGACTGAACTCGCCCGAGGAGACACTGCTCCGCTTCTGAGACACTTGGGCAGTATTCAGCAGTAGAGAAGACAATGCTCCACTTGAGACACTTTGGCAGTATTCAGCGGTAGAGAAGACACTGCTGCACTTCTGAGGCACTTTGGCAGTATTCAGCGGTAGAGAAGACACTGCTGCACTTCTGAGACACTTTGGCAGTATTCAGCGGTAGAGAAGACACTGCTCCACTTGAGACACTTTGGCAGTATTCAGCAGTAGAGAAGACAATGCTCCACTTGAGACACTTTGGCAGTATTCAGTGGTAGAGAAGACACTGCTGCACTTCTGAGACACTTTGGCAGTATTCAGCGGTGTCCTGATCCAGCATATGCAGGACTCCACCATCCAGCCCCGGCTTGGTAACCACAGTTGCTGTGATAGAAGGGTGCTACCATGTCCATCCGAGGACAATCCACATACACTTGCCAGGACCTATTTGACTTGAAGACATCGTGGGCGTAGACATGAAAAAGAAATGGGAAGTGAGATTTCTATGAGAGCAGGCGTGGAGGACCACAGAATTAGAGGCATTTGTCTTCTGATGATCAAAATCATGCCTTGGAGTTCCTGTCCAGTCTAAGATCGTGCAACAGGACTCAAATCTATGGTTTGTTTCACATTGATGATGTGTTGGGGTCAGTGCTTGAAAGACCCTGGCAACTGCAACAGCAAATTTTAAAAGGTAATTAAAGTAAGTTTGTCAGTTAACATGGACAAATGATTTACAAGACAATTGCCAGTACTGATTTGACTTGAAGGCATCATAGGCACAGACATGGACAAAGGAATTACAAGACAATTGCCAGTACTGATTTGACTTGAAGGCATCATGGGTGTAGACATGAACAAAGGAATTACAATTGCCAGTAGTGATTTGACTTGAAGGCATCATGGGCATAGACGTGGACAAAGGAATTACAATTGCCAGTACCGATTTGACTTGAAGGCATCATGGGCGTAGACATGGACAAAGGAATTACAATTGCCAGTACCGATTTGACTTGAAGGCATCATGGGTGTAGACATGGACAAAGGAATTATAATTGCCAGTACTGATTTAACTTGAAGACATCATGGGCGTAGACATGGACAAAGGAATTACAATTGCCAGTACTGATTTGACTTGAAGGCATCATTGGCATAGACATGGACAAAGGAATTACAAGACAATTGCCAGTACTGATTTGACTTGAAGGCATCATGGGCGTAGACATGAACAAAGGAATTACAATTGCCAGTACTGATTTGATTTGAAGGCATCATGGACATAGACATGGACAAAGGAATTACAATTGCCAGTACCGATTTGACTTGAAGGCATCATGGGCGTAGACATGGACAAAGGAATTACAATTGCCAGTACTGATTTGACTTGAAGACATCATGGGCATAGACATGGACAAAGGAATTACAAGACAATTGCCAGTACTGATTTGACTTGAAGGCATCGTAGGCGTAGACATGGACAAAGGAATTACAATTGCCAGTACTGATTTGACTTGAAGACATCATGGGCATAGACATGGACAAAGGAATTACAATTGCCAGTACTGATTTGACTTGAAGGCATCATGGGCGTAGACATGGACAAAGGAATTACAAGACAATTGCCAGTACTGCTTTGACTTGAAGGCATCATGGGCGTAGACATGGACAAAGGAATTACAATTGCCAGTACTGATTTGACTTGAAGGCATCATGGGCATAGACATGGACAAAGGAATTACAATTGCCAGTACCGATTTGACTTGAAGGCATCTTTGGGCATAGACATGGACAAAGGAATTACAATTGCCAGTACTGATTTGACTTGAAGGCATCATGGGCGTAGACATGGACAAAGGAATTACAATTGCCAGTACCGATTTGACTTGAAGACATCATGGGCATAGACATGGACAAAGGAATTACAAGACAATTGCCAATACTGATTTGCCCTGAAGACATCATGGGCGTAGACATGGACAAAGGAATTACAATTGCCAGTACTGATTTGACTTAAAGGCATCATGGGCGTAGACATGGACAAAGGAATTACAATTGCCAGTACTGATTCGTCTTGAAGGCATCATGGGCATAGACATGGACAAAGGAATTACAATTGCCAGTACTGATTTGACTTGAAGGCATCATGGGCGTAGACATGGACAAAGGAATTACAATTGCCAGTACTGATTTGACTTAAAGGCATCATGGGCATAGACATGGACAAAGGAATTACAATTGCCAGTACTGATTTGACTTGAAGGCATCATTGGCATAGACATGGACAAAGGAATTACAATTGCCAGTACTGATTTGACTTGAAGACATCATGGGCGTAGACATGGACAAAGGAATCACAAGATAGTTGCTAGTACTGATTTGACTTGAAGGCATCATTGGCATAGACATGGACAAAGGAGTTATAATTGCCAGTACTGATTTGACTTGAAGACATCATGGGCATAGACATGGACAAAGGAATTATAATTGCTAGTACTGATTTGACTTGAAGGCATCATGGGCGTAGACATGGACAAAGGAATTACAATTGCCAGTACTGATTTGACTTGAAGACATCATGGGCATAGACATGTACAAAGGAATTACAAGACAATTGCCAATGACAAAGGAATTAGAATTGCTAGTACTGATTTGACTTGAAGGCATCATGGGCATAGACATGAAAAAGAAGCAGGAAGTGAAATCACTACAAAGGAATTACAAGACAGTTGCCAGTATGATTGTCTTGTAATTCATGTGTCCATGTCAGCTGGTGGAGTTATTTCAAGTACCTTTTCAAACTGATTTCACTTTCTGCCAGCAGTCACCTGGCAAGGCAACCAACTTGCAATATCAGTCAAGAAATTTGAACAGTGCGGGGAGAGGCGTCCTTCTGGTGGAAGAAGCATGACTACTGTGGCTTCACTTTCTCCATTCAAACCCATAGCACCATGACTACTGTGGCTTCACTTTCTCCATTCAAACCCATAGCACCATGACTACTGTGGCTGCACTTTCTCCATTCAAACCCATAGCACCATGACTACTGTGGCTTCACTTTCTCCATTCAAACCCATAGCAGCTTGACCAGTTTGAAGCGGATTACCGGAATGGAAAAACTGCACAAATAAACATCAAGGATAGGACTGGAACCGATGATGACACACACTGCAAGGCTTAACCGCTGCACTGTGGCAGCAAAGTGTTTCTGTTCTTTGTTTGTGAGCTGTTTTTGATGGCTGGACAGCACAGGGTGAGCTGTTTTTGATGGCTGGACAGCACAGGGTGAGCTGTTTTTGATGGCTGGACAGCACAGGGTGTGCTGTTTTTGATGGCTGGACAGCACAGGGTGAGCTGTTTTTGATGGCTGGACAGCACAGGGTGAGCTGTTTTTGATGGCTGGACAGCACAGGGTGAGCTGTTTTTGATGGCTGGACAGCACAATGTGAGCTGTTTTTGATGGCTGGACAGCACAGTTGTGATTTCTGTTTCCAAGCATGTATAATGAAGAAGTTGATAGCAGAAAAAGAGATGAATCGATTCAGTTTGAGTTTCTTTCAGTAATGTTTCATTTTTACCATCAATCATCACACTTATTAGTATAATGTGTTTTACTTTAGTAGATGACATTGTTGTAGAATTGCATATGATTTTAAAAGACCCCAGTTGTTTGGTCTGATGATTCAGCAGCATTTTCTAAGGACTGTGTAGAGATCGTCACAGGATCATTGTTTTTATTGTTAAAGATATTATCATTATTATGATGATTATTATTATAATTACCATTATTATTATCATCATTGTTATTATCATTATTATCATAATTATTATTATAAACAGTACCTATACAGTGACTACCTTCAGACCAAGCTTTAAGCTCTGTACAAGCAACACTCTCGTTTACACAGTGGACTGCCTACCTGGGTAAAGACCAGTTCATGAGCATTATCTCTGGAGAAATCATCTCATGATAATTTATGACATCATCAGCAAATTACAAGATACATGTGTTTCTGTGTTGGTGACGCTGTATATTTCGTGAGTTGAATTCATGCACATGTGCTGCCTTCCACATGTGTGTTCTGTATATGAAGTACACACCTGTTTAGTTATTTTTCTTCTTTAATTCTCTTGTTTATATGAAGTACACTCCTGTTTAGTTGCAAGGGCAGCATATGTAAAAAAAAAGCTATCAGCTTTATTGCACCTTTGTTGATGATTTTGTCTATTTAGTCTCCTCTCTGTCTCTTTCTCAGTTAGTCTGTCTGTCTGTCTGTCCATCCCATCCCTGTCTCTCTCTCTGTACCTTTGTTGATGATTTTGTCTATTTAGTCACCTCTCTCTGTCTCTTTCTCAGTCAGTCTGTCTGTCTGTCCACCCCGTCCCTGTCTCTCTCTCTCTCTCACTCTCTCTCTCTCTCTCTCTCTCTCTCTCTCTCTCTCTCTCTCTCTCCATCTCCTCCCCCCTCTCTCGCTGTCTGTTTCTCTCTGTCTGTCTGTCTTGTCTCCCCCCCTTCTACCCCCCCCCTCTCCCCCTCCATCCTCCTCTCTCCCCTCTGTCCCCCCTCTCTCTCTCACTTTCTTTCCCTCTCAGTTTGTCATTCTTGTCTCTGGTGGTAGTGGTAAAGTGTCACACTTTGGTCAGTGTTATGAGGATCATTCGTTCCAGGCCAAGGAGAGCGAGGAAGCCTTCAGAGGCTGGCTGAAGCAGAAGCAGGCCCAGCTGAAGCGGGAGAAGCTCCTGAAGAGGCGGGAAGAGCAGGGACTGAAGGACACGTACTACGTCAGGAGCCGAGAGGAATGCGACACAGCGTACAAAGAGTGAGCTGCTGTCTTCTTCCCCTTCTGGATATTCCTTTCTTTTTTCTTCATTCTCACGTCCCTCGTTGTTTTCATCAGCTGTGGTTGTGATGAATTGGTGGTAATGACTATGTTCCTCCTTCTGTCACTGGTTGTAGTCGTAATGACTAAATTCCCTTATTTTTTCATGAGTTGTGGTGGTCTTGTCTGGCCCCTCATTCTGTCTGTAGCCATATTTTGTAATGGCTGAAGTCCCTCACACTCTTGTCATTGGCTGTTGTGAGCAGTTGAAGTCCTCACTCTGTCATTCCTGTTGTGAGCTGTTGAAGTCCTCGCTGTCATTACTGTTGTGAGCAGTTGAAGTCCTCACACTGTCATTACTGTTGTGAACAGTTGAAGTCCTCACTGTCATTACTGTTGTGAACAGTTGAAGTCCTCACTGTGTCATTACTGTTGTGAGCAGTTGAAGTCCTCACTCTGTCATTACTGTTGTGAGCAGTTGAAGTCCACATTCTTGTCATTACTGTTGTGAACAGCTGAAGTCCTCACTGTCATTACTGTTGTGAACAGTTGAAGTCCTCACTCTTGTCATTACTGTTGTGAGCAGTTGAAGTCCTCACTCTTGTCATTACTGTTCTGAGCAGTTGAAGTCCTCACTCTTGTCATTACTGTTGTGAGCAGTTGAAGTCCTCACTGTCATTACTGTTGTGAACAGTTGAAGTCCTCACTCTGTCATTACTGTTGTGAGCAGTTGAAGTCCTCACTGTGTCATTACTGTTGTAAGCAGTTGAAGTCCCTCACTGTCATTACTGTTGTGAGCAGTTGAAGTCCCTCACTCTGTCATTACTGTCGTGAGCAGTTGAAGTCCTCACTGTGTCATTACTGTCGTGAGCAGTTGAAGTCCTCACTGTGTCATTACTGTTGTGAACAGTTGAAGTCCTCACTGTGTCATTACTGTTGTGAGCAGTTGAAGTCCTCACTCTGTCATTACTGTTGTGAGCAGTTGAAGTCGCTCAAGGTTTCATTACTGTTGTGAGCAGTTGAAGTCCTCACTGTGTCATTACTGTTGTGAGCAGTCGAAGTCCTCACTGTGTCATTACTGTTGTGAGCAGTTGAAGTCCTCACTGTCATTACTGTTGTGTGCAGTCGAAGTCCCTCACTCTGTCATTACTGTTGTGAGCAGTTGAAGTCCCTCACTCTGTCATTACTGTTGTGAGCAGTTGAAGTCCTCACTGTCATTACTGTTGTGAGCAGTTGAAGTCTTCACTCTGTCATCAGCTGTTGTAAGCAGTTGAAGTCCTCACTCTTGTCATTACTGTTGTAAGCAGTTGAATTCCCTCACTGTCATTACTGTTAAAAGCAGTTGAAGTCCTCACTCTGTCATCAGCTGTTGTAAGCAGTTGAAGTCCTCACTCTTGTCATTACTGTTGTAAGCAGTTGAATTCCCTCACTGTCATTACTGTTGTGTGCAGTTGAAGTCCTCACTCTTGTCATTACTGTTGTAAGCAGTTGAATTCCCTCACTGTCATACCTGTTGTGAGCAGTTGAAGTCCTCACTGTGTCATTACTGTTGTGAGCAGTTGAAGTCCTCACTGTCATTACTGTTGTGAGCAGTTGAATTCCCTCACTGTCATTACTGTTGTCAGCAGTTGAAGTCCCTCACTCTGTCATTACTGTTGTGAGCAGTTGAAGTCCTCACTCTGTCATTACTGTTGTGAACAGTTGAAGTCCTCACTCTGTCATTTCTGTTGTGAACAGTTGAAGTCCTCATCTGTCGTTACTGTTGTGAGCAGTTGAAGTCCTCACTCTGTCATTTCTGTTGTGAACAGTTGAAGTCCTCACTGTGTCATTTCTGTTGTGAACAGTTGAAGTCCTCACTGTCATTACTGTTGTGAGCAGTTGAAGTCCTCACTGTGTCATTTCTGTTGTGTACAGTTGAAGTCCTCACTGTGTCATTACTGTTGTGAACAGTTGAAGTCCTCACTGTCATTACTGTTGTGAGCAGTTGAAGTCCTCACTGTGTCATTTCTGTTGTGAACAGTTGAAGTCCTCACTGTGTCATTACTGTTCCTCACTCTGTCATTACTGTTGTGAACAGTTGAAGTCCTCACTGTGTCATTTCTGTTGTGAGCAGTTGAAGTCCTCACTGTGTCATTTCTGTTGTGAACAGTTGAAGTCCTCACTGTGTCATTTCTGTTGTGAACAGTTGAAGTCCTCACTGTGTCATTTCTGTTGTGAACAGTTGAAGTCCTCACTGTGTCATTTCTGTTGTGAACAGTTGAAGTCCTCACTGTGTCATTTCTGTTGTGAACAGTTGAAGTCCTCACTCTGTCATTACTGTTGTGAACAGTTGAAGTCCTCACTGTGTCATTACTGTTGTGAACAGTTGAAGTCCTCACTGTGTCATTTCTGTTGTGAACAGTTGAAGTCCTCACTGTTTCATTTCTGTTGTGAACAGTTGAAGTCCTCACTGTGTCATTACTGTAGTGAACAGTTGAAGTCCTCACTGTGTCATTTCTGTTGTGAACAGTTGAAGTCCTCACTGTGTCATTACTGTTGTGAACAGTTGAAGTCTCACTGTGTCATTACAGTTGTGAACAGTTGAAGTCCTCACTGTGTCATTTCTGTTGTGAACAGTTGAAGTCCTCACTGTGTCATTTCTGTTGTGAACAGTTGAAGTCCTCACTCTGTCATTACTGTTCCTCACTGTGTCATTACTGTTGTGAACAGTTGAAGTCCTCACTGTGTCATTTCTGTTGTGAACAGTTCAAGTCCTCACTGTGTCATTACTGTTGTGAACAGTTGAAGTCCTCACTGTGTCATTAGTGTTGTGAACAGTTGAAGTCCTCACTGTGTCATTACAGTTGTGAACAGTTGAAGTCCTCACTGTCATTTCTGCGCGAGTCATTAAGTGGAAAATGAGCATGTCCAGAGGGTCATGGGTTCGAATCCCAGCCATGGCTCGTCCCAAGATGGAAAAAAAAAAAGGGGGCAGCAGAGGGATATCCGGAGTCATGAACCGGGTGTGGCCCAACCCCCCTAAATTGTCAGGAGATGAGGGCCGAAACACTTGCTTAAAGGGGGCTTCTCTTCTGAGGACTCTCTGCTGCCACGCTCTCCACGAGTTTCTTTCTACTGATGCATGGGTAAACCATTGACTTCCGGGTATAGGCCGGAGGACGTCCGGGAAAGACCGGAGGACACTGGGAAAGACCAGAACCAAGGGCTCTGTGGGCTGGCTCCCCACTTTGCCTTAAACATGTGGCTACTAAGAATAAAAGGAAAAGATGCTCCCAGGATTCACCGAAAGGGGGAGAGAATGATGAATCCATCGGTGCTCAACCAATCATGACTGCAAATCCCAAACGGACTATGAACATGGACCAAATGGAATATCCATGTGTCTGTGGAAAGCGTTTCACTACCACCCGTGGCATGAAGATCCACAGAACAAAGATGGGATGTGTGAAGACTCATCTGAATGAGCAGCAGCGCACTGCATCAGCAGATAAGACGTCGGAAGACCAAGGCCAGGATTTAAACCACAGTGCCAAGGACATCCACGCTGTTGGTTCGGATGAGGAATTTGCACAGGCCCTCGATGCCAGGCGCCTGAAACTCAACCTGCCACGAGCAAACGAAACTGAAGATTGGGAGAAACTGGATGCAAAAATCGTCCAAAGACTCGATGCACTGATAGGGAAAAGCACCCTGGAACACAAACTAGCCACATATGGGGACATTGTGTATGCCACATGTAGAGACGCCTATGGAGCAAAACTACCCAAAGAGAAAACACCTCCAAAGAAATCCAGACGCCAAGAAAAGATGGACAAGATCAGGGTCCAAAAGAAAAACCTCAAGATGCAAATGAAGACCGCATTGCCAGCTGAAAAACAAGGCTTGGAAAAACTGTGGAAAGACCTGAAAGAAAAACACAGCGCCCTCAGCAAAGCGGAATCTGCGAGGAAGAGGAAGAGCAAAAAGAAGAAGACACAAGAGCGCTTCTTCAGAGACCCCTTCCAGTTTGCCAGAACACTGTTTGAGCAGCCAAAATCTGGGACCCTAAGTGTGGACAAAGGAGTTCTTGAGCAGCATCTGAGGAAAACATACTCTGACCCACAGAGCAAAGCACCACTCGACATTCAAGGTCTGGTGTGGCCAACCAACCCTGAGGAACAGTTCAATGGCAAGCCTCCAACGTTGGCGGAAATCAAGAAGGTGGTCGACAAAGCCAGAGCCAAATCATCACCAGGGCCAAACGGAATACCTTACCAGCTTTACAAGAAATGTCCCAAGGTGCTGGAGTGGCTCCACAGGCTGCTGCGATCGGCTTGGAGAAACCAGAAGATCAGCGGCCAGTGGATGACGGCAGATGGTGTGTACATCCCCAAAGAGCAAAACTCAAGTGACATCAGCCAGTTCAGGCCAATATCACTACTGAACGTCGAAGGGAAAATCTTCTTCTCTGTCATGGCAGCAAGGCTGACCAAGTACCTGATGGAAAACAAGTACTTGGATGTGTCAGTCCAGAAAGGTGGCATCCCAGGCGTGGCTGGCTGTGTAGAACACGCCACAATGATCTGGGACGCAATCCAAAAAGCAAAAACAGAAAAGAGAGACCTGGACGTAGTGTGGCTTGATCTGGCAAACGCATATGGATCTGTGCCCCATGAGATGATACAGTTGGCTCTTGAGATGTGCCATGTGCCGAAGAACATCCGCGACATGCTCAAGAAGTACTTCAATGGCTTCTCAATGCGGTTCTCTACCAAGGAGTACACAACAGACTGGATCAACTTGGAAGTGGGTATTGCAATGGGCTGTGCAATTTCCCCAATACTGTTCGTGCTGGCAATGGAACTCATCTTGAAAGCAGCAACAAACAATGCGAGACAAACAGACCTTGGCGATGGATACAAGATGCCTCCTCTCAAGGCCTTCATGGATGACACTACAGTGATTTCATCCAGAGAAGACGAGACACGTCATGTGCTGGAGAGGCTGGACGACATAGTTGCCTCATCCAGAATGAAGTTCAAGCCAAAGAAATCACGGAGTCTCTCACTGAGGAAAGGAAAAGTGGCCGGATCTGTGGTCTTCAGTGTTGCCAACCAGGCCATTCCAACAGTCACAGAAGAACCAGTCAAGAGCCTTGGAAGATGGTATGATGATACACTGAAAGACACACAAAGAGCAAAAGAAACCAAGCAGATGGCGGAGGAAGGCTTGGAGACCATTGACCAGTGTGGGCTCCCTGGCAAATACAAGGTCTGGTGTTTGCAGTTCATGCTGATACCAAAGCTCCTATGGCCTCTGATGATATACGACATCTGCACCAGCATGGTGGAGGCAATGGAAGCCAAAATCAACAAGTTCACAAGGAAATGGCTTGGTGTCCCACCCTGTCTGACTGACATAGCGCTGTACTGTCGCCAAGCAAAGCTGAAACTACCACTGAAATCCATCCTGGAGGAATACAAAGCAGGGAAGATCAGACTTCAAAGCATGCTGGAGGACTCAGGAGACAAGGTGGTAGAAGCAATCAAGCCCCAGCTGAAGACAGGCAGAAAATGGAAAGTTCAAGAGGCGATGGATTCTGCAAAAGAAAGTCTCAAGATCAGAGAAATAACAGGACACACACAGACCAACAGACAAGGACTGGGGGTGACCAAAACTGAATGGTGGTCAAAGGCCAAAGGAAAAGCCAAAAGAGACATGATGATTCAGGAGATGAGAAAAGAAGAAGACCAAAAAAGACTCCAAAAAGCAGTCCAGCAGAGCCAGCAAGGGCAATGGACAACGTGGGAGAATGCACTCCAAAGAAGTCTCACTTGGAATGACATTTGGCACATGGCCCCTCTTAGGATCAGCTTCATTCTCAGATCTGCATATGACCGTCTGCCCTCAAATGCAAACCTGGTGAAGTGGGGGAAAACAGACGATCCTGCATGCCCCCTCTGCCATGAAAAACAAACAGTGGAGCATGTCCTAAGCTCATGTAAAGTAGCCCTGGCTCAAGGAAGGTACACATGGAGGCACAACCAAGTGCTCAAAGAGATTGTACAAGTAGTCTGGGCTAGTACCAACACCATAAAAGGGAAAATCAGGACTACAAAAGCACCCGCAACATTCTTCACGGCAGGAGGCAGCAAATCATGGCCAAGAACAACAGTGCCACTCGAAACATGCAGGCAGAGTCTGCTGGACGGGGCAGATGACTGGGAGTGCACTGCAGACCTCCCAGAATGGAAGAGTCACCCAGAGATCATCAGCAAGAGTGGCATGAGACCAGACATAGTAGTCCACTCAAAGTCAACCAAGCAACTGATCATGATCGAGCTCACAGTGCCATATGAGAACAGAATGGAGGCAGCTCAAATCTACAAGACTGAAAAGTATGCTGATCTGGCAAACAGCCTGAGGAGAGAAGGCTATCAGGTTAAAGTTCTCACTGCAGAAATTGGAGCTAGGGGGTTTGTAGGAACGTCTGCATACAGCCTCATGAAACAGCTCTCAGTTGCAGGGAAGGAAAAAACCAGAGCCCTGAAAGCAATGGCAGAAGCGGCAGAGGGGTGTTCAAGCTGGATCTGGTCAAGGAGGAACAAAAGTGAACTTCATAAGGCTTAATTTCCCTACAAATATCAGGTGTCCCTGTGGCTCAGTGGTTAAAGCGCGAGTCATTAAGTGGAAAATGAGCATGTCCAGAGGGTCATGGGTTCGAATCCCAGCCATGGCTCGTCCCAAGATGGAAAAAAAAAAAGGGCAGCAGAGGGACATCCGGAGTCATGAACCGGGTGTGGCCCAACCCCCCTAGAGTGTCAGGAGATAAGGGCCGAAACACTTGCTTGAAGGGGGCTTCTCTTCTGAGGACTCTCTGCTGCCACGCTCTCCACGAGTTTCTTTCTACTCTGTTGTGAGCAGTTGAAGTCCTCACTGTGTCATTACTGTTGTGAACAGTTGAAGTCCTCACTCTGTCATTACTGTTGTGAGCAGTTGAAGTCCTCACTCTGTCATTACTGTTGTGAGCAGTTGAAGTCCTCACTGTGTCATTACTGTTGTGAACAGTTGAAGTCCTCACTGTGTCATTACTGTTGTGAACAGTTGAAGTCCTCACTGTGTCATTACTGTAGTGAACAGTTGAAGTCCTCACTCTTGTCATTACTGTTTTGAGCAGTTGAAGTCCTCACTGTGTCATTACTGTTGTGAGCAGTTGAAGTTCTCACTCTGTCATTACTGTTGTGAGCAGTTGAAGTCCTCACTGTGTCATTACTGTTGTGAGCAGTTGAAGTCCTCACTGTGTCATTAGTGTTGTGAGCAGTTGAAGTCCCTCACTGTGTCATTACTGTTGTGAGCAGTTGAAGTCCTCACTCTGTCATTACTGTTGTGAGCAGTTGAAGTCCTCACTCTGTCATTACTGTTGTGAACAGTTGAAGCCCTCACTCTGTCATTACTGTTGTGAGCAGTTGAAGTCCTCACTGTCATTACTGTTGTGAGCAGTTGAAGTCCTCACTCTGTCATTACTGTTGTGAGCAGTTGAAGTCCTCACTCTGTCATTACTGTTGTGAGCAGTTGAAGTCCTCACTCTGTCGTTACTGTTGTAAGCAGTTGAAGTCCCTCACTCTGTCATTACTGTTGTGAGCAGTTGAAGTCCCTCACTGTTTCATTACTGTTGTGAGCAGTTGAAGTCCTCACTGTTTCATTTCTGTTGTGAACAGTTGAAGTCCTCACTGTCATTACTGTTGTGAGCAGTTGAAGTCCTCACTGTCATTACTGTTGTGAGCAGTAGAAGTCCTCACTCTGTCACCAGATACGTGTATAGCAGCTGATAATTTTCTCTGTCACTAACTTTGATTGTAAAACCTAGAAACTTTTGTCACTGACATTGGTTATAATGGCCTAAAACCTAGAAACTTTTGTCACTAACCTTGGTTATAATGGTGTAAAACCTACAAACTTTTGTCACTAACCTTGGTCATAATGGTGTAAAACCTAGAAACTTTTGTCACTAACCTTGGTTATAATGGTGTAAACTTTTCTTTGTCACTGTCCCTGGTTATGACGGCTCAGTCGTTTCCCTGTTTTATGCTGTGATTATAATGGCTGAAAGTTTTTCATCGTGTCTGACTCCAATTATAATGTTTAAATCTTTCGTTGCCACAGTTGTAGGTTGTAATGGCCAAAACCTTTCTCCGTCACTAACATTGGTTATAATGGCTAAACGTCTCTAACTTTGGTTATAATTGCTAGAATCTATCTTTAGCTATGGCTACAATGGTTGAAATTGTTCTTTGTCACTAGCACTGGTTATAATGGCTGACACTTTTCTTTCTCTCTAGTTTTCTCTCTAGCTTGCGTTATAAGGGTTGAAACTTTTTGTTGTCACAAGCTTTGACTAAAATGGCTAAAAGCATTCTTTGGCTCTAGCTGTGGTAACAAGGGCTGAAACTTTTCTTTGTCATTATAGTGGTTAAAAGGACTAACCTTTCTCTGTTGCTAGCTCTGGTTAGAGTAGCTAAAACCATTGTTACCGCCACTAGTTTTATCATCTGAAGCCTTTGTTTGTCTTGTTACAATGGCCGAAACTGTTCTTTTTTTTTTATCAGTGCTGGTTATAATGGCCAAAAGCTTTCTTTGTCAATTGTTGTGGTTATGTGTTGTAATCGCCATTAGCTTTGATTAATATAGCTAAAACCTTTCTTTGTTTCTGTCTTTGGTTATGAATTCTGACATCTTTCTGTGCCCTGTCTTTGGTTGTCTTTGGTTGTGGCAGCTGATGCCTTTCTCTGTCACTAGCTGTGTTTATGATGGCTACGTCCTTTGTTTGTAACCACCTCTGGATTTGATGGCTGAAGCTGCTGTTTGTCACTTGTTGCAGATATGACAGTTAAATCCTTTGTCTGTGACTACCCCTGGTTATGATGGCTGAAGTTTTTCTTTATCGCTAGCTCTGGTTATGATGGTCAAGAACTTTAAATGTTTCTTTAACGCTAGTTCTGGTTATGATGGTGAAAATCTTTCTTCGTTCCAGCTTGGGTTCCTTTCTTTTTCTTGCTCTGGTTGTAAATAGCGACAAAACAAAATTCTTTTTTTTCTAGCTAAGATGGCTGAAACCTTGTTTTTTTGTCAGTAGCTCTGGTTTTAAAAGTTAAAACCTTTCTTTGTCACCAGCTTTGGTTATGAAAACTAAAACCTCTCTTTGTCATTAGCTTTGGTTATGAAAACTAAAACCTCTCTTTGTCACCAGCTTTGGTTATGAAAACTAAAACCTCTCTTTGTCATTAGTTTTGGTTATGAAAACTAAAACCTCTCTTTGTCATTAGTTTTGGTTATGAAAACTAAAACCTCTCTTTGTCACCAGCTTTGGTTATGAAAACTAAAACCTCTCTTTGTCATTAGCTTTGGTTATGAAAACTAAAACCTCTCTTTGTCATTAGCTTTGGTTATGAAAACTAAAACCTCTCTTTGTCATTAGCTTTGGTTATGAAAACTAAAACCTCTCTTTGTCACCAGCTTTGGTTATGAAAACTAAAACCTCTCTTTGTCATTAGCTTTGGTTATGAAAACTAAAACCTCTCTTTGTCATTAGCTTTGGTTATGAAAACTAAAACCTCTCTTTGTCATTAGCTTTCGTTATGAAAACTTAAACCTCTCTTTGTCATTAGCTTTCGTTACGAAAACTTAAACCTCTCTTTGTCATTAGCTTTCGTTATGAAAACTTAAACCTCTCTTTGTCATTAGCTTTCGTTATGAAAACTTAAACCTCTCTTTGTCATTAGCTTTCGTTATGAAAACTTAAACCTCTCTTTGTCATTAGCTTTCGTTATGAAAACTTAAACCTCTCTTTGTCATTAGCTTTCGTTATGAAAACTAAAACCTCTCTTTGTCATTAGCTTTCGTTATGAAAACTTAAACCTCTCTTTGTCATTAGCTTTGGTCATGAAAACTAAAACCTCTCTTTGTCATTAGCTTTCGTTATGAAAACTTAAACCTCTCTTTGTCATTAGCTTTCGTTATGAAAACTAAAACCTCTCTTTGTCATTAGCTTTTGTCATGAAAACTTAAACCTCTCTTTGTCATTAGCTTTCGTTATGAAAACTAAAACCTCTCTTTGTCATTAGCTTTGGTCATGAAAACTTAAACCTCTCTTTGTCATTAGCTTTCGTTATGAAAACTTAAACCTCTCTTTGTCATTAGCTTTGGTCATGAAAACTTAAACCTCTCTTTGTCATTAGCTTTGGTCATGAAAACTTAAACCTCTCTTTGTCATCAGCTTTGGGTATGAAAACTTAAACCTCTCTTTGTCATTAGCTTTCGTTATGAAAACTTAAACCTCTCTTTGTCATTAGCTTTGGTCATGAAAACTTAAACCTCTCTTTGTCATTAGCTTTGGTCATGAAAACTTAAACCTCTCTTTGTCATCAGCTTTGGGTATGAAAACTTAAACCTCTCTTTGTCATCAGCTTTGGGTATGAAAACTAAAACCTCTCTTTGTCATCAGCTTTGGGTATGAAAACTTAAACCTCTCTTTGTCATCAGCCTTGGGTATGAAAACTTAAACCTCTCTTTGTCGTTAGCTTTGGTTATGAAAACTTAAACCTCTCTTTGCATTAGCTTTGGTTATGAAAACTTAAACCTCTCTTTGTCGTTAGCTTTGGTTATGAAAACTAAAACCTCTCTTTGTCATTAGCTTTGGTTATGAAAACTAAAACCTCTCTTTGTCATTACCTTTCGTTATGAAAACTAAAACCTCTCTTTGTCCCCTCCGGGGGTTGCAACCTTGCCGTGGTCGGAGGGCTTGCGTGGTCCTGTGATCCCTTAGGCTTTGCTGGCGGGGGCATCAATACTTGACGATAGGCTGGTTTTCTTTACAATGCTTCTAGGCCTGAAAAGTCGGGATGCTATCTGGCCTAAGCACAACGTGGTAAGGAGTTGATGCCCCTGATAGGGCTTCCCATGTCAGATAGGCTAAGGGTGAGGATCCTGACTAATAGTAACCCGCCTTTCTCCTTTTCTTGTTTTCTGCCTTTCTTATTTGGCTCTTTTCTATCTTCGTCTCCCCTTCAAGTCTTCTTTTCCACACTCTTTTTCTCTCTGTGGTCTTCTTAAGATCCGCCGCGTTTGCCGTGCGGTGCGACCTGTGACGGAGGGGAATGAGATCCTGGTGATTGAGAGGGCCAGCGCCCTCAACACATCACTTTGGCTCGGACCTCTCCTAGACAGGGGGTACACTCTGGCCCGGGTGTACTAATCGGCTTCCCCTTCATGGGGCTGGGTCAAAACAGGCAGTTCTCCGGCTGGCCAAGGTAACCCCTGCAGTGCTCAGCTCTCTGTTCCCGGGAGTTGGGCATGATCAGGGGGGATAGGTGTCACGGTCGCTAAGCCGGACGGCCCTACCACCCTTACCCACGCCTATCACACACTAGGTCAGACAACACAGCACACTAACACAGTTTTACAATCACGCACGCTTCTTTATTTCACACACACTCCATGGCGCCACCACTCACGCACATCCACAACTGCACACAAGTATCCTAATTCCCGCTGACCTACCCTACTCTACGATAATGACCTGGAAGACCCTAACCTAACCTAAAACACCAGTTGCGGTATATCACTGTGACCTGGGGACACAGCGATAGCCCGCACACGTGGTGACTAACTACTAGGGACAAGGATTTACCAAAGGGACTCTAATCTCTTAACTACTGCTACCACCCACACCTCTCCCCAGGACTCACCCTTCTCTTTTAACCCGGGACCACTACCAAACTGGTCGCTGCGTCCCTAAGGGAGGCAACGACAAGTACCCTACCCTGTGCCGGCCACTACGTCCTAAAAGGAGGCAGTAGCTAACACCCCTAACCCTACTGCCTAACGCTACACCCCTTCTACCACAAACATGGGACAACCCATCCCGGCCCGGAAAGCTCCAGTCCTCGGCGCTGTACGTGGCCCCTCACAGGCTGACACCTCCCCGGAAGACTCTGCACCCCGGCGCTGTCCGTGGCTCCTCTGCGGGCCGACACCCTCCCCGAAGACACTGCACCCCGGCGCTGACCGTGGCTTCCCGCAGTCTGACTCCTCCCCGCGATGGGCACGACACCCAACGCACACACACCAGACGCCCTCTCGACGGGTCCGGGGCTCGTAGGACGCCTCCTCCTCTGAAGGCCCCGTCGGACACTGAGGGTGAAAAAGGCCTGGTGCAGCGCCCTCTCACAGGACGCCTGAACAGGGAAGAGGAACCAGTGCCGGAGAACTCCCGGAAGAGCACCGGTAGCTGGAGGAGAGCTGCCCCACAGAAGGCAGACGGCCTGGGTGGTCTCCCTCTCCCGGGAAAACAACAGGTACTGGAAAGCGCCGCTCACCTGCCGGCACGCGGCAGTAGACTGAGGTGGTCTGGCCCCAGCCTCAGGACAGAACAGGATACCTGCTGACACAACTGTAGGCCACTACTGTAATGTTGCTACTACCTGAGTCATCAAGGCACATAGGCTACTTGGTAAAGCTTTAACTCTCCATCTCCCTTGCCTACTTCCCACTCGGGCATGAGAGTGACCCCTTGAATTTCGAACACATCCCCCAACCCATTACTCACTTTGGGGTTATCAGATCCATTTCCTGCCAACCCTTACAACAGCGGTAAAACAATATTCTCCCTGAGCCCATCCACGCTATTACATATGAAATTATGAATCACACCCAATTCTCGGAGAAATAAACCAATCTAAGCGATCCAACACGGACTCCATGGGCCCCCTTAGAACATACTAAATAATCTAGGAAATGGCCAATCTCACAAGGAAATGTCTCCACACAATAACCAGTAGTAATACACATCTCTCAGAGGGAAAAAACAACAACAACAAAAAACCCTATCAATTTTTAGCGGTTCACACTTCCAGCATGTTCACACAAGAGAATCGGCTCGCAGCCACAATCCTTCACATTATTACCCCTCTTTGCACTATCAATTATAACCATATATCAAAAACATGATTTGTTCGCCAAAATTTCCATCCAGCACCTCACTCTCATGTCATCTCTTGTCAGATAACCCAGTGGTTAATCTTTGTTATGCCAACACAACCACACTTCATACAATATTACATGCTGCACATCATCCGTTTTTATCCTATCAACTGCTAAGCTACTCGCCTTAAACTTTACCTTCCCCTTCTTTCCGACTACTAAATTTCATAATGGGACTGTCTCCCCACAACCTAAGACATCTTTCTCCGACCCTATTCTGTCACAAATACATACATCCCTGCACGTGTGACGACTGTCACTTTATTACAAAACTTCTAACCATATGGACTCACTGTCCTGTACCAAATGCGTACGCCACCGATACAGTCTGCACGCGCACGACACCCGCATCGAGAACCCTAACTCGTAACGAAAGTGACAAGACACCAATATAAGTTGAATAGTCACGACCGTACTCCAGTATAAACCACTCGACCACAAATTGGCCTTGGCCTTACTACACAGTTAACCGATTCCAATGCTGTGCAGGTCCACTGCGAAATCGTAAATCAATTTCAACGAACTATTACTATTTACGATTAAAATTGAGCACAATCATCAAACCCCTCTATGATTCACGCAGACACATCTGCACCTGACTCATATTATGATCCTCAACCAAATGCAACCTCGTATTACCTTCTCATTGAACCCACAGAAATTAACAAACTAACCACAAACACTATCTACATCACTGTCCATCAACGGTCATTATATTGAACCCACATTGTCTAGCCAAACTGTCCTGAGAAAATCGAACTCAGGAACCACTATGTACATTACTTACAAAAATATACAGGAAAAATGTGACAACTCAAACCGGCTGACAACAAATTTCAATCACGGAACCAAGACGACATCATACCAGACAACCAGTATACACAACGAACACAATACAACTAATCGCAACAGGAGACAACTACAGTTCAACTCGCCACAATACAAGACAACACGACGAACCAAAACACCACGAACCTAACAAATCACCAACCTGGACATACAGACGATCAACCACACCAGTTCTGCAACTGGCTGACAGTGGCTGCAACAAGGACGACACCGACTCAGCACAGGCCAAGGGCACCCAACCCCGACGAGGACCTGGCACTAACTATATGACTCGAAGTCACTCTTCAAAAACTACCGGCGCTGCCGCCGCACCTACAAGGAGTACGTCCACTCCGACGAACACCAGGGACCGAAGTGAAGCTACCCCAACGCATTCCGCCCTGGTCGGAATCAAGCGAACTCTACTCACCACACAAAACAACGATTGGTCAGAGCAGTGTATCCCTCCGCAGAGCTGACACGCCTGACCAACGGACTAGTTATTGCTCGTGCAACAACACGACAATTTACCACAACAACTCACAGACTTGACAACACAACAACAACCGATATCCTGCCCCGCCTTCTCTGGTATAGAACCAAAGTAACAAAAGGGTAACAATCGGGAACGAAACCAACCTCCCGCTTCCATTCCATTCCTTCAATAAGTGAAGACTGGAATGAAAGAATATTGTATGTCCTATTTCCCCAGCCTCCTACCTAGCCTAATCTTTCTACCTAACCCTGAGGAACTTCACCTAACTCTAGCTAACTAAACCCCAACCTCACATACGCGCGAGCGCACGCACACACACACACACACACACACACACACACACACACACACACATGCACGCATACATGCACGCTCGCACGCATACGCGCACACGCTCTCTACCTTGAACCACCACTACTCTTAAACACATGGACGTGCTGATTTAGTACCGCCGATCGGTGACACACCCCCCTGCCTAAGTTTTAACTACAGGTTAAAACAAACAACAACTTCTCACTCGATCGGCGTTTTAGCCACACCCTACCTATAACAATCCAATTTCCCATCACTCATTCTGTCCTACTGTTACTTTCGATGCACACCAAAACTTCCATCCCAACAACATCAACTTTTAAATACATCAACAATCACAGGTTACATTAATCAACCTGGTCTAACGCTGCTTCACACGACCTTAATGCAGGCACTTACAGGCAGCCGTTACACTACGCACTACATATAAATTCCATAACTGATGGGGCTCTGATTACGCACAACTGCTGTGTAACACGTGCTACAAATACCACACCCACAGTACACCTTGCTACGCCAATAACACATGCATAGCTTCGACGATGTCAACCTCTCACGACACAGGTTAACGGAACCCTCAGGTTTCCTCTCTCTCTCTCTCTCTCTCTCTCTCTCTCTCTCTCTCTCTCTCTCTCTCTCTGTCAATCGACTCAAGAAGTCTGCCGCCACATTGTCACTTCCAGACACTGCCTGCACCGTAAACTGGAATGCCTGCAGCTGCAGTGCCCACCTTGTGATCCTCCCACTAGTACTCTAGACCCCACAGCTATCTTCTTGGGTTTCGCCGTCAAGTCAAAATGCCGCTTGTACCTGCAAGCTGCCGTTGCCAAGTTCTCCTTTGCCAACTTGCACGTCTTAGCTATTTTGTTCCTTAGGTTGACGACGTACTCTGTAGCTGTGCAGAGCTCTTGCCTCTCGGGTTGCAACCACCGATCTCTCAGTATCTGCATGGGCCTGCGCATCAGTGGCATCCTTACAAGGGGAACTCTTGAGACTCTTCCCTTGTCCACAGTACGCTGACACTGGAAGCATGACTGGCAGTACCGACGAATGTCAGCATGCATGCCTGGCCAATAAAAATGGCGACCGACTCGCTCCTTGGTTCGGGTGGTACCTAAGTGTCCAGACATGGGTACGTCGTGGCCTAGCTTCATCACCGTGGTCCGTAGTTCTGCTGGGACGCAGATCTGACTCGCTACGTCCTTGGGACCCTCAAACCGCCTGACCAGTACACCAGACTTCCGCGCGTACTCAACTCGTCCAAACTTGGTGTGGAAGTGCGTCCCTGCTTCACACGCACTCCGAGCCTTCCTCAAGGTTTCATCCTGGTCCTGCATCTGAATTAACTGCTGGGTAGAGGTGTTCAGAACGCATTCCTCGACGGGCAGTGGTACAGGTTCTTGCTGCTCCCTGGCTCTCTGCGCGCGTGTCTGCACTGCCCCTACCAGCGCCGGGTCTGCGTATACAGGCACACGTGTCCAACCGGGATCTCCTACTCTCTTTGCGAAGTTTCCGATCAGGACTTCCTGCACAGGGCTATTCATGACCAAAACCTCCAACTTCCCTGCGATGAATGGTGACTTCAACTCTACTACCGCCACAGGTAACACAGACCTACATCTGGATTCAGCCAACACTACTGGGACTGTCTCTCCTGTGTACGCATCTGCCGGTACTAACCACTTGGCCACTACGGTGTGTCCGGCACCAGTGTCCCGTAATCCATTGGCCGGAGACCCGTTAACTTCTACGATGCACGCAGGCTCGTACCGCTGCTCAGCGCATGGGCGACACAACGTAGGGACTACTCGAGCTTGGGGCTGGTCACAACAATGAACAGCTCCAACAGAATGGGGCTCAGGGCATTTCCTAGCGATGTGGCCTGGCTTCTTGCAGTTGAAACAAACTATGGTCGATCTAGGCCCTTCTGATCTCCTGTTCAGCTGCTGTAGTGCACCATCACTCTGTTGGGATCTCTGTGTGGGCTGGCTCCCTACTGTTTCGCGCCTATTACCCAGGTTGGGCTGGTTAACTGTTCGGTCTTGCCTCGCCTTCCTCCCCAATCTTTTGGCCTCTGCTAAAACAGTAGCTTCCGTTGCAAGTTGTTCAACAGTTTTCGGGCATGTCTTCCGGACCTCGATCGTGAACTCTGGGGACAGCAGCTGGTAAAACTGTTCTTGGAAAAGCAGATCCTTTACATCCTCTGCCACACTCTCATCCTTGCCCGCTGCCGCACACCAGAGGGAAAACCACCGCTTCATCCTTCCCAGCATCTGGCCGAAAGTCTCAGCAGCGTCCTTCTTGATGCTTCTGAACTTTTCCCGGTAGGCCTCAGCATCTAGCCTAAAGTGGCTTAACAGGGCGCCCTTTATCTGATCATAGTCGCCTAACTCATCCGCACTTAACCGCATCACCGCTTCTCTAGCCTTTCCTCTCTCAGCAGAGACATCAGACGTGTGGGCCATGAGGTCTTGCTCCACTTGCACATCTGGGCTACACGCTCAAATTGGGCGATGAAAGCGTCCACGTCGTCGTTCTCTCCCAACGGCTCAAGGTGGACATGCTTCGTTTCCTCCACCTCAATCAAGCGTTTTCTATGCGCTGCTTCATCTAAGGCCTGTCTCTTGTATGATTAGCTCTCGCTCTCTTGCCTCTAACTCGGCTTCATCCCTTCGTCTCTTGAGATCTAACTCGGCTTGCCGTGCTTGAGCTTCTATTTCCCTTATTGCCCTTTCTTCCTCCATCTTCTTCCTCTGCAGTTCCAGTTCCATCTGTCTCGCTGCTTTCTCATCTTCAATCTTCTTCTGCTTCACCTCTAGTTCCCTCTGCCTAGCAGCTTTCTCCTCTTCTATCTTCTCCTGCTTCATCTCTAGCTCCCTCTGCTTCATCTCTAGCTCCCTCTGCCTAGCAGCTTCCTCCTCTTCTATCTTCCTCTGCTGCATCTCTAGCTCCCTCTGCCTAGCAGCTTTCTCCTCTTCATCCCTCATCTTCTGCCTCACTTTCTCCTCCTCATCCTTCATCTTCTGCCTCACTTTCTCCTCCATCCGGAGCTCCAATTCTGCTTCTCTCGCTGTCCTCTCATCCTCATTACGTACTGAGTCTGTGACGAACTTGGCGAGGTCTCCCCCAGCTAAACCCATCGCCGCTCCCAACTTGGCAAACTTTGCATAAACCCCCGCCCCCTGTTCTTGATCCACCCCCGCTCCCTGGTCACTAACCTTAGGTTTGGTATCCGCCGTAGGGGCCTGTGGATCCATGACACTATCGGGGTCGTACTGCGGATGGGCTCGGGTGTGTTTAGACATAGGGTACCCCTACCACCACAGAACTAGCAACGGACAGTGCGATCTGAGCGCAACTGGAGGTTCCTGACTACGCGCTAGCCCTGAAGCAACTCAGCACAAGTACACAATACTCTCAATGAGTCACGCACCAAGCATAACTCCACCCACACTTGTGTACCTCATACATATACCCCTATGGGCTCCAACCCATATAATACTACCAATGCACTGTCTGGTCACTGACTGAACCACGTGACACCGTGTGTCCACCGTCCACTGTGCATGCGCACCAGTTACCCACAGTCACAGGCCTCACTGTCTCTGGCAGGCCGCACCCACACGATCACAGTGCACTTGCACCCCACAAGTCCATATGCACTCCCAGCACACCTTAGTGTCACAACCCTGCGCACCCTCGTGCTTCCCACACACAGTCACCTGGGCTTACTCTGCCCTTAATCCCCACAGGATATCCGAGCACACAGCGTGCACAGTCACGGGCCGGGTACCACTCTACCTACTCACTGGGGTTATACCACATGTAAGGGACACAAAGGACACCTGGTACCCTCCGGCACCTCACCTACACTGTACGGTGTAATCACTCACACTTCCAACAACCACTCAATGTTTATTGACCATTCATACCTCACTCACTCGGTAGCGCCAACCCATTCACACCAACACAAGTGCCCTGCCCAATGCCAATGGAAACCTGCCTGACGTGAACAGGGACACTACGTACCACCTCCCAGGGTACTGGTACGCTCCCACCAACCTCCCACTTACATTTCACACAACGTACACCCCGGACACAACACCCCCCTACCTCCCTCCTAGCTACCTATCACCTACCCAGAACCGCTTATGTACCCCGCATCTCCACCAAAGTGTCACGGTCGCTAAGCCGGACGGCCCTACCACCCTTACCCACGCCTATCACACACTAGGTCAGACAACACAGCACACTAACACAGTTTTACAATCACGCACGCTTCTTTATTTCACACACACTCCATGGCGCCACCACTCACGCACATCCACAACTGCACACAAGTATCCTAATTCCCGCTGACCTACCCTACTCTACGATAATGACCTGGAAGACCCTAACCTAACCTAAAACACCAGTTGCGGTATATCACTGTGACCTGGGGACACAGCGATAGCCCGCACACGTGGTGACTAACTACTAGGGACAAGGATTTACCAAAGGGACTCTAATCTCTTAACTACTGCTACCACCCACACCTCTCCCCAGGACTCACCCTTCTCTTTTAACCCGGGACCACTACCAAACTGGTCGCTGCGTCCCTAAGGGAGGCAACGACAAGTACCCTACCCTGTGCCGGCCACTACGTCCTAAAAGGAGGCAGTAGCTAACACCCCTAACCCTACTGCCTAACGCTACACCCCTTCTACCACAAACATGGGACAACCCATCCCGGCCCGGAAAGCTCCAGTCCTCGGCGCTGTACGTGGCCCCTCACAGGCTGACACCTCCCCGGAAGACTCTGCACCCCGGCGCTGTCCGTGGCTCCTCTGCGGGCCGACACCCTCCCCGAAGACACTGCACCCCGGCGCTGACCGTGGCTTCCCGCAGTCTGACTCCTCCCCGCGATGGGCACGACACCCAACGCACACACACCAGACGCCCTCTCGACGGGTCCGGGGCTCGTAGGACGCCTCCTCCTCTGAAGGCCCCGTCGGACACTGAGGGTGAAAAAGGCCTGGTGCAGCGCCCTCTCACAGGACGCCTGAACAGGGAAGAGGAACCAGTGCCGGAGAACTCCCGGAAGAGCACCGGTAGCTGGAGGAGAGCTGCCCCACAGAAGGCAGACGGCCTGGTGGTCTCCCTCTCCCGGGAAAACAACAGGTACTGGAAAGCGCCGCTCACCTGCCGGCACGCGGCAGTAGACTGAGGTGGTCTGGCCCCAGCCTCAGGACAGAACAGGATACCTGCTGACACAACTGTAGGCCACTACTGTAATGTTGCTACTACCTGAGTCATCAAGGCACATAGGCTACTTGGTAAAGCTTTAACTCTCCATCTCCCTTGCCTACTTCCCACTCGGGCATGAGAGTGACCCCTTGAATTTCGAACACATCCCCCAACCCATTACTCACTTTGGGGTTATCAGATCCATTTCCTGCCAACCCTTACAACAGCGGTAAAACAATATTCTCCCTGAGCCCATCCACGCTATTACATATGAAATTATGAATCACACCCAATTCTCGGAGAAATAAACCAATCTAAGCGATCCAACACGGACTCCATGGGCCCCCTTAGAACATACTAAATAATCTAGGAAATGGCCAATCTCACAAGGAAATGTCTCCACACAATAACCAGTAGTAATACACATCTCTCAGAGGGAAAAAACAACAACAACAAAAAACCCTATCAATTTTTAGCGGTTCACACTTCCAGCATGTTCACACAAGAGAATCGGCTCGCAGCCACAATCCTTCACATTATTACCCCTCTTTGCACTATCAATTATAACCATATATCAAAAACATGATTTGTTCGCCAAAATTTCCATCCAGCACCTCACTCTCATGTCATCTCTTGTCAGATAACCCAGTGGTTAATCTTTGTTATGCCAACACAACCACACTTCATACAATATTACATGCTGCACATCATCCGTTTTTATCCTATCAACTGCTAAGCTACTCGCCTTAAACTTTACCTTCCCCTTCTTTCCGACTACTAAATTTCATAATGGGACTGTCTCCCCACAACCTAAGACATCTTTCTCCGACCCTATTCTGTCACAAATACATACATCCCTGCACGTGTGACGACTGTCACTTTATTACAAAACTTCTAACCATATGGACTCACTGTCCTGTACCAAATGCGTACGCCACCGATACAGTCTGCACGCGCACGACACCCGCATCGAGAACCCTAACTCGTAACGAAAGTGACAAGACACCAATATAAGTTGAATAGTCACGACCGTACTCCAGTATAAACCACTCGACCACAAATTGGCCTTGGCCTTACTACACAGTTAACCGATTCCAATGCTGTGCAGGTCCACTGCGAAATCGTAAATCAATTTCAACGAACTATTACTATTTACGATTAAAATTGAGCACAATCATCAAACCCCTCTATGATTCACGCAGACACATCTGCACCTGACTCATATTATGATCCTCAACCAAATGCAACCTCGTATTACCTTCTCATTGAACCCACAGAAATTAACAAACTAACCACAAACACTATCTACATCACTGTCCATCAACGGTCATTATATTGAACCCACATTGTCTAGCCAAACTGTCCTGAGAAAATCGAACTCAGGAACCACTATGTACATTACTTACAAAAATATACAGGAAAATTGTGACAACTCAAACCGGCTGACAACAAATTTCAATCACGGAACCAAGACGACATCATACCAGACAACCAGTATACACAACGAACACAATACAACTAATCGCAACAGGAGACAACTACAGTTCAACTCGCCACAATACAAGACAACACGACGAACCAAAACACCACGAACCTAACAAATCACCAACCTGGACATACAGACGATCAACCACACCAGTTCTGCAACTGGCTGACAGTGGCTGCAACAAGGACGACACCGACTCAGCACAGGCCAAGGGCACCCAACCCCGACGAGGACCTGGCACTAACTATATGACTCGAAGTCACTCTTCAAAAACTACCGGCGCTGCCGCCGCACCTACAAGGAGTACGTCCACTCCGACGAACACCAGGGACCGAAGTGAAGCTACCCCAACGCATTCCGCCCTGGTCGGAATCAAGCGAACTCTACTCACCACACAAAACAACGATTGGTCAGAGCAGTGTATCCCTCCGCAGAGCTGACACGCCTGACCAACGGACTAGTTATTGCTCGTGCAACAACACGACAATTTACCACAACAACTCACAGACTTGACAACACAACAACAACCGATATCCTGCCCCGCCTTCTCTGGTATAGAACCAAAGTAACAAAAGGGTAACAATCGGGAACGAAACCAACCTCCCGCTTCCATTCCATTCCTTCAATAAGTGAAGACTGGAATGAAAGAATATTGTATGTCCTATTTCCCCAGCCTCCTACCTAGCCTAATCTTTCTACCTAACCCTGAGGAACTTCACCTAACTCTAGCTAACTAAACCCCAACCTCACATACGCGCGAGCGCACGCACACACACACACACACACACACACACACACACACACACACATGCACGCATACATGCACGCTCGCACGCATACGCGCACACGCTCTCTACCTTGAACCACCACTACTCTTAAACACATGGACGTGCTGATTTAGTACCGCCGATCGGTGACAATAGGGTTGGTAGGTTTCTGTCTGTTGTATATCTCTCCTGAAACCTGGAAGGGGTCAAGATAATGACTTCTTGGCCCTGGCCCCTTAGTTGGACTCCATGGTGGGTGGGTAAGGGAGAGATGAAATTTTATTCTTATAACTATGGCTTCTTTACCAAACAACCATCCCCCCAAAAAAAGAAAGGTGAATCTAATTTCACGAAGAATGTCGCAAGAGTCTGATGCAGACTCAGATTCCGATTTAGAAACAAGGAAGATGTCAGGATTTTGGTCCTCTTGGCTAGTAATGGAAAGCAAGGAGCAGGACAAACCAATTTCTGCACTAAGCCCGTTTGCAATACAGAAGGGCTTTCAAGGTATTGCAGGAGACCCACAGTCAATAAAACGACTCCGAAATGGTACGTTTCTTATCCAATGCAAGAGTAAGAAACAATCAGAGCAGCTGCTGAAAGCTACAAAGCTGGTAGACAGAGAGATCTGGGTGACTCCCCATAAACAGCTGAATTCCTCTAAGGGAGTGATTCGATGCCCAGATCTTAAATGTGTCTCAGAGGCAGAGATCAAAGTGGAATTTGCTTCCCAGGGTGTGACAGAGGTGCATAGGGTGACAGTTAAAAAAGGTGCAGAAAGAGTGCCCACCAACACCCTCTTTCTGACATTCTGCAACCCTTTGTTACCTCAGGTCATCAAAGTAGGGTACTTAAATGTCCGTGTCCAGCTATATGTCCCATCCGCTTTGAGGTGTTTCAAATGCCAGAGGTTTGGACATGTCAGAGACCGCTGTCCTGGGCAGGAGGTGTGTGGTGTTTGTTGCAAGGCAACCCATGATGGGCCGTGTAAAGACCCAGCTCATTGTGCGAACTGCGGTGGCGACCACCCCTCCTCTTCCCGCAACTGCCCTGTCTGGATTCAGGAGTCCACCATCCAAAGGGTGAAAACTGAAAAGAAGATCTCATTTTTTGAGGCACGTAAGCAGGTTGTTGGCAGTCAGACGCCAACAGCGTCTTCATATGCTTCGGCAATAAAGAAAGTTTCCACCCGTTCAGTCTGCTGCCAGACTGATGAATTTATTTTCTCAAAGACATTACAAGGAAGACCGTTAAGCTCGGGTGGAAGCAAGTCCACCACCTCCCAACCCAAAGTGGGTGCCCCTGGTGGAGGCAAAAAATCCGCCACCCCTCAGACTGCCCAGCAGCCTACTCCATCTGCTGCTGGGCAGATGAAAAAGCCAGGCCTCCCGCCTCGAACTTCCTCAAGCAGTGCCCGTGTGGGCAAGGGAGTTCAACCGAGTGTGGAGATGGTGGAGACGAGGAAGAAACCTCCACCATATCCAAAATCCAGGCCTTCTTCACCTGTGGGCAAGTCTGCCAGCAGGTCTGAAGACCCGAACAGTCCAGTGAAATTAAGCAATAAATTTGCTCCACTGAACGCAGACGATGATGAGGAGATGACCTGACTTCTCTCCTATTCATTCTCTGCACCATGGACAGTAGTAAACTAATCCATTGGAATATCCGTGGCCTAAATTCAAATTTTGAGGAGCTGCAACTTCTGTGTCAAACTATAAAACCTTCCGTCGTGGCTCTTCAGGAAACTAAAATTCAAAGCCAGAAGACCTTCACTCTTTCTGGCTTTAATATTCTTTCAAAACCTGCACAGCCATCCACATTGGGACTGTCGGGCGGTGTTGCCCTTCTTTTACATAAAACTTTGCTGTTTAGTCCTGTCGCTCTGACTACCTCCCTTCAGGCTGTAGCTGCGAGAGTCACTCTCCACAAGACTGTTACAATCTGCTCACTGTATCTGCCACCTTCTGTCCCGGTTTGTCATCAGGACCTTGTCAGTCTGATCGGAGAACTTCCTCGACCTTTTTTGCTGTTGGGTGACTTTAATGGTCACAGTCCTCTTTGGGGTAGTGTCAGTTCGTCATCCAGAGGTCTGCTTCTTGAGGATGTCCTTTCAGACTTTGATTTGTGTTGTCTGAACGATGGAGCTCCAACTTACCTCCACTCTTCCACAGGTTCACTTTCGTGTTTAGATTTGTCGATTTGTGACCCCTCGCTGGTCCTGGACTATGAGTGGTCTGTCCATGACGATCTGCACGGAAGTGACCATTTCCCTGTTCTTTTAAAACCCTTATTAACTGAAAACATCTCTGTCTCACAACATCTTAATTATAAGAAGGCCAACTGGAATCTTTTTGTAACCAATATTTCAAAAGAATTCCAGGACACTGATTTTCTTCAGAGTCCAGACCCAGCAGAATCTCTGACCAATACTGTGATAAACTGTGCTAAAACCTGTATTCCACTGTCTTCCGACAAACTCCAAATGCCAAAAACACCCTGGTTTAATTCAGACTGCCAACAAATTTCAAAAGTTCGCAAACGGGCTCAGCGTCGGGTATACCGACGACCTTCAGGTCCCAATGCTCGAGCCCATCAGAAACTCCGGGCCAAATCGAGACACACTTTCAAAATCGGTAAACGTCAGTCTTGGAGACACTTCTGCTCCGGGCTGACATCTAAAACTTCAAAGAAAAAACACAAATAGTTGGTTGACTGCAGGACCTGGATCAATGAAACAGCTTGCCTGGGGTATGGTAGCAGGTCCTTGAGGAAGAGGTGGATGAGGGCGCTTCGGTTTAAAACCTTCTTGGCTCAGAGGGACAAGTGGGAATGGGTGACAGTGGGCAGGGAGAAATGGGGAAGTGAGGAAGTGAGCACTGCCAAAAAGCTGAAAAGTGAATACTGCTAGAAGATGAAAAGTGTTCAGCAAGGATTGAGAGGGAAGGAAGGAGAGAGTTGGAAGGGATGAGGGGAGGGGGGGGGGTATAGAAGGAGAGGGCAGGGTGGGGAAGAAGAGAGAAATGGGTCAAGAGCAGAAGGACTGGGGGGGGGGGGGGGATAAAGTAAATAAAAATAGTAATAATAATGTTAAGAGACAAAATCAAGATAAGTAAGAATAAAGGGCTGTTATGGAGGAAAGTCAGTGTTTGATATTGATTCCATTTGGGTGGATAGTGCCAAGTTTGTGAATAAGGAGGGACTCTTGTTCTTTACGTCTTATAGAGGAAGATGAATTTTGCCAGACTGCAGCAATCTGCATGTGGGAGAGGTTGTGGCCGGAAGAGCAGAAATGGTTTGCAATTGGTGTATTGTAACCGAGACGGACTGCTCGTAGGTGTTCTGTGAAACGGTCGTTAAGGGTTCTGTAGGTTTCTCCAACATACAAGAGGCCACAGAAGGAGCAAGAAAGAATGTAAACTACATTGCGGGACTGACAAGTGAAAGGGTTGCGTATGGAAATTTTGCCTGAGGGGCCACAGATGGTTGTAGAAGAGTTTAGGTGAGGACAGGTTTTGCATTTGGGTTGCTTGCATGGAGAATTGCCAGGTGGTGAGACTGTGTTTGTGGACAATTTTGAATGCACAAGAAGATCTCTGAGGTTGGTGTCACGTTTGTAGGCAACTAATGGAGGCTGGGTGAAAATGTGTTTCAGGGAAGGATCAGTCTGCAGAATGTGGTAGTTCTTCATAAGGATGTTTTTGATGGCGAGGTTGTGAGGATGGAAGGTGATAGCAAGAACAGGCCTGTCGTCTGATGAAGGAGTGATCTTTTGCTTAAGAGCAGTGTTTCTGGGAATTCTAGAGGCCTTTTGTAGGGCTTCTTGGCAAATGGGTTCAGGGTATCCACGTTCAAGGAAAAATGAGATCATCAGGGTAGATTGTTTGGCGAAATCGTCATCATCGCTGCAGATGCGTCGCAAACGAAGTAGTTGAGAGAAAGGAATGCTTGTTTTGGTGGAAGCAGGGTGACTGGAGGAGTACAGAAGGTATGAATGCGAGTCGGTGGGTTTGTAATGAACAGATGTGGTGAGGTAGGGTGAGTTGGGACAGATAGAGATTTTGATGTCAAGGAAGGAAATGGTAGTCTGAGTGATTTCAAAAGTGAATCTAAGAGCTGGATGAAATCCACTGACGAAGTCAATGAAGTTTTTCAGATCTTGGATTGGACAGGAGGCTGCACCGAGGCAATCGTCAATGAAGCGACGGAAAAAGTCTTGGAAAGTGCCTGTGTATTGTGAGAAGATCTTTTCTTCAATGTAACCAACAAACAGGCAGGCGTAGCCAGGACCCATCCTGGTGCCCATGGCAACGCCGCAATTCCCTGGTCGTTTCTGAACCCAAAGATTCCCAATTCTACTTGCTTCCCAAAATACATAAACCAAATAACCCAGGCTGCCCCATTGTCTCTGCCTGTTCCTGCCCCACTGTCCAGATCTCTCAGTTTCTCGACAAAATCCTCCAGCCTATCGTTTCCAACCTCCCCACCTTTCTTAAGGACACAAACCATACTCTTGATCTTCTGCAAAATTTCTCCTTCCATCCTGGCTCCCAACACCGTCACCTCTTCACCATGGACGTCTGTGCACTTTACACAAGCATTCCCCATCATGAAGGGCTTTCAGCCCTCAAACACTTCTTGTCAAAAGACAGCAGAAATCTACCCACCACCACTCTTCTCCGTCTTGCTGAGCTTGTTCTCACACTCAACAACTTTTCAGTTTGGTGCTGACCATTTCCAACAGAATTGCGGCGTTGCCATGGGCACCAGGATGGGTCCTGGCTACGCCTGCCTGTTTGTTGGTTACATTGAAGAAAAGATCTTCTCACAATACACAGGCACTTTCCAAGACTTTTTCCGTCGCTTCATTGACGATTGCCTCAGTGCAGCCTCCTGTCCAATCCAAGATCTGAAAAACTTCATTGACTTCGTCAGTGGATTTCATCCAGCTCTTAGATTCACTTTTGAAATCACTCAGACTACCATTTCCTTCCTTGACATCAAAATCTCTATCTGTCCCAACTCACCCTACCTCACCACATCTGTTCATTACAAACCCACCGACTCGCATTCAAACCTTCTGTACTCCTCCAGTCACCCTGCTTCCACCAAAACAAGCATTCCTTTCTCTCAACTACTTCGTTTGCGACGCATCTGCAGCGATGATGACGATTTCGCCAAACAATCTACCCTGATGATCTCATTTTTCCTTGAACGTGGATACCCTGAACCCATTTGCCAAGAAGCCCTACAAAAGGCCTCTAGAATTCCCAGAAACACTGCTCTTAAGCAAAAGATCACTCCTTCATCAGACGACAGGCCTGTTCTTGCTATCACCTTCCATCCTCACAACCTCGCCATCAAAAACATCCTTATGAAGAACTACCACATTCTGCAGACTGATCCTTCCCTGAAACACATTTTCACCCAGCCTCCATTAGTTGCCTACAAACGTGACACCAACCTCAGAGATCTTCTTGTGCATTCAAAATTGTCCACAAACACAGTCTCACCACCTGGCAATTCTCCATGCAAGCAACCCAAATGCAAAACCTGTCCTCACCTAAACTCTTCTACAACCATCTGTGGCCCCTCAGGCAAAATTTCCATACGCAACCCTTTCACTTGTCAGTCCCGCAATGTAGTTTACATTCTTTCTTGCTCCTTCTGTGGCCTCTTGTATGTTGGAGAAACCTACAGAACCCTTAACGACCGTTTCACAGAACACCTACGAGCAGTCCGTCTCGGTTACAATACACCAATTGCAAACCATTTCTGCTCTTCCGGCCACAACCTCTCCCACATGCAGATTGCTGCAGTCTGGCAAAATTCATCTTCCTCTATAAGACGTAAAGAACAAGAGTTGGACTTCCGGCCGGCCTCTGATGTCAGCAGGCCACAGGTTTCCAGCGCTCTGAGTGTTTTGAGAGAGAGGTGTGTATAGGAGAGAGTGGATGCTCCAAATATAGTACAGAGTTTTGCTGTGTTCAGTGGTAGGTATTTATTTGTCTATTTCCGTGACAACAACGTCTCGATCGAAGCCCGGAGGAAAAACAAGGCCAGTGAACCAGTGTAGGGCCCGGGGCAAAATGGCGGTGGCCGGTGCGGCCCCGTCAGTGGACCCAGTGTATGTGACCGCGCGTGCTTTGCCGCAGTACGAGTCCCTTCCAACAACCTACGACATCTGTGTAGCAGCAGAAGCGGTGTCAGGAAGGGGAACGATTCGGGGAGCACAGCGAATTAGAGGACTGTGGCAAATTTATCCCAAACAAAAGAAAGACAGAGACACACTATTGTTGGAAGGTTTTCTTTTCAGGGGGGCACGAGTGGCTCTATTAGACACGAACCCCTTCAGTGTTAGAGGACAGGGGGAGGAGAAACCTTCCACGAAACTGTGGGTGGATAATGTTCCACTGCACATCCAAAACAAAGACATTGAAGACGCGCTTAAAAAAATTGGTGTGGAGCTACGCTGTGCAGTGCGAAACGAACTGGCACGAACCCCAGGGGGACAGTTGACACAGTTCGAAACTGGCCGCAGATTTGTGTACATTACACTACCACGCACACCTCTGCTGCCAGTTTTAAAAGTTGGTGTGTTCACTGCAGGCATCTTCTATAGGGAGATGAAACAAAAACTCAGATGTGGCAAGTGCCTGCAAGAGAACCACGTGGCAGCGAACTGTGAAAATCAGGTTGTCTGTAAAAACTGCCTACAGCCAGGGCACAAGAGAATTGACTGTCCGAAAGATATGCCAGAAGCAAATGAACCGAGCGACCAGGCCAGTGCCGAAGTACCCGCCGGACAACACACCCGCACGGAGGTGGTGGGGAATACAAACGTAGGCCTAACGGTACCACCGCAGCCGCACAAGGCGGGGCCGGCGTGTTTCGGTAGACCTAACACGGAACACAACACACGAAAAGAGGGGGAGAAAGCAGACAACACCACGCCACGCGGCACTGCGGAGAGTGGCGCATCAGGAAGAAAGGAAAAAAGAGAGAGAAGCGAATCGCCTACGGACGAGCTCGAAGCGAAACGCCCAACAAAGATGCCTGAGCGTCAACAGGGGAAAGTGAAGAGTCAGGGCTAGCAGACGAAAGCGGAACCTGATGTGTGCACACGGCAGACGGACTGACCTCACCCTTTCGACCTACAGTTTTGAGTAACGGACTAACGATTATGGTATTCTGATTTATTAATGCCTTTTCCTATGAAGAATAACAGCATATGTTTTGGTACACTTAATGTACGTGGCTTTAGAAATAAGCTAAAAAGAAGAACAACATTTAATTTCATGAGGAAACAAAACATAGACATCTTATGTCTACAAGAAACATACGTAACAAAAGATATTATACATGAAATCAATGCACAATGGACAGGAAACGCCTATTACAGTCCAGGCACAAACAGAAGTAATGGACTCATCATTCTCATAAATGATAAACAAATGAAAACAGAACTCATCCAAGCAACAGATCGAATACTGTTAATAAAGGTTGTATTAGAAAATAAAACTAATGTCATAGCTAACTGCTATGCCCCTAACTCAACAAGTGATAAACTAACATTTCTAAATCAGCTTAATAGAATACTACAAGGACAAGACTATGATCATCTTTGGGTCATGGGAGATTTTAATACAGCAGTACACCCCATTGACAACATTTCAGGAAAATCTCACCCACTACAAGAAAGAGAAGCTCTTTCGGATTTATTAACATCCTATGACTTAAAAGATACATGGCGAACATTCCATCCTGATGCCAGAGATTACACTTGGTCCAAATCTACCCCGTTTATTGCAAGAAGAATTGATTACATATTTTGTGATGCTTTTTCATACACATCCATACGAGGAACAAACATTGAAATATTCCCACACTCAGACCACAAACTTGTGAAAGTTGAATATAATACGAATAAATTCCAAAGAGGTCCAGGATACTGGAAATTTAACAGCTCATTGCTGTCAAAGGAAGAGTTTCTCAATGAAACGACTGACTTCATTGATGCCCACTTTATTCAGTATGACAAGGAAGACCCACAAAAGGCATGGGAAATGTTTAAAGTAAGATATAAATCATTCTGTATAAACTTTTCAAAGGGCACTAAAATTTGGCCTCGGCAGAAACAAACCAAAGTCAAACAACTGGAAGAAATTGAACAAAAACTGTCGTACAACCCCTTGGATAAAGGCCTAGCAACAAAAGCACATCAACTTAAAAAAGAAATAGAACTGCAAGAATTAAAAGACGCACGCGGCGCTCAAATTCGATCAAGAGTCAAATGGATCGAAGAGGGTGAGAAGAACACTAAATATTTTCTGCGCTTAGAAAAGACACAAGGAGCAGCAAACACTATTGCATCACTGTGTGTAAATCAGTCATTAACAGACAATCCCCAAACAATACTAGATGAAATTAAGCAATACTACACACAGCTATATAAAAAAGACACACTACTTAAACATGGAGAGACGATAAAAGATGATTTCCTAGCTGATGATGCCTTCCCCACACTCACAGATGAAGAAAAAAAATTCTGCGACAAAGAAATTACATCAGACGAGCTCACGCAAGCCCTTAATCATTTAAAAAATGAGTCTGCACCAGGGAGTGATGGTCTCACACCACTCTTCTATAAGAAATTCTGGGATAAATTAAGACAACACTTACTGAATTGTATTACGGCTTCACTTGAGCAAGGTGAACTATCCTTTTCTATGAAAAAAGGAATCATAACATTAATACACAAAGGCAACGATCTAGACAAACATAACCTCGCTAATTACAGGCCAATTACACTCACAAATACAGACTACAAAATATTCACAAAGGCACTAGCCTTGAGACTGCAGAACATAATAACATCAATCGTTAGCGAAGACCAAGTAGGATTTATAAAAGGCAGAAACATAGCCTTCCATTTGAGATTCTTTGATGATCTCACTACATACCTCAACAGAACGAACCAACCAGGGGCCCTACTTGCACTAGACTTCTCTAAAGCGTTCGACACCCTGTCTAAAGACTGTATCCTAGAAACGCTTGATTTGTTCAATTTCGGCCCACGATTTAAAAAATCTGTTTTAACCGTTATGGAAAACACACAAAGCTGTATTCACAATGGTGGCTGGTTATCTGACTGGTTCCCAACAGAAAGAGGCATTAGGCAAGGTTGCCCACTCAGTCCTCTCCTCTTTGTGATAACTGTTGAAACACTAGCTATCCGAATAAGGAACAGTAAAGATATCCAAGGAATTAAGTTAACACAAAACCCTGACGAAAGAAACGCGTCCAGCTGTACTAAAATAAAACAATTTGCGGATGATACAACACTGACCCTTAAAGATGAACAAGATATTCAGGAAGCCACAAACATAGTTGTAAAATTCGAGGATTTCTCCGGCCTAAAGCTAAATAAAAGTAAGTCAGAAGGTATATGGTTAGGATCACGTAAGTGTGAAACGGGCACTGTTAATAATATTCCTATGAAATCTGGTAAACTCAAAGTTTTAGGCATTTACTTCTCGGCAGACAAAGAAATCTCTGAGATCGAAGAAAACTGGAAAGCCAGAGTAGATAAGATTACCAAAATCATCAAGCAATGGGAAAACAGAAACCCATCCCTCTATGGTAAAGTTATTCTTACTAAAACATTTCTGCTGTCACAATTCTCACACGTATTGCAAGCAGCATCCATACCAAAACAAACCCTCCACACTATTAATTCACTGATTTATAGGTTCCTATGGAAAAAAAAGTTCAACAATAAAAAAGCATTTGAAAAGATAAAAAGAGGTGTCCTTAGCCTAGAAAAGGAAAAAGGCGGCCTAAGTATGATTAACATCGAACATCACCAACAAATGCTCCTAGTCAAATGGGCAGCAAGACTCCTCAAACAAACCAAAGCTCACTGGAGCATCCTCGCGCGAAATAATATGTCACCTTTCCAGAACAGCTACTGCGTTTTTAACTGTAATGTTGATCCTAAAGAAATTCAAGGATTAGAAAAAGTTACCTCAGTCTTTTGGAAAGACGTAATAATTGCAGTCACCACCTTTAACAAAGACCGACCAATAGAGAATGTTAAAACAGAACCTCTGTGGAACAACCGAAATATAAAATACAAAGGAAATACATTGCAGTTTACAAAATGGTATAAAGCAGGTATCCTTCTCGTTCAAGATCTTTGGCGAAATGGACGTATAATGACCTTTAGAGAAATAGAAGAAAAACTAGGCACTTCCCCAAACCTTCCATTCGAATACAATGCGCTGGCAAACGCAATCCCATCCACATGGAAGCAACAACTTGCTAACATTGATCACAAAGACGAACCCCCTACTGATGTTGCAACAGACGAAGGAAACCTCACAGCTCTATCAAATAAACAAATCAGAAAGGTTTTTGCCCTAAAGCAAAACCATGAAATATGCGCGACACACTTTTGGAAGCGTAAATTAAACATCAACATTGAAGACTACTTTAACGTAGCCTATGAATGTACAAAGGAATCTAGACTGAGACTCCTTCATTTTAAATTCCTTCACAACATTTACCCCACCAACATATTGTTACAAAAAATGGGTGTAGTGGAAACAAATAAATGCCACTGGTGCAAAGAAATAGATTACATTGAGCATGCCTTCTATTCCTGCCCTAAGTTATCCACATTCTGGAACCAAGTAAAACAGTATATTCTCACACGCTACAACATACAGATCCCTATGAATGTAACAACAGCTCTGTTTGGCGTTACCAAAACAGATGTATTCACAGATAAATCAAGAAAACAAGTGAACATAGTTCTATTAATTGCAAAACTTTCTATTTCAAAGTTTAAATATGGCAAGTGTAAAAATCTGGAACTGATATTTGAGACTGAACTAATTTTACGAAATATATGAAAAACCGCAAGTTGAATATTCAAGAATAAAGAAACAAAACAAAATAAAACAAAACGAAAACAAAGAGAGAGAGAGAGAGAGAGAGAGAGAGAGAGAGAGAGAGTAATGCATGAACCTAATGATGTGTCATATATTGGGGACATGTGCATGCGGAAAAAAAAAAAAAGAAAGAAAAGAAAAGAAGGAAAAAAAAAAAGGAGAGATGATGAAAAAGGGAATCAAATTATAATAGGTACATAGAATACAGACTAACAAGATGACGAATGAATGATTTAACGAAAATAAAACTTGGCCACGGAGAATCACAGCGAACGGCTACAGCTGGGAACACCAGGCGAACGAAAAGTGGAAGTGAGCGAAACGGCAACCATGAAGCCGAAGAAAACCAATGTACATGGTGCTGACGCGAGCGCAGCCACAACACAGAACATCCCTTGCCTTTGATGGAAACAAGAGAGAACTCGACCTTCCAAGACACGAACCCACACCACTATGGGTTCAACTTGTTACTGAAGAGAACGCCGTACTGAAGAATGAAGACCTCCGCCGACAGAAAGTCAGAAGTGAACAGAAAGGAAGACAGTCAAGACACACCGACGACGATGAACACTCTTAGAGAGAGAGAGAGAGAGAGAGAGAGAGAGAGAGAGAGAGCTCATATTAATGCATGCGTAACTTATGTCCATTAATAATAGAAATTAGCAATACAAAGTAAAGAAAAAAGATTCCCGTCAACTGCTCTTCCTCTTGGTAGGAAACAGTTGAAAATTCTGATCTCCCCAAAAAAAAAAAAAAAAAAAAAAAAAAAAAAAAAAAAAAAAAAGAACAAGAGTCCCTCCTTATTCACAAACTTGGCACTATCCACCCAAATGGAATCAATATCAAACACTGACTTTCCTCCATAACAGCCCTTTATTCTTACTTATCTTGATTTTGTCTCTTAACATTATTATTAGTATTTTTATTTACTTTATCCCCCCCCCCCCAGTCCTTCTGCTCTTGACCCATTTCTCTCTTCTTCCCCACCCTGCCCTCTCCTTCTATACCCCCCCCCCTCCCCTCATCCCTTCCAACTCTCTCCTTCCTTCCCTCTCAATCCTTGCTGAACACTTTTCATCTTCTAGCAGTATTCACTTTTCAGCTTTTTGGCAGTGCTCACTTCCTCACTTCCCCATTTCTCCCTGCCCACTGTCACCCATTCCCACTTGTCACTCTGAGCCAAGAAGGTTTTAAACCGAAGCGCCCTCATCCACCTCTTCCTCAAGGACCTGCTACCATACCCCAGGCAAGTTGTTTCAAAGAAAAAAGTTTGGAACATCATTAGAAAAATCAAAGGGAAGAACACCAACCCCTCCATTCATCACCTGAAACTTGCCGATGCTCTGATCACTCACAAACAAGCTGTTGCCAATCTGTTGGACTCCACCATCCAACAGAACTCCTCATCTTCAAATAAATCTGCAGCCTTTTTAAGAAACAAAGAAATCAGAGATAAATCTTCATACAATTTCACATCAGATAACTCTGAAGCCTACAATCTTCCTTTTTCAATCAATGAACTGAAAACAGCTTTGCAAACCTGCACTGATTCTGCCCCTGGTCTGGATGATATTCATTATCAGGTTTTGAAACATTTTCCAGAAAGCTGTCTCCAGACTCTTCTTAAAGTATACAACCATATCTGGACCACAGGGTACTTTCTGCCCTCCTGGCGGAAAGCCCTGATCATTCCAATTCCAAAGCCTGGAAAGGACCTTACCAACCCTTCTAACTATCGTCCAATAGCTCTGACTAGCTGCCTCTGTAAGTTGATGGAGAAGATGGTCAACTCCCGTCTGATGTGGAAGCTGGAAACCGATGGCCTTTTGGCCAGTGAACAGTGCGGGTTCTGGAAATACCACTCGACAGTTGACCATCTAATCCGTCTGGAAACCACCATCCGCAATGCCTTTGTCAATAAACAGCATATGGTCGCTATCTTTTTCGTCCTCGAAAAAGCGTATGACACCACATGGAAATCAGGAATTCTTCTGGACCTGCACAGACTTGGTTTCCGTGGTCACCTGCCTCTGTTTATACAGAACTTTTTGGCTGATCGACAGTTCCAGGTGCGTATTGGCACCATACTCTCTGACATCCATGGGCAGGAGTTGGGTGTCCCTCAAGGGAGCATCCTTTCTCCTGCCCTTTTCAGCATTAAAATCAACGACATAGTGAAATCTGTAAGCCAGGGTTCTGAGTCCTCACTGTTTGTTGACGATTTTGCGCTGTACGCAGTTGGAGCTTCTTACGCCAGCGTACAGCGTCGACTCCAACTTTGTGTCAACAAGATCCAACAGTGGGCCGAGGAAAACGGGTTTACCTTCTCACGTACCAAAACTCAGTCAGTCCATTTTCACAATTTTCGTCAATTTTTTGCTGATCCTGAAATTTGTCTGGATAAGTCCACCATTCCAGCTGTAAAAGAAGCCAAATTCCTGGGAGTTATTTTTGATCAAAAACTCAACTTTCTCAGCCACATCAAAAACCTCAAAATCTCTTGCCAGAAAGCTCTGAATATTCTGCGGGTCGTAGCACACACTGACTGGGGCGCTGATAAGAAAACTTTGCTGCACCTCTACAGAGCCTTGGTCCGCTCCAAACTGGACTATGGTTCTGCTGTATACGGCTCTGCAAGACCGTCTTACCTAAAACTCTTGGACCCTATCCATCATCAAGGGCTTCGTCTCTGTCTTGGAGCATTCCGCACCACCCCTGTGTACAGCCTGTATGCAGAGGCAGGTGAACCCTCACTGTCCAACCGCAGGCTGAAAATGTCTCTAAATTACTATATCAGACTGTTCTCAGAACCACAGAATCCTGCCTATGACTGTGTCTTTGACCCCCAGTTTCAAAGCAAATTCGAAAACAACCCTAACTGTATTCCGCCGTTAGGTGTTCGTATGCAGCCTCACGCGCGGAATGCAGGTCTAGACCTAGGAGTTGTGTCTGATTTTTCCAAGTTTCCGGATCAGCCTCCGTGGACCTTTTTCACACCAGAGATTCGTTTTGATCTTGCAGCTTTTCGTAAAGAGTCTACCAGCTCTCAGGCATACAAGGTCTTGTATGCTGACCTCTGTTCAAAATTTCCATCCTGCCAGAAAATTTTCACTGACGGTTCCAAGTCTGAAGATGGAGTGGCCTGTGCAGCCTATTGCCCTGGTGCTCCTTCTCAGATATTGTTAAAACATATACCTCCAGATGCTTCTGTCTATTCTGCTGAACTTACTGCTCTGGTTCTGGCATTGAAGATAATTTCACAATCTAAGAAGAGGGACTTTCTGGTTCTGTCGGATTCGCTGTCAGCTTTGGAGGCCATAGCTGGCCGCAACCTTCAGCATCCAGAACTTTTACATTTCTTTGAACTTTTTAGCAAGTTGAAAGCGGATGGTTACAATATTATTCTAGCTTGGGTTCCTGGTCATGTTGGCATCGGAGGGAACGAAATGGTTGATCGTTTAGCCAAGAATGCCACAAGAGAGAAATTGTCCAACATATATATCCCTTGCTCAGATCTGAAACCCAAAATTAACGATTATGTGAGAGACCTCTGGCAGGAGGATTGGAACACACAGACGGATAACAAACTCTTTCAGATCCGTCCAAACCTTAAGGAGTTCCTCCCATCTACGTCTGGTGGTCGTAAAGAAGAAACAGTTCTGTGCCGGCTGCACACCGGCCATTCGTATTTTACCCATTTGTACCTTTTAAAGAATGAAGAAGCTCCGTGGTGCATTCCATGTCATGTGCCACTCACAATGAAACATATTCTTTTAGAGTGTTGGGACTTGCACGATGTGAGACACAAACATTTTACAGTAGAGTCCATGAAAATCCTGTTCAGAGATGTCCCGCCTGACGTGATCTTTGAGTTTTTGAGAGAGATTAACATTTTTCATCTGATTTAAGATTTTACGGATGAAAGATTTTTAACGAAGTTTCTGGTGCGTTTCTAGACGATGTCATTTAAAGAGATGTGTGAAAGGTGTTTTTTTTTTAATTTTTATTTTTTAAATGACTTGTGAGTTGATTTTAACGTGGTGACAGCCCTGGTGTGGCCCCTTGCGGTCGGCTGGGCTATAAGCAACATTATCTTATCTTATCTCCTCTCTTTGTCATTAGCTTTGGTTATGAAAACTAAAACCTCTCTTTATCATTAGCTTTTGGTTCATGTACAGACAGTCCACCTAGTGTGATGTCAAAGGCTTGGTCTGTATCATGTACAGACAGTCCACCTAGTGTGATGTCAAAGGCTTGGCCTGTATCATGTACAGACAGTCCACCTAGTGTGATGTCAAAGGCTTGACCTGTATCATGCACAGACAAGCATAGATAGTTTTGTTTGGTGTGTTGGCAGGTGGCTGAAGAAGAAATATGTGGAGTTCAGAAAGCAGCGAGTGGCAGAGAAGGAGCGGCAGAGGTCGTTCATGTCCATGGCCAGGAGGGCACGGAGGCAGCAAATGATCGCCCGGGCTGTGCGGCAGTCACCTGCTTTCGCATATATCGATGTCTATGGCTACAGAATTTAGAAATCATGGAATCCATTCTTCTGCTTGGGTTTTGGGTTGTTGTTTTTTTTTGTTTTTTTTTACTGTGAAGGTTGAGGCCCATTGGAATAGTTCATGACCAGTGCACATCAAGCCTCTCTGAAATTTGTGTGTGAGTGTGTGTGTGTGTGTGTGTGTGTGTGTGTGTGTAGTGTGTGTCTGTCTGTCTGTCTGTCTGTCTGTCTGTCTGTCTGTCTGTCTCTCTCTCTCTCTCTCTCTCTCTCTCTCTCTCTCTCTCTCTCTTTCTGTTTCTCTTTCCACTTTCTATTCTCATCCCTCTATGACAACTCTCCTCTTTGTCTTGCTCTTCTCTTTGTTTTAATCAGCATGACTGGAATGCTTTATATCATGAATAAAAATTGATCATTACCACCATCTACCTACAGTATATTGGTTGATTTTCTTTTACACATTATGTTTGTTACATAATTATGAAAGAGATTGTGGCTTTAGTTTTTAGAGTTAAATATGTAACAAAGTGAGTGTATGTAATCAACCAGTTTTGAATGTATGTGTGTGCATGTGTGTGTGTGTGTGTGTGTGTGTGTGTGTGTGTGTGTGTGTGTGTGAAAGTTTTCTTGGCAATTACAGGTGGCAGTAATACCTGATTTGCCAGAAGGCCAGGGTGAAGCCTTACTGATAGCATTTTTCCAAATAAAAGAGAAGAAATGTTGTTAAACTGTGATTTTTTCCCCATCTTTGCCTTGTTTTTGTTGTTCTTGACCTTTTCTTCCTCAGTTCATCAATTGTTTTACTGGTTGAGACTGTTGAAGTGTACATGCAGGTTTGTTATTGCAAGAAAACAATCATTCGTTGTTTCCTTGGTGGTCAGGCAGTCAATGTATGTTATTGTTTTGTGTGCATTGTGCCCCCTGTGAACTTAAGCTCTTCTTACATGATGTGGTGGCAATCTATCACTGCTGAATGCTCTTCAAATGAGTTTTTTATTTTGGCTGTTGGGGTTTCACTTCAGAATCACTGAACAAGTATTGGTACTGCCAAGTCATACTTCTTGTAGCTTTTTTCTCACAACCAAGTCAAATTTCGCTGATGAAGTGGGGCAGGATGCTTCCTGATAAAGGACTGTGAGGAAACTGAATTAGAAGGTTCTTTTGACTCATTATGTCATTCCACCATGAGCCAGGGTAAAGCCTTGCAATGTCCTTCCACCATGAGCCAGGGTAAAGCCTTACCATTCCACCATGAGCCAGGGTAAAGCCTTACTATGTCATTCCACCATGAGCCAGGGTAAAGCCTTGCTATGTCATTCCACCATGAGCCAGGGTAAAGCCTTGTCATTCCACCATGAGCCAGGGTAAAGCCTTGCTATGTCATACCACCATGAGCCAGGGTAAAGCCTTGTCATTCCACCATGAGCCAGGGTAAAGTCTTGCTATGTCATTCCACCATGAGCCAGGGTAAAGCCTTGTCATTCCACCATGAGCCAGGGTAAAGCCTTGCTATGTCATTCCACCATGAACCAGAGTAAAGCCTTGTCATTCCACCATGAGCCAGGGTAAAGCCTTGCTATGTCATTCCACCATGAGCCAGGGTAAAGCCTTGTCATTCCACCATGAGCCAGGGTAAAGCCTTGTCATTCCACCATGAGCCAGGGTAAAGCCTTGCTATGTCATTCCACCATGAGCCAGGGTAAAGTCTTGCCATGGGCAATGTCATTCCATCTGGGTCTTCTGTTAAATCAGCCTCGTCTACACTGGAACACAGCGCCCATACTTTGTTACTTCTCTTTGTAATGTTTGCTTATCCCAAGCTTAGAAACTGCTGTTAGAAACGTAGTTAGAGACTCGGAATCAAAACTTACTTGGAGAATATTTCGACAGGGTCACCCTGTCTTCATCAGCTCACTGTTGCTGTTGTGGCAGCAAGGCCTGGTGGGGCAACTGTTGTGTGGGGTGAACGGTTGTCAGGATCTGATTGTAGATGGGGGGAAGTTCAAAGCCTTGATCTCTGTTCAGGCAGGGGCGTCTGGTCTTGATATAAACTGCTAAATTGCAATTTGCACTGAAATTTACCAGGATTTTAGAAATTAAACAGTTGTAAAAAGAAAAAAGAAGAAAAAGGAAATAAAAAGAAAATAAGAGAAAAAGTAGAGGAAGGACATCAGGCGAAAAAAATGGCAGCATTGGATCGTTCCTGATCCACATGGGTGAATGCTGTGTTCTCTCCCCAGCCCTGTGTTCTCTCCCCAGCCCTGTGGCATTCCACGCCAGTATTTGTTTTGTCTTTGTTTTCGTTTCGTTCTGTTTTGAGCTGTATGATGACTAAATAGTAAGAATGGCAACATTATTCAAAGTAGACTCTAGAAGCCAATTCTGCAGGGTCCATATTGGCCCATATGCCTGTTGAAAAAAAAATTGGGGGGGTTATCAAATGATTTTGAATTTTCTCTTTTTTTCTTTTTGTTGTTTTCTTTGTCTTAAAAAAAACTTGTTGTTGTTGTATTAAATGATTTTTGATTTTTTTTTTTTTTGAACTGTGGATGATGAAGAGAGTCGAAGGGCGGGTGTCCTTCACCCTGCCTAGACCTGTCTGCCTTACAGCTACCGGGAGATTAGTTATATTATGTCCTTCACCCTGCCTAGACCTGTCTGCCTTACAGCTATCGGGAAATTAGTTATCATATTATGTCCTTCACCCTGCCTAGACCTGTCTGCCTTACAGCTATCGGGAAATTAGTTATCATATTATGTCCTTCACCCTGCCTAGACCTGGCTGCCTTACAGCTATCGGGAAATTAGTTATATTATGTCCTTCACCCTGCCTAGACCTGGCTGCCTTACAGCTATCGGGAGATTAGTTATATTATGTCCTTCACCCTGCCTAGACCTGTCTGCCTTACAGCTATCGGGAGATTAGTTATATTATGTCCTTCACCCTGCCTAGAGCTGGCTGCCTTACAGCTATCGGGAGATTAGTTATAATATTATGTCCTTCACCCTGCCTAGACCTGGCTGCCTTACAGCTATCGGGAGATTAGTTATAATATTATGTCCTTCACCCTGCCTAGACCTGTCTGCCTTACAGCTATCGGGAGATTAGTTATAATATTATGTCCTTCACCCTGCCTAGACCTGGCTGCCTTACTGCTATCGGGAGATTAGTTATAATATTATGTTCTTCACCCTGCCTAGACCTGGCTGCCTTACAGCTATCGGGAGATTAGTTATAATATCATTTTGTCTGTAGTTTTATACGTCTCTTTTTCTTATGGTGTTGTATTAACTTTCTTTTTTTCTCTGTGGTGACAGACAGCCCTGGGCTGTGATAAAAACGGTGTAGGGTGTCTTTGAGTGAAAATTGCCTCACTTCTGCAAGGGGCTATGATAAAAGTGAAACTAAAACGGTGTAGGGTATCTTTGTGTGAACACTGCCTCAACTCTGCAAGGGTCTATGATAAAAGTGAAACTAAAACGGTGTAGGGTGTCTTTGTGTGAACAGTGCCTCAACTCTGCCAGGGGCTGTGTTGGCTGACAAAATGTCATGATAGAAAAACAGCCTGTGTTGGCTGACAAAATGTCATGATAGAAAAACAGTCTCTTGTCGGACAAACCTTAGTTTCGTACTTGACAGGCATTTCACAAAACTGAAGATTAATTGTGAAAGGATTTTTCATAGCAAAATTTAAAATAACTGTCAAGGTTTGTTTTTCAGAATACAAAAAAGTACACATTGAACAGTCAAAAACCACCGACACTGTTGGAAAAGTGCAAATTGTTGGGTTTATTTCTAAAAGCGTTCTCAAGGATAAAAGCAAAGGCCAACTCAACAAGAAGTACACTTGAAATTGTCTCCATTATGAAGGAAGGAAGGAGGCATATATTTTTTTCCCCAGGGAAACATGATATTTTGCTTTCCAAAGGTCAACACCAGTGGAAGATTTAGCGTGCAAAACTAAACTCTTTTCCTGCAAGGTCAAGTGTCCTTTGCATTTGCTAGTTCACATATGTTCATGCTTTTCTCCTGTGCATAGTTTGTGAGTTTGGTTCACGATGTGCCCACATGGTGTACAGCCCTGATGGCCCAGGGGGCTGTTTCCTTTCTTGCCAGGTTTGCTGTTGGCTGGGGTGCTAGTGACATGAAAATGTGGTGTGAACTGACAAGTTGATCAGAGAGATGTGTGTCTGTACGATCTTGTCTTTGAGCACTGCCACCGGCGTCTGTCTGATGTAGCCTTGATACTGGCCTGGACACAGGACTTGTGTGTTTGCCGAGTTCATTTGTTTGTTTTTTTTTTATTGTTTCGATATGCACAAATACACATGCATGCACACATACATGCATACGCACCTGCGCACGCACACACATGCGCACGCACACGCACGCACACACACACATACACATGCACACAGGCAGACACAAACACACACACACACACACACACACACACACACACACACACACACACACACGCATGCATGCATGCATGCATGCACATAGGCAGACATGAGCAAACACATGCACACACGCATATGCACACAATCACACACTTGACACAAAAATGTTCTGGATGCTTTACATGTATTTATCTGTGCCTGTTGTTTGACGAATCTAAGCATGGGTGATATCAGAAAAAAAAATTTTTTCCTAATTAACTGCCTTATAAGAATAATGACAGGCTATGCATTATCACATTTTTTTTCTATCCAATTAACTGCCTTATCAAAATCATGATACACTTTGTACTTTTGATGGCTATTAGGTATGTCTTTGTTTGAGAGTTTTTGTCTATAAATTGATTTCACAGAATTGACAAATGTGGGGCCAGTGGCTACAGGATGACAACTCGAATTGTTTTGGTGAAAATGGCACCTCATGACATGTTTGACTGTCATGACATGTTTGACTGCATGGTTGACTGCCAACATGTCGTTCTTGCCCATTAACTGCTGTTTCTTTTCTGCTCATAAGAGAAGACAGTGCACACTGTCACAAACAACCTTCGACCGTCCTTAAAGGTTGGCGTTTGAGAGAGAGAGAGAGAGTCTTTATTTTATTTTTTTTTTTTTTTTTTTGGGGGGGGGGGGGGGGGGTCTCATTTTCAGTAACACTGCAGTGGCATTATCCCTACGTCATTCATCCCGGTTCCCTGTCAACAGCCACATTGTCCCTACGCCATTCATCCCGGTTCCCTGTCAACAGCCACATTGTCCCTACGCCATTCATCCCGGTTCCCTGTCGACCGCCACATTATCCCTACGCCATTCATCCCCGTTCCCTGTCAACAGCCACATTCTCCCAACACCATTCATCCCTGTTCCCTGTCAACAGCCACATTGTCCTTACGCCATTCATTCTGGTTCCCTGTCAACAGCCACATTATCCCGACGCCATTCATCCCTGTTCCCTGTCAACAGCCACATTATGCCTACGGTCAACAGCCACATTATCCCTACGTCATTCATTCCCGTTCCCTTTCAACAGCCACATTATCCCTATGCCATTCATCCCGGTTCCCTGTCAACAGCCACATCTTGGCTCGTCCAGCCCAGTCTTGGCACTGGCATTCACAGGGAGCTGTCAGTGTCCAGTCTTCAAGAGGCAACCCACCAGAGGAGACACTGCACTGTTTGCCAGGTCTCTTCGGTGGTGTTCAGTGATGCCTGTTCTCACCCAACATACGCATGATATCACCTGCTAAGTCTTCTTGTTGGCTTAGTTGCAGAGTCAACGTAGTGAGCCTCCTGAACTGGAGTATACCACCACATCTGTCCAACAACAGTTCCCATGAGCTCGCCGATACCGGTGTCCTCCACACGAACTCACCAAGGCCACAGACACGCAGAGGAAATCAACACTGAGGTCACCATGAGAGCAGGACATGAAGGCTTTAAGATTTTTTAATGCTGATCGATGAGGACGGTGAATATGATGTTGTGGAGTTCCATTCCAGTCTGTGACTGCGTGACAGGGCTGTACTTGTCGCTCACATTCATACTCTATCCTGACACCAGCCGGGCCTGAGAGATACAGACACCTGCAGAGTGGCCAGGGACTTTGAGCAACACTGTCACAGACACCTGCAGAGTGGCCAAGGACTTTGAGCAACACTGTCACAGACACCTGCAGAGTGGCCAGGGATTTTGAGCAACATTGTCACAGACACCTGCAGGGTGGCCAGGGACTTTGAGCAACCTTGTCACAGACACCTGCAGAGTGGCCAGGGACCTTGAACAACATTGTCACAGACACCTGCAGAGTGGCCAGGGATTTCGATCAACACTGTCACAGACACCTGCAGAGTGGCCAGGGACTTTGAACAACATTGTCACAGACACCTGCAGATTGGCCAGGGATTTTGATCAACACTGTCACAGACACCTGCAGAGTGGCCAGGGATTTTGAGCAACACTGTCACAGACACATGCGGAGTGACCAGGGATTTTGAGCAACACTGTCAAAGATGCATACCACTAAGCGGATGAAACTCAACTGTGTGGTCCCAGTCTTCCCACTTTATCCCATCCCAGGCTCTATTCTGGGCAGAAGCCGATCGGGGCAGAAGCATTCCACAAATAAGTGGCTGTGATTTGAATCGAGCCCACGACCTCCCAGCTGGAAATCCATGACGCTAGCCACTGTGCCACTGTGGCTGGTTTAGGGAGAGAGTCTTCGCTGGGAGGAATATACATAACGGACAATGAGGAATCGAAAAAGACAGGTCTTTATAGGGAGGAAAACAGACTATAAACAAACAGGAATCGGACAGTTTTTAAAAGGAGGAAAAGAGACCAGAGACAAAGGTGAATAAAACAACATAGACAAGAGAAAGGGAAAACTAGACCACAGACAACGATGTAGAAACAAAACGTCTTCAAAGGGAGAAAAACAGACCATTGACAATGACGAATTAAAGACTGATAAGTCTTTAAAGGGGAAAATAGACTGCAGACAAAGATGAATAATAGACACGTCTTTAAAGGGAGGAAATTCGACAACAGACAAAGATGAATGAAAGAAACGTCTTTGAAGGGGAGGAAAATACACTCCAGACAAAGATGAATGAAAGATAAGTCTTTAAAGGAAGGAAAATAGACTGCAGACAAAGATGAACAATAGACACGTCTTTAGAGGGAGGAAATTCAACAACAGACAAAGATGAATGAAAGAAACGTCTTTGAAAGGGAGGAAAATACACTCCAGACAAAGATGAATGAAAGATAAGCCTTTAAAGGGAGGAAAATAGACAGCCGACAAAGAAGAATAAAATTAGCATCTTTAAAGGGGAAGGAAGGGGGAGGAGGGGTATTATAGAAAAAGGTGAATAAGGAGAGGGGATAATTTTCAGTTGTCTTTATTGGGAGGTTCGACTCCAAAACGAACAAGTTAGTGTTTGTTATTACCAAAGATAACGACATGTCATTAGTAAACTATGCGCGTACATGTGTGTTTGTGCGTGTGAAACATATTTGAGCCAAAATAACGAATTGTTTAGACAGACCAAATAATGAAGCAATAATCTTTTTTCATACGGTTGGTCACAGGCACATAATGTACTTGCAATTCTAAGATACACATGACAATGAACATACTCAGTCATACACTTTATACAAAGATCATAACAGGCAAACCTTGCACACATTCGCACACACATGCGCTCGCTTCTTGCATGCATATTTGCACATGCCACCCCGACAAACATATACCAAGCCACAATCATTCACCACCCCCCACCACCCTCCGCTATTCCTGCCTCCCCATCACTCCTTACCGGCACACTTGTATTCACAGGATGTCCCTCTGATGATTATTTTAATGAAGAATGAATACAATTATTGAATAAGTAAAAAGACAGTAGGAGCCACTGACCAAATCTTTAACAGGCATACACATATGTACATTACATGCACGTGATGGGCACAACCATGTATTTGTATGCCGTCATATTACCATCATCAGTCCATTAACCCTTTAGTCTATGCACATGATAGGCACAACCATGTATTTGTATGCCCTCATATTACCATCATCAGTCCATCAACCCTTTAGTCTTTGGGGCACCACTTCAACTGACACTCCTCCTCCATCCTCGTCTGTCCTCTGTCACTCTCTGGAATCACCAGTGGCCAGCCTGTCTATTCTTGTAGTTGTCTTCCCACCTCTATTCTTTGCCTTATCTCCGGAATCGCCAGAGGCCTGTCTATTCCTATAGTTGTCTTCCCACCTCTATTCTTTGCCTTATCTCCGGAATCACCAGAGGCCTGTCTATTCTTATAGTTGTCTTCCCACCTCTATTCTTTGCCTTATCTCTGGAATCACCAAAGGCCTGTCTATTCCTATAGTTGTCTTCCCACCTCAATTCTTTGCCTTCTGTCTGGAATCTCCAGTGGCCTGTCTATTCCTATAGTTGTCTTCCCACCTCTTTTTCATCTCTCTGGAATCACCAGAGGCCTGTCTAGTCCTATAGTTGTCTCCCCACCTCTTTTCATCTCTCTGGAATCACCAGAGGCCTGTCTATTCCTATAGTTGTCTCCCCACCTCTTTTCATCTCTCTGGAATCACCGGAGGCCTGTCTATCCCTATAGTTGTCTCCCCACCTCTTTTCATCTCTCTGGAATCACCAGAGGCCTGTCTATTCCTATAGTTGTCTTCCCACCTCTTTTCTTTGCCATCTCTCTGGAATCACCAGTGGTCTGTCTATTCCTATAGTTGTCTTCCCACCTCTATTCTTTGCCTTATCTCTGGAATCACCAGAGGTCTGTCTATTCCTATAGTTGTCTTTCCACCTCTGTTCTTTGCCTTATCTCTGGAATCACCAGAGGCCTGTCTATTCCTATAGTTGTCTGTCTCACCACCTCTTTTCTTCTCTCCGGAATCACCAGTGGCCTGTCTATTCCTATAGTTGTCTTCCCACCTCTATTCTTTGCCTTATCTCTGGAATCACCAGAGGCCTGTCTATTCCTATAGTTGTCTTTCCACCTCTATTCTTTGCCTTATCTCTGGAATCACCAGAGGCCTGTCTATTCCTATAGTTGTCTGTCTCACCACCTCTTTTCTTCTCTCCGGAATCACCAGTGGCCTGTCTATTCCTATAGTTGTCTCCCCGCCTCTTTTCTTTGCCATCTGTCTCGAATCACCAAAGGCAAGTCTATTCCTGTACGTTGTCTTCCCACCTCTATTCTTTGCCTTCTCCTTCTCCGTTCTGGTGCAGCACCCTGCAAGATGTTTTCTGCGAAACTAGATGGTGGACAGATGTGACCCTACCATTTCAATGTCTGTTTCTTGACTCTTGTCAGCAGGCTGCTAAAGGGGCAGTGACTGCCTCACTTTTCTTTCTTTCTTTCTTTTGCGCACTTCTTCATTGGTAGCGTGAGTTTTGTAGGCGATTCGACGGATTTTGCGGCAACATCTCTTCTCAAATACCTGGATTCTTCGTCTGTGTAGCTCTGTTGGCATCCACGTTTCACAACGTAGAGAAAGACTGATGTCACGAGTTTTGGCCTCTTTCTTATTTTGTAACGGAGAGAGAAATTGGTATTTTTCCGGACAGCCTTGAGATTTGAGGGCGCTGTTGATGTTCGGTTCATTCTAGAGAAGACCTCTGGTGTGGACATTCATCAGCTGGAACTGCTTCCAGGTACTTAAAACTGCCGTGGAGGGGAGATTAACGTCGTCATGGTCTGAGGCCTTTACGGGCATGGAGGGGAGATTAACGTCGTCTTGGTCTGAGGCCTTTAGGGGCATGGAGGTGAGATTAACGTCCTCATGGTCTGAGGCCTTTAGGGGCATGGAGGTGAGATTAACGTCCTCATGGTCTGAAGAATAACGTCGTCATGGTCTGAGGCATTTAGGGGCATGGAGGGGAGATTAACGTCGTCATGGTCAGAGGCCTTTAGGGGCATGGAGGGGAGATTAACGTCCTCGTGGTCTGAGGCCTTTAGGGGCATAGAGGTGAGATTAACGTCCTCATGGTTTGAGGCCTTTACGGGCATCGTGTCCCAAATTCAAGTCTATTTTTTTATCAGCAGGATGTCGTCAGTAGGAAACTCGGGCTTGGTTCCGACTGGGGGCTGACCTGTCTTGTTCTGGTTTTCGTCCCAGACTGAAGACCGGATCCTCTTCTTTCGTCCTGCTGAACTGATGTCCACTCTGGGGTCTGGAAGCTGCTGTCTCGTGCTGTTTGACCACGTGCTTTGATGTCTTCTTTATGCCTTTGATCTTGTTTGCTATCACTTTGGTCTTTTCTGCATCGAACTGAATGACATATGATGTGGAATTTCATCTGGGAGTTTCACAAGTTGGGCAAACTGTTCTTCTAACCCCGCTAAGCCTTCAATGCCATTGACAAAGTGTAAATGAAGTATGGTCTTGCCTTCAATGCCATTGACAAAGTGTAAATGAAGTATGGTCTTGCCTTCAATGCCATGGACAAAGTATAAATGAAGTATGGTCTTGCCTTCAATGCCATGGACAAAGTGTAAATGAGGTATGGTCTTGCCTTCAATGCCATTGACAAAGTGTAAATGAGGTATGGTCTTGCCTTCAATGCCATTGACAAAGTGTAAATGAGGTATGGTCTTGCCTTCAGTGCCATTGACAAAGTGTAAATGAAGTATGGTCTTGTCTTCAGTGCCATTGACAAAGTGTAAATGAGGTATGGTCTTGCCTTCAATGCCATTGACAAAGTGTAAATGAGGTATGGTCTTGCCTTCAATGCTCGCTGGTCCAAGATGGTATTATCTTGCTCAAACATATTTTCGCTCTGTCCTAGATGTTATTTCAAATGAAAATAATATTACTCTGCATCAATTTTCATTCCTTTCTATTTGGAACAGCTTCAGATTCACACACGCACTGTAAAAGAAGCCAAATTCCTTGGAGTTATTTTTGATCAAAAACTCAACTTTCTCAGCCACATTAAAAATCTCAAAACCTCTTGCCAGAAAGCTCTGAATATTCTGCGGGTCGTAGCACACACTGACTGGGGCGCTGATAAGAAAACTTTGCTGCATCTCTACAGAGCCCTGGTCCGCTCCAAACTGGACTATGGTTGTGCTGTGTACGGCTCTGCAAGACCCTCTTATCTGAAACTCTTGGACCCTATCCACCATCAAGGGCTTCGTCTCTGTCTTGGAGCATTCCGCACCACCCCTGTGTACAGCCTGTACGCAGAGGCAGGTGAACCCTCACTGTCCAACCGCAGGCTGAAAATGTCTCTAAATTACTACATCAGACTGTTCTCAGAACCACAGAATCCTGCCTATGACTGTGTCTTTGACCCCCAGTTTCAAAACTAATTCGAAAACAACCCTAACTGTATTCCGCCGTTTGGAGTTCGTATGCAGCCACACGCGCGGAATGCAGGTCTAGACCTAGGAGTTGTGTCTGATTTTTCCAAGTTTCCGGATCAGCCTCCGTGGACCTTTTTCACACCAGAGATTCGTTTTGATCTCGCAGCTTTTCGTAAAGAGTCCACCAGCTCTCAGGCATACAAGGCATTGTATGCTGACCTCTGTTCAAAATTTCCATCCTGTCAGAAAATTTTCACTGACGGTTCCAAGTCTGAGGATGGAGTGGCCTGTGCAGCCTATTGCCCTGGTGCTCCTTCTCAGATACTGTTAAAACATATACCTCCAGATGCCTCTGTCTATTCTGCTGAACTTACTGCTCTGGTTCTGGCATTGAAAATAATTTCACAATCTACCAAGAGGGACTTTCTGGTTCTGTCGGATTCGCTGTCAGCTTTGGAGGCCATAGCTGGCCGCAACCTTCAGCATCCAGAACTATTACATTTCTTTGAGCTTTTTAGCAAGTTGAAAGCGGATGGTTACAACATTATTCTCGCTTGGGTTCCTGGTCATGTTGGCATCGGAGGGAACGAAATGGTTGATCGTTTAGCCATGAATGCCACAAGAGAGAAATTGTCCAATATTTATATCCCTTGCTCAGATCTGAAACCCAAAATTAATGATTATGTGAGAGACCTCTGGCAGGAGGATTGGAACACGCAGACGGATAACAAACTCTTTCAGATCCGTCCAAACCTTAATGAGTTCCTCCCATCTACGTCTGGTGGCCGTAAAGAAGAAACAGTTCTGTGCCGGCTGCACACCGGCCATTCGTATTTTACCCATTTGTACCTTTTAAAGAATGAGGAAGCTCCGTGGTGCATTCCATGTCATGTGCCACTCACAATGAAACATATTCTTTTAGAGTGTTGGGACTTGCACGATGTGAGACACAAACATTTTACAGCAGAGTCCATGAAAATCCTGTTCAGGGATGTTCCGCCTGACGTGATCTTTGAGTTTTTGAGAGAGATTAACATTTTTCATCTGATTTAAGATTTTACGGATGAAAGATTTTTAACGAAGTTTCTGGTGCGTTTCTAGACGATGTCATTTAAAGAGATGTGTGAAAGGTTTTTTTTTTTTGTTTGTTTGTTTTTTTTTGATGACTTGTGGGTTGATTTTAGCGTGGTGACAGCCCTGATGTGGCCCCTTGCGGTCGGCTAGGCTATAAGCAACATTATCTTATCTCTCACACACGCACGCACGCACGCATACACGCACGCTCACACACAGAGGTAGCCACAGGGTTCATATTGGCGCCAGTTGGTATAGCAGTGAGCTGGGAAAGACAGTATGAAATGGTAATGGTAATGTTGCTTTTAGGCCGCCGACCGCAAAGGGTCATATCAGGGCTGTACGCAACAGTCTGCTCAGCTTTGAGAAACACACTCTTATCTCCCCTGTTCACGTTTCGCTATCAAATACAGTTATATAAAATTTTTGCACGTCTATGAGCGTCAGCCGGAATAGCTCAGTTGGGAGAGCGTTAGACTGAAGATCTAAAGGTCCCTGGTTCAATCCCGGGTTCCGGCACGGAACACAATCCGGCGGTTGACACTTTTTTTTTCGCTCCTCAACAGCATCATCTTGCTTGCTTTGTATCCGTTTTAGTTGTTTTATTTTATTTTATTTTTCCCTTTAAAAAAAAAAAAAATATATATATATATATAGATTGTAATGTTGTGTTCAGAAAAAAAAAGGTGGACACCGTCTTACGACAACTTCAGATCATCGACCGAGATACTTTTACAATCGACCAGAATAATAAAAACGATGAATCGAAGGAAGGACCCTAACCCTACCCCTACCCTAACCCTACCCCCCCCCCCCCCCCCCCCCCCCCCCCCCCCCCCCCCCCCCCCCCGCCGCATTCCTTTTTTTCCCTTTTTTTTTTCTTTGTTTTTCTTTTGGTTGGTTGGAGGTTTTCTTCTTCTTTTTTTTTTTTTTTTTGGTGCTGTCCTATCTTCTGTGCCACTTCAGTGGCATTACACCCAAACCGCTCATTCCAGCTATCCCGACCACAGCCACAGCCCGGCCCAGTCCCACCACAGCCCCGGCACTGGCGATCCACAATGAGCAGTCAATGGCAATTTGTCAAGAGGCAACCCACCGGAGGAGACACTGCACTGCTGCCGAGTCTCTTTGGTGGTGTTCAGTGGCGCCTGTTCTGATCCAATATATGTAGGACACCACTTACTAAGCCCCGTACTGACGACAATGCTTGCTTAGTCGCGGAGCCGGCGTGAGTGGGCTCTCCCTCCGGAGGGCGCCACCACATCCGTCCAACGACAGCCCCCATGAATTCACCAATACTGCTGACCCCGACGGAATCAAATCAAGGACATCAAAACTTATGTCACCATGAGAGCAGGGCATGAAGGACCACAGAATTTGAAACTTTATTTTTGTTTGTTTTTTAAAGCTGATCGATGAGAATGAGGATGATAGAAATGTCGCAACGGATATCCACTCCGGTCTGAGACTGCACTCAACGCTTCCTTTCATAACATCCCGGCGTCAGCCAGGCCCAAGAGATACAGACACCGGCTGTGTTGGTCAGGAAATTGGCGCAGCTCTCTCAGAGACACATCCATTAATTAGAGGATGAAACTTAACCGTGTGGTCCCAGTCTTCTCTGGGTAGGAACCAGCCGGGTCAGAAAAATCCCACATTGCTCGGAATTGAACCCACGACCTCCCAGCCTGGAGTACGCGACGTTCACCACTTCGCCACGGCGACTGTTGTAGTAGTAGTTGTGGCAGTAGTAGCAGCAGCAGCAGCAGTAGTAGTAGTAGTAGTAGTTGTTGTTGCTGTTGTTGTCGTTGGTGTTGAAGTACGTAGTAGTAGTAGCAGTGGTGGTGATGGTAGAAGAAGAAGTAACAGTAGTAGTAGTAGTTGTTGTTGTAGTTGTTGTCGTAGTTGTAGTATTAGTAGTAGAAGAAGTAGTAGTAGTAGTAGTTGTAGTGGTAGTAGTAGTAGGCCTAGTAACAGCAGCAGCAGCAGCAGCTTAAGCTGTGTGGCCTTTCTAGAGTTCCCTTCAAAATTGTTTGCTCATACATCTGTGAAGCTGCGCTTGCGCACAGTTATTAAATACATCTTAAAAAGTGGATAAAATACCTCCGCCAAATAACATGGACAAGTGAACCACAGGACAAATCACGACACGTGTTAACCTCTTTCAGGCAAGATAAATAACACTGAGGGCGAAGTGAAATTGAAGAACGAGCAAACACTTAACTTTGTCAAACTGTGTTTTATTTTAAACTGAAAAACATATTTCCCAACACAGTCCAGAAAAGTTTTAATGTATTAGTATTTGTTACACATTTCACTTTGAGAGGAGAACATTCCATGTGTATGGCAGATGAGGGTTTTCCCCCCTTAAATTAGTATTACAACAGCTCATAAGTATATTCTTACCATATTTTGTTGTTGTTGTTTTATCCATATTATGTCTAATTATTGCTTTGTAAAATTTCAAAAACACAGTATTATCAAGATATCGACAATGTTCTTTTTACAAGTCCAGTCATGTGATTTGCTTTATTAATAACAGTTTGGATATGTGTGTCAAGTGATGAAGAGTTATCAAAAGTCGCTCAAAAGAATTACCCCCTTTTACATGAATCGATAAATGTGTGTGTGTGTGTGTGTGTGTGTGTGTGTGTGTGTGTGTGTAAAAGGCTTTAGAATTATATTCTGCCCTTGTGCGCGCGCGCGCGCGCGCGCGCGCGCGCGCGTGTGTGTGTGTGTGTGTGTGTGTGTGTGCTGCGCGCACCAAAATAGCAATGTCCTCTGACTGGTAGGAAGAGCTGTCCAGCCCAGCGCTGAGAACGAAACTACTCAAGGGAGACCAGCATGTACGAAGAAAGGAAGTTGCGATAAGATGGGGGGGGGGGGGGGGGGGGCAAGAGTGCATATCATTCATTCCTGCTTGTGATTGCGGTCCCTCCCCTCGCCCCTCCCCACTTATGTTTTCCCCCTGCATAAAACACCGAATCTTTAGACGTTTAATTCGTCATTACCGAAACGGAGAATTAGCCAGGTAACGTTGTCGTGAATCATTGCACATCGATCAGGCGGAAATCCACGTTGCAAAATTTGAATGTCGCGTCATAGTTCGGGGGTACCACGGGAAACCGAAAGTAAGGAAGATACTGCATTCGAGAAATAATGTGACAAGCGGCAACAGGGCAATGTGAAAATTTTGTTGAATGGTTTTTTCTCTCATGCCTCTGTTGAGGATATTAATAAGTTGAGTGAGTATGATCATCATAATGTACACGTGGCAGAAATTTTGAGAAAGATTGAATCAAACGCATATAACAAGCGAGGTGCTGTTCAGCGTGCTGCAGTGGCTCTTGGAAGGGTTTTATTATTCCAAGTAAGTAGAAAAACAATGGATATTAGGGATGACACGAGACGATATTGTTCACATTTACTCATTGGACCACAGTTCTGTATCTGATTTGTTGATTAATCGAATTAGACTTTTCAAAAAAGTAGCAAAAATGAAAAGTTCTGCTGGTCAGTTAGTTTTACATCACTGATCAGTAAAACTTGTAAAAGTACAATTAAGGATTCAATGAATAAATATTTAATGAAAATATTTTTTTGGCAATTATCTTTTATGTAGTTGAGTATGGTTTCACATTTAAAAGATCTTGTGTTAATTAAACAATTATTGAGTACTGTTCATTAGTGGATGACAATGATAAACAACTATGTATAAGGTGGCAGTTTACCTCAACCTTCACAAGTCCTTTAATAAAGTCTACACAAGAGGCGTAATCACAAACTGAAAGGTTGTGGCATTAAGGGTAACATGCCGAATTGGAATAACACTTTTTTACAGAACAGTGGCCAGTGTTTTAATACTGACCAGTGTTTTAATACTGTGGATGAAAAGCCTGTTGCATCAGTGATGACCCAAGGTGTTCAACAGGTAAGTGTATTGGGTCCAATACTGCTTACACTACTTTATCAATGATATACCATGAATGTTGCAATGTTTAAAAAAACAGAAACATTTTCTGGCAACAAAACAATATTCTGCGGAATCAATACCAGAGACAAAGTCTGCTCCAAGAAAGTATGGATGAACTGGGTAATAGATGGACAGTGAAGTAGCAGATCAAATTTACACCGACAAATGCAAAATAGGTCATGTTAGTTCTGTTGACCTGGAGGTGACTGAGCTGGAAAAAGATTATGATTTGAGTATCATACTAATGCTGCAGTTACAAAACTAAAAGGATAATTAAGGTAGCTGGCATGACCAGACATTTCATCCAGTTTAGAAATGAAGACACAATTCATTATTCAAATGTTTAGTCTGACAAATCCTAGAATATTGAAATGTGATAAAGTCCTCATGCCTTGCATGAACATAACATTTTCAGAAAGTTGACAGGTAGACGTGGAAGGATTATAGCTTTCAAATGAATTTTTTCAGAGGAAACTAGCCAGTACATTAGCAACTGCGCAGCTGTGAAAGGCTGGCAAAAACCATCAACAAAGAGAATGTTCCTGAAGGCAAAAGGCTGATAAAGCTTATGGACCAGTCATTGATGTGATATGGTATGATAGTATGATATCAAAAGGCGAAAGGTCTAGCCTACATGATCTTTTGATTGAGACCTAAATTATTGTATTCACCAGTGGCTGGTTAGAGCAAGAGAGGCAGAAGTGTGAGATAAAGTCATATCTGCACAGTGCACACATCTCTGAAAAGCCATATCTTGTTTTCAGTATTTACTCTCTGTTGATTAGCATACATACATATACTTGAGGCAAGGCTGCTAGTCTACTGATGGTTGGTGGCCAGCCCTCGATTTATGTTTACAGTCCAGGTGACGGCTATGTCAGGCTGTGTACATATAGTGCTTATTTAGCAGAGTCCTAAAAGCGACTATATTTTGGTTGCTGTCGAGGTGGCTCCATTCAACAGCAGCACAATGAAGGAAGCAAGAAGTAGAAGTTTTTTCTTAAAACTGGTCAGGGTAGGTGCTTTCACTTGTGTGCTGTCCGCTGGATTTCAGGGGTCAACAACTCCTTGAGATTTCAGGACAAGAACTGTTTGAAGCTTGTTTTGCAGTACTGATTGTTTAATTTGAAATTATATATCTATATTTCTCTTTATATGTATCTCTATCTAGCTATCTATCTATCTATCTGTCTACACACACACACACACACACACACACACACACACACACACACACACACACACACACACATATATATATATATATGTCCACTAATCTAATGTAATGTTCAAGGACTGATTTATACTTATTCCACTTAACGAGAAACAGTAAAATGAAGTCAGACCCTTTCTTTTCTTTTCTTTTTTTTTTTTAACAAGAATGAGCCAGAAGTCACAGTTTTCACACCGGTCAACTTAGTATAATCCATTTATTTTTGCAAACTTCAGGGTGAATTGAATATAATGATTTAATTTCATTTTTACATATAATACATTACTGTTGTTATCAAACACATAGTGAAATTTAGCTATCTACCTGCACAAGACAATGCACAGTAAAAGACTGGATGATCAGGCAATGATATCCTATTGGTGCCGTGTTGTGTACCATATTTAACTCTGGCAAGTTAAAGCAATTAGCTCTGTTTGGCCAGTTAGTAAATACCTCTCTCACCATCTTCTCTTCCATTTCTAGCAGACAGCACAGTTGCTTCCCCCTCCTCTGAGGTTTTTCACTCTGTCTCACATTCTCTTTCCTAACTTGCAGACTGCATTGTTGTTTTCATATGTTTTGAAACTAACTCTTAGGTTGTATGTTTTAGTACTGCAAGGTTTCACCAGTCACTCATTACTCCCTTGCGTGATGATTGATCTTTTCCCTTGCTTCTTCATCTGCTCCTTGCTAGGCACCGTCCATCTTTGTTATGTCTCACTCAATAGAAATGAATGTGTACTCAGCTGTCTCACTCAATAGAAATGAATGTGTACTCAGCTCTCTCACTCAACCAGAAATGAATGTGTACTCAGCTGTCTCACTCAACCAGAAATGAATGTGTACTCAGCTGTCTCACTCAACCAGAAATGAATGTGTACTCAGCTGTCTCACTCAACCAGAAATGAATGTCCGCTCAGCTGTCTCACTCAACCAGAAATGAATGTCTGCTCAGCTGCCTTACTCAACCAGAAATGAATGTCTGCTCAGCTGTCTCACTCAACCAGAAATGAATGTCCACTCAGCTGTCTCACTCAACCAGAAATGAATGTCCACTCAGATGCCTCACTCAACCAGAAATGAATGTCCACTCAGATGCCTCACTCAGCCAGAAATGAATGTCTGCTCAGCTGTCTCACTCAACCAGAAATGAATGTCCGCTCAGCTGTCTCACTCAACCAGAAATGAATGTCTGCTCAGCTGCCTCACTCAACCAGAAATGAATGTCTGCTCAGCTGCCTCACTCAACCAGAAATGAATGTCCACTCTGCTGTCTCACTCAACCAGAAATGAATGTCTGCTCAGCTGTCAGGGGAGCTCCAAACTCCAGTCTTTCCACATCCTTGAAGACCCTTAGCCTGAGCCCTGTCCAGAACCAAGACATGCATCAACAGTACAGTGAAGGGCCATTTTGACACCATTGCTGGCCATAGGGGATGCTTTTCTTCACGGGTCAGTCTGGCCATTGATCTTGACTCAGCTGTCTGCATAATTCCGGGCTAAACACACTCACTGGCAGGTAGGCTAACCACTTCGCCACAGCGGCTGGTCCCAGAAGTGATGGCACACAATTTGGAGTTCTACTCCAGAGTCTTCCTCTTTCCTAGGAGCTCTGTTGGGTGGCAGCCCATTCTCAGTCTCTCCGCTCTCAACTGCTGCTTGTGCAGGATAAAGCTCAGGATGGGTTACCAGTCTCAGATTCAGGACTCCACCCAACAACTGAACAAGGAAACTGGGCATTCTCCATGGACCTGAAGGACACCCACTTCCAAATCGTGATTCACTCAGCCCATGCCTGCTATCTTAAGTTCATATTGGCAGATGAAGTCTGCAAGTACTGGTCCCTTAGTCTTCAAGTGTTGGTCCCTTAGTCTTCCCTTAGTCTTCAAGTGTTGGTCCCCTAGTCTTCAAGTGTTGGTCCCTTAGTCTTCAAGTGTTGGTCCCTTAGTCTTCCCTTAGTCTTCAAGTGTTGGTCCCTTAGTCTTCCCTGAGTCTTCAAGTGTTGGTCCCTTAGTCTCCCCTTAGTCTTCAAATGTTGGTCCCTTAGTCTTCCCTGAGTCTTCAAGTGTTGGTCCCTTAGTCTTCAAGTGTTGGTCCCTTAGTCTTCCCTGAGTCTTAAAGTGCTGGTCCCTTAGTCTTCCCTTAGTCTTCAAGTGTTGATCCCTTAGTCTTCCCTGAGTCTTCAAGTGTTGGTCCCTTAGTCTTCCCTTAGTCGTCAAGTGTTGGTCCCTTAGTCTTCAAGTGTTGGTCCCTTAGTCTTCCCTTAGTCTTCAAGTGTTGGTCCCTTAGTCTTCCCTTAGTCTTCAAGTGCTGGTCCCTTAGTCTTCCCTGAGTCTTCAAGTGTTGGTCCCATAGTCTTCCCTTAGTCTTCAAGTGTTGGTCCCTTAGTCTTCCCTGAGTCTTCGAGTGCTGGTCCCTTAGTCTTCCCTGAGTCTTCAAGTGTTGATCCCTTAGTCGTCCCTGAGTCTTCAAGTGTTGGTCCCTTAGTCTTCAAGTGTTGGTCCCTTAGTCTTCAAGTGTTGGTCCCTTAGTCTTCCCTTAGTCTTCAAGTATTGGTTCCTTAGTCTTCAAGTGTTGGTCCCTTAGTCTTCAAGTGTTGATCCCTTAGTCTTCCCTTAGTCTTCAAGTGTTGGTCCCTTAGTCTTCAAGTGTTGGTTCCTTAGTCTTACCTTAGTCTTCAAGTGTTGGTCCCTTAGTCTTCAAGTGTTGGTCCCTTAGTCTTCAAGTGTTGATCCCTTAGTCTTCCCTGAGTCTTCGAGTGATGGTTCCTTAATCTTCAAGTGTTGGTTCCTTAGTCTTCAAGTGTTGGTCCCTTAGTCTTCAAGTGTTGGTTCCTTAGTCTTCAAGTGTTGGTCCCTTAGTCTTCCCTTAGTCTTCAAGTGTTGATCCCTTAGTCTTCCCTGAGTCTTCAAGTGATGGTTCCTTAATCTTCAAGTGTTGGTTCCTTAGTCTTCAAGTGTTGGTCCCCTGATGGGAGCTCTTAGGGGAGCCATAGTCTGGTATCAGTGCCCTGATGGTAGCTCTTAGGGCAGCCATAGTCTGGTATCAGTGCCCTGATGGTAGCTCTTAGGGCAGCCATAGTCTGGTATCAGTGCCCTGATGGTAGCTCTTAGGGCAGCCATAGTCTGGTATCAGTGCCCTGATGGTAGCTCTTAGGGCAGCTATAGTCTGGCATCCTCCACCTCCAAGGTTGAAAAGGACTGGACAACATGTTGTTTTAGTCCTGTCAAATTTTCTTTACAGACTGGACAACATGTTGTTCTAGTCCTGTCGGATTTTCTTTACAGACTGGACAACATGTTGTTTTCGTCCTGTCAGATTTCTTTACAGACTGGACAACATGTTGTTTTAGTCCTGTCAGATTTTCTTTACAGACTGGACAACATGTTGTTTTAGTCCTGTCAAATTTTCTTTACAGACTGGACAACATGTTGTTTTAGTCCTGTCAGATTTTCTTTACAGACTGGACAACATGTTGTTTTAGTCCTGTCAGATTTTCTTTACAGACTGGACAACATGTTGTTTCAGTCCTGTCAAATTTTCTGCACAGACTGGACAACATGTTGTTTTAGTCCTGTCAGATTTTCTTTACAGACTGGACAACATGTTGTTTTAGTCCTGTCAAATTTTCTTTACAGACTGGACAACATGTTGTTTTAGTCCTGTCAGATTTTCTTTACAGACTGGACAACATGTTGTTTTAGTCCTGTCAGATTTTCTTTACAGACTGGACAACATGTTGTTTTAGTCCTGTCAGATTTTCTTCACAGAGATTTTCCTAGTGCAATGATATGATTTCACATCTGCTGTGTTCATAATTTCCACAGACTACGTTAACTTGGTTTTATGTCTTCTCACTCTAACGTTTCACTTGCTCATGCTTTTTGAAATGTTGCTGTTTCCGTTGTTATGTCTGTTGCACCTCAAGATCGGACTGGAATTATCTTCATCAGAGATCCTTTTTTGTTACTGTGCTGCCAGTAGGAAACTCTGTGTGTTGAAAGTGGTTGTGGATTGAAAATGCATTCTGTCATCTGTGTCAGTGATTGTTACTGTACTGCCATCAGTAGGAAACTGTATGTGTTAAAAGTGGTTGTGGGTTGACTATATATGGATTCTGTCATCCGTGTCAGTGGTCAGGCAGTGTCGTAGGCTTCCAGTGGAGTGGGACGCTGCCAGTAAAACCAGCAGACCAACGGTTATTCCAAAATATTTGAAAGGGCAAGTCAACTACTCAACATATAGCACTGATGAGCATATGATAAGAAGTAAATGTCATAATCATCAATAGTACAGTTCCAGTGAGTTATTTCACAATATTTTTTAAAAACAAAATTTATTAGTATTTTCATCCTGTGAGGATGGGTAGTGTGTGTGTGTGTGTGGGGGGGGGGGGGGGGGGGGGTTGGGGCTGGGGGAGAGGAGGGGAAGATTGTTTTAAGCCATTGAATTAAATGAAGATTTTTTTTTTTTTTGGTAGTATTACAGAGAATAACTTATCAATGGGCCCATTAGTACAGCACCTGACTGTAGCTGTTTGTGGTATTGCAGAGAATAACTTATCAATGGACCCATTAGTACAGCACCTGACTATAGCTGTTTGTGGTATTACAGAGAATAACTTATCAATGGACCCATTAGTACAGCACCTGACTATAGCTGTTTGTGGTAGCTGTAAAAGCACTAAAACCAAATAAACTTCCAAGCTGAAGTTGTGTTTGAAACCCAAGCAATTAATGTCAAACACATATAAGCATAATGATTGGTTTGAAACCCAAGCAATAAATGTCAAACACATATAACCATAATGATTGGTTTGAAACCCAAGCTATAAATGTCAAACACATATAACCATTATGATTGCCAGGACTGGAGAACAACTCTTACATAGGTTAAAAGTACAAACCTTTTTTTTTCTGGATAGATTTTTCCAATGGTTTCAACATGTACGTCCGTCTCGGTGAAACAAAA